>JAGFBS010000056.1:0-251237 GCA_018397855.1 Boletus reticuloceps
ACACTACCGAGCCCTTGGACATCATGGAGGGTCCTTTGGAGCTCAATTCAGATGAGGATGAGGAGATAGATGGTGAAGTGAAGAAAAAGGAAAAGGGAACAAAAAAGGATGTCGAGACCATAGGCAATCAAAATGCCCGCCTTCAGACCTACATGCAGCTCCGTGAGCGCAATCACCGCAAGATGCAGCACATCACACGGCTAGCTCTCTCAGAGGGACTAGGACTTGGCTTGAGCAAACAGGCCGTTCCAGAGGTACGGGAAAAGCTGGATGCACTGTTGCAGGTAGGCAAGCGACACTATCAGTTGATGGAAATGCTGACCAAATACATACAGACTCTCAGACTATACTCGGAGGTTGCAGTCCATCGCAAGCAAAATCCGACCGAGGCTTTCGACATGACGACCACAGCAACGGAGCTAGAGGATCTCTATCCCATAGTTCTAACAGAGCCAATGAACAAGGTGTCAGACGATGCATGGAAGGACAAGCAATTGGGTACAACCATCGCTGCACTCAAGACTGTGCCCAGCTACCAGGACGATGCAGCAGCTATATGGGAATCTGAGCAAAAAAGGACAGTCGAACTCAAAGCTGAAGAGAGGAACCACAAGAAAGAACATCAGGAGGTCAGGGTCTTCATGACAGCACGTGCAAGACGTGCTCAAAAGGTTGCTCAGCAAAACAAACAGGGTATTCCAAAGCACACTTGACTTTACTAGTCAGCACTGAGTATCTTTTCTTCAGCACCCATCAAGTCCAAGGAATACATCAGTGACAGTGACAGAGATGAGGACACTGCAAATGCCTCCACAACAGGTGAGTGATTGGTTCAGCACAATCCAGCGCCAGATTGCGCTTACCACCACATTACACAGCCATCCACGATGTCCCCATGACAGAGGCAGACAGCCCAGCAGAGGTGATGATGGCTGCATCCACCAGCAAATCAGGTGCCAAGCGTACCATACATGATGTTGATCAGAACAACAAGGATCCAAGAGAACAGCAGCGGATCAGGCTCCACATTGAGGATGTTGACATGACTGACGGTATGTCTATGGCTGCATGGCATTGGAGCTTGAGAACTACAACTGATGGACTCTATATATACCAGCCACTACAGAATTTACGTGGTCAGACTACCAGCAATCAATCAATGATGAAAGCATGGTTACCCTGACTCGCATGCCTGCCATACTTGCTCTGCTCTCTGCCACCATCGATTTGGTCAGACAGGTCCAGCCAGGCCATCCACACCTCAAAGAGGTCATCCAAACTGTCCTAGGCAGTCCAAATCCCTTGAACCCAACCGAAATATTGGAGATTCTAGAGAAATTCCGGGATCTTCGTAGTACAAACAAGTACATGAAGAAAGGCAAGTCTCTGATGGAACAGGGAAAGGCAGAGGAACTGGTGGAGTTGCCCAACATCATAGCTTCTATACTGTAGTCGTAGCAAAGCCCGAACAACATGTCTCTATACCAGTCATGTTGTACAACTTGAGAATGAATCACACAAGGACTTATGAGCCCTGAGTTGTGGGAAAATATGGATTATTCTACCTACTTTTTGTAAATGAGTTAGGGTTGTACCCTGGGTTATGGCACCCCTTTTAATTGAAACACCCCATATCTCGCATTTGGACACCCTTCCCATATGTGAGATACAGCTATATTTTCTGCAATACCATTGGTATCTCGCATTTAGTCACACCTCCCGTATGCGAGATACAACTGTGTTTCTCTATGATACACCGACTGTATCACTTGTAGATACCTGTCCCATATGCAATACACAACTATATTCTTCTCACATAATAACTCACAATCAGATACCCTATGTGAGATATATGTGTGATTGAAACTTGCCTATACATACGGAGATACGTAGCCACACAACACGGTAATGGAGATACCGGTACGCAACTATATATAATGGTGTGTTCTTGTAAAAACAGTCCTATCTCACATTTGGGAGGGTCTCCCAAATGCAAGATAGGACACGTTTTTTCATTTACACGATAGTATTACATTACATGACAATAAATGACCGTGTATGGTGTGATAGACACTATATTTCTACGATACCCTTGCTATCTCGCATTTGGGAGACCCTCCCAAATGTGAGATAGGACGCATACCCTGCACAACTATAAATGGCCATGTATAATATGATAAATATAATATTTCTATGATACCCTTGTCATCTTGCATTTGGGAGGGTCGATAGGATATGTTTTTCCATTTGCTTGATAGTATATTACCTACACAACTATAAATGGCCATGTATAATGTGATAGACATCTATGGTATCCTGACTATCTTGTGTTTATAATGGTATATTCTTGTTAAAAACAGTTGTATCTCGCATTTGGGAGGGTCACCCAAATTGCAAGATAGGACACATTTTCCCATTCACTTTGTGGTATTACCCATGCATACTACACAACCATGAACAGAGATACACAGTGCAATAGACACAATCATATATTTTCAGAGATATCACTATGTAGATATCCATGATAGTGTATTACATAATGGACAATGTTATATGACTCGGAGTATATAGTTGTATCTACAAACTGGTGTAATATAGCAATCATATAGTAATTGTGGTCATGGATGAGCAGTTAAGGATATATATGATACAGTAGTTGAAGCTGTTACAATGAGCTCACAGCAAGAAGGGTGTCATATATATGCCCTTTACATCTTGAGAGATGGTCCGAGCTTTGTGGGATGGTTCTACCGTCTCACATACATAATATTATTTTACTTTACTTGCTGCTTTGCCTTCCTTCCCCCAAATGTCTTTTCAAGGAGTAAGGAGGAGCACACATGTCCACGTTGCTCCCAACTTCGCCCTATGATAACCATCACAATGACAGCCACCAGCACCATGAACATCCAACCCAACGACTCGAGTGGTTTCAATCCACTCACCCTTCCAGGGCTGCAGGAGGCTGTGGCCTCGTTGACAACCACAGCTCTCCGCTTGAGTGTCAAGATATCTCTGATGACCTGAATGCAGAGCAGGAAACACTTTCCCTTGAAGAAGCCATTGCGGACATCAGCAGCTCAGGCCCTAAGTTTGTTGCAATGACACGTACCTGGCGGCTGACGCCGCACAGGATAGGGAACTGCTGCAGTGGTACTTACCTTTGTGAAGGTGTTTCTTGATAGAACAATGTAGTTCGGGATCAAGAAGTGTTATTGATATTCAGACTCAGACGAGTCTTATATACTACTAGTAATTACAGGTCACATGACTTGTTCTCATGCCACCTTTCAACACTCCCCCTTGTCTAGTATACAGTAGTTACGTAGATATGCAAGTGAGAAGTTATATAGTAAAAATAGAAACATCTGCACAATCATGAAGACAGCGAGTAAAGCTCTAAACCGAGCTGGGAGCAACACTGCTTGAACTTGATGTGTCAAAGGTTCTTAGTGAACATATCCGCTGGGTTATCAGTTCCAGGGATAAACAGAAGCTCAACCTGCTTCCATACCATTACAGCATCACGTACAAAGTGATACCGGATTTGGATATGTTTGGAGCGTTTTTCGGTAACAGGATTCTGCGCTATAAAGAGCAATCCTTGGTTGTCACCATAGATGGGAATAGGGCCAAGACCGAGCTCTTCCATCATTTGATAGATCCAAATAGCCTGGCACGTGCAGTCGCTCAAGGCCATGTACTCAGCCTCAGTAGAGGACAGAGCAGTGGTTTTTTGTAACTGTGAATTCCACAAAAACACACCGTCCGCGAGTTTCAGGTAATAACCTGTCTGCGAGTGGGAGGTGACCTTGTCTTGTCCCCAATCAGAATCGGTGCAGGCGAGAATGCCTTTGCCGCTTTTGCCCTGATAGACGAGAGTGTAGTCTCGGGTTCCTAGTAGGTACCGGCAAATGTATAGAGCTTTGTTTAGATGCTCTTCTGATGGGTTGGTGGACATGTGGGCGAGTTGGGTAACCGCATATGAGATGTCTGGTCTTGTACCGATCATGAGGTACAATAATGATCCGATCACTGTCTGGAATCGCGTCTGAAGTTCCGGGTTGACAGGGAATTCATTATTCTCTAGGTAGTAGCCCTGAGGGAGAGGGGTATTGGCGATTTTTGCGTTAGTCATGCCGCATCGCTCTATGACTTTGTCGAGGTATTCTACCTACTTTTTGTAAATGAGTTAGGGTTGTACCCTGGGTTATGGCACCCCTTTTAATTGAAACACCCCATATCTCGCATTTGGACACCCTTCCCATATGTGAGATACAGCTATATTTTCTGCAATACCATTGGTATCTCGCATTTAGACACCCTTCCTATATGCGAGATACATGTGTATTTTCTACAATACCATTGGTATCTCGCATTTAGTCACACCTCCCGTATGCGAGATACAACTGTGTTTCTCTATGATACACCAACTGTATCACTTGTAGATACCTGTCCCATATGCAATACACAACTATATTCTTCTCACATAATAACTCACAATCAGATACCCTATGTGAGATATATATGTGATCGAAACTTGCCTATACATACGGAGATACGTAGCCACACAACACGGTAATGGAGATACCGGTACGCAAATATATAATGGTGTGTTCTTGTAAAAACAGTCCTATCTCACATTTGGGAGGGTCTCCCAAATGCAAGATAGGACACGTTTTTTCATTTACACAATAGTATTACATCACATGACAATAAATGACCGTGTATGGTGTGATAGACACTATATTTCTACGATACCCTTGCTATCTCGCATTTGGGAGACCCTCCCAAATGTGAGATAGGACGCATACCATGCACAACTATAAATGGCCATGTATAATATGATAAATATAATATTTCTATGATACCCTTGTCATCTTGCATTTGGGAGGGTCGATAGGATATGTTTTTCCATTTGCTTGATAGTATATTACCTACACAACTATAAATGGCCATGTATAATGTGATAGACATCTATGGTATCCTGACTATCTTGTGTTTATAATGGTATATTCTTGTTAAAAACAGTTGTATCTCGCATTTGGGAGGGTCACCCAAATTGCAAGATAGGACACATTTTCCCATTCACTTTGTGGTATTACCCATGCATACTACACAACCATGAACAGAGATACACAGTGCAATAGACACAATCATATATTTTCAGAGATATCACTATGTAGATATCCATGATAGTGTATTACATAATGGACAATGTTATATGACTCGGAGTATATAGTTGTATCTACAAACTGGTGTAATATAGCAATCATATAGTAATTGTGGTCATGGATGAGCAGTTAAGGATATATATGATACAGTAGTTGAAGCTGTTACAATGAGCTCACAGCAAGAAGGGTGTCATATATATGCCCTTTACATCTTGAGAGATGGTCCGAGCTTTGTGGGATGGTTCTACCGTCTCACATACATAATATTATTTTACTTTACTTGCTGCTTTGCCTTCCTTCCCCCAAATGTCTTTTCAAGGAGTAAGGAGGAGCACACATGTCCACGTTGCTCCCAACTTCGCCCTATGATAACCATCACAATGACAGCCACCAGCACCATGAACATCCAACCCAATGACTCGAGTGGTTTCAATCCACTCACCCTTCCAGGGCTGCAGGAGGCTGTGGCCTCGTTGACAACCACGGCTCTCCACTTGAGTGTCAAGATGTCTCTGATGACCTGAATGCAGAGCAGGAAACACTTTCCCTTGAAGAAGCCATTGCGGACATCAGCAGCTCAGGCCCTAAGTTTGTTGCAATGACACGTACCCAGCGGCTGACGCCGCACAGGATAGGGAACTGCTGCAGTGGTACTTACCTTTGTGAAGGTGTTTCTTGATAGAACAATGTAGTTCGGGATCAAGAAGTGTTATTGATATTCAGACTCAGACGAGTCTTATATACTACTAGTAATTACAGGTCACATGACTTGTTCTCATGCCACCTTTTAACACTCCCCCTTGTCTAGTATACAGTAGTTACGTAGATATGCAAGTGAGAAGTTATATAGTAAAAATAGAAACATCTGCACAATCATGAAGACAGCGAGTAAAGCTCTAAACCGAGCTGGGAGCAACACTGCTTGAACTTGAGGTGTCGAAGGTTCTTAGTGAACATATCTGCTGGGTTATCAGTTCCAGGGATAAACAGAAGCTCAACCTGCTTCCATACCATTACAGCATCACGTACAAAGTGATACCGGATTTGGATATGTTTGGAGCGTTTTTCGGTAATAGGATTCTGCGCTATAAAGAGCGATCCTTGGTTGTCACCATAGATGGGAATAGGGCCAAGACCGAGCTCTTCCATCATTTGATAGATCCAAATAGCCTGGCACGTGCAGTCGCTCAAGGCCATGTACTCAGCCTCAGTAGAGGACAGAGCAGTGGTTTTTTGTAACTGTGAATTCCACAAAAACACACCGTCCATGAGTTTCAGGTAATAACCTGTCTGCGAGTGGGAGGTGACCTTGTCTTGTCCCCAATCAGAATCGGTGCAGGCGAGAATGCCTTTGCCGCTTTTGCCCTGATAGACGAGAGTGTAGTCTCGGGTTCCTAGTAGGTACCGGCAAATGTATAGAGCTTTGTTTAGATGCTCTTCTGATGGGTTGGCGGACATGCGGGCGAGTTGGGTAACCGCATATGAGATGTCTGGTCTTGTACCGATCATGAGGTACAATAATGATCCGATCACTGTCTGGAATCGCGTCTGAAGTTCCGGGTTGACAGGGAATTCATTCTTCTCTAGGTAGTAGCCCTGAGGGAGAGGGGTATTGGTGATTTTTGCGTTAGTCATGCCGCATCGCTCTATGACTTTGTCGAGGTATTCTCGCTGGTCTATCTTAATAGTTTGACCATCTCGATGTATGTTCATCCTTAGGAATTCACGTGTTTCTCCTAAGTCACGACAGTCCCACTTCTTCATAAAAGCAGCCTTAACCTTATCTACAAAGGTTTTGTTGGGGCCACAGAAGATGGTGTCGTCTACGTAGATAATCGCTAGGATGAGCTCTTTGCCTTTGCGATATATCAATAGGCCAGCATCTGTTTTAAGACGCGTGAAGCCAAGTTCTTTCATGGATTGGTCAAGTTTGTGCCACCAAGCTAATCCTGCTTGTTTTAGGCCATATAAGGCGCATAATAGCTTTAAGACTTTTCCCTTGAGATGAGGAGGCATAAAGCCTTCAGGGAATTCCATGTAGAGTTCTTCATCCAGTTTGCCATATAGGTAGGCGGTTCAGATGTCGAGACCAGTAATGTACCAGTTCTCTAGTGCTGAGAGGGCGAGCATGCACCGCACTGTCTCAAAGCATACAACAGGAGAGAATATTTGATCAAAGTCAATCCCTTCTACTTGGGAGAAGCCCTTGGCTACAAGTCGGGCTTTCTTTCTTCTGTCGGTTTTTACATCAAAGACCCATCAGTTTTTTATGACCTTTCTGTGTGTGGGTCGATCTACGATCTCATATCAGACTGCGCCGCAGCCCAAAGGCACAGGGTAGGAATGACCTTTCGTTTCCATGTCTCCTGTTTGAAGAATTCCAGTGGGATTTCAGCCAGCTTCGTGCCCGTCATGGCATCGTTGCTTCCTCTGCTCTCTGTGCGCAATTCCGGATCGGTCTTGACTTTTTAGTTGGGCACAAGACCTCCTTCTTAACCGATTCGGCAGCACGTTCCACCTTCCTGACAGTTGTCTGTGAATATCCAGGGGTGTTTGTTGATGGTGGCGTGAACGTGTGACGTGGCACATGAGACCACAGTGGGAATATACGATAAGGATATGAATATTTACCTGAGTCGTGGTGTGAATGGATCCCGTTGATCCATTCACATTGCTCGGGTTCTCCTCATGATGGTCTTCTGTAAATGTATCATGTCAAGGTTCTGTGCCCAATTCCAAAGGCTTACTTTTCTATGAAGGAGGAGGGCCCTCAATGTTGTCCAACGACTCGCGCTCCAAGGCACCAATGGCCCAAGGCCTTTTCTGCGAAAGCGGAAGGGCCCCAACGTCGAATGACTCGTTCTCCATGACGCTGGTGGCCCAAGGCCTTTTCTGCGAAGGAGGAGGGGCCTCAGCATTGTCCAACAACTCGTTCTCATTCTCCATGACACTGATTGCCCAGGGCCTTTTCTGCGAGGGAGGAGGGGCCTCCGTGTTGTCTGACGACTTGTCATCTGTGACAGTGATGGCAAGGATGGTGTCCTGAGAGCAATTTGGTTAAGTGAGTGACGTGTTGTCAAGGCGCGTGGTGACTCGCTGGAAGTTGACTTGCCTCATCAAACGTGCCAACCGCTGCCCTCTCTAAGGTGTCATCCTTCATTTCTTCATTGTCAAACCCGCCAACAAGGGCGTCTTCAGCCTGTGGGGCAACATCATTGACAGAGCTCAGAGGTGTAGTGGTGCCAAGTAGTGTTTCGGAGGGTGGCGGACTTGTAGCTGTGCTTGCATGCATCTTCCTGGGAATCTTCTTTCCACGTGGGCCAATCTGCCCAGCCTTGGATACGACCTATCAGAGTGTCATCTGGAGTCGCTGCTCTGTGATTCCAGAAGAAAAGTGTAGCTTCAGTCAGTAAAAGCATCATGGTGGTGGAAAAGATGGAAAGGGACATACAGTTTGGCACTGTCTTCAACACACTTCCCTCTCTTTTTGGCATCTCTTCCTGCCGTGTCACGGTGGAGCACCTCATGCAGCAACGTGTTCGGTGCCATCTTCCTCCCCTTCGTTGTCACCTCTTCGTTGTCCAACATTGAGTTCAGCAACTCTCCACTGGGCAATACCTCCATTCCGCCAATCATCTGAGGTTCTGTACTATGGTGAGTTAGGTTCTCGGATCATTACTGTGTTTACTTACTGGCTTTTTTGGCGACGTCTGGGGTAGATGGCTCTACAGGGCCCCACAAGCGGGTTGGTCAGTCCATAGTACTGAACAACAACGAGCAAGAATTCTTACTTTTCTTTGCAGCTGGGCGAACGTGTTTGGCTACAGTGGCCTTGACCGCAGCCTGCTCGTTCCTCATCTTTTCCTCTAACTCACTGACCCTGTGTAAAGCTTGGCTGGCGGCAGCTTCTCTCTCAGCCCGCGCGTTTGCCATGAGCTCGTCATCGGCTTTTTTCTCTGCTGGGGTTCTTTGCTTTTGTGGAGCATCCAGGAGACCCAGGCACTTGTTTACGTTGGAAGGACGAGTCTTACGGGTAGACATGGTGGGTGTGATGTAGGGTGGTGGTGAACTAGCTGACAGAACATTTGTGAAGCACAGTTTTTTGCTGTGCCTGCCTATCCCCAATTTATTGGTTGGTGAGTCCACAAGTAGATGCTAGTCCCTTAGTTCTGTCATCACATTTTTGGTCACGTCTTCAAGTTTCACATCCCTGACATCCTGCATGCCTTGTCAGGACATCTCACCCATTCGGGGCGCTCTCCATCATCAAAACCTACTCTCATATCCTTGTCCTCAATGCCTGCGCTGGTTCAAAAATCGCTCAGGGCTGACGCAGCACCTCAATTCTATCCACCGAGCGGTTTCTCCACCTGATGACCCTGTCATCTATTTAAATCATGGTGGAGGCAAACACGAACTGGAAGAGCCTCAGGATGTCCCCCAAGCGGACCAAACCCCGTCATCCCCTACCCATTGCTTGTCCACTCCGTCACAAGACGTTAAGGTAGAATTCGATGCAGAATTTGTTGGCCCAGGACAAAAGGCGTATCAGAATTATCACCCACACCTAAGTGGTGAGTACGTTGTAGCAAGTCCATGTTGCACCTACTGACAACACACCCCACCCTCAGGTCAACCTTGTGATGCTAGCATATGCTTTCTCCCTCGGGATGCAGCTCCTGAACCTTTGCTGTCGAAGTCCAGAGATGATTGGGGAACATATCGCAGCCGTGTTCGCTTCAAACTCGCCGACTTTCTATACACATGAAATCAGATGCCTGGTGCACAGATCAACAAGCTTATGGATATTTGGACGGCCTCCTTACTCCAAGTTGATGGGGAACCCATCTTTACCGGCCACAAAGACCTGTACAAGATGATTGACAGCTCAACACTTGGTGACGTCAAATGGAACAGTTTCACCGTGAAGTATACAGGCCCGCAGCTGGATCAAAATGTGCTGCTGTGGATGAAAGATCCATATGACGTCCATTTTCATGATCCACGAGAGGTCGTCCGCAACATACTGGCCAATCCCGACTTTGCAAATGAGATTGATCTGGTGCCATACCAAGAATACGACTCGACACTGGATGAGCGTCGTTGGTGTGATTTTATGTCGGGTGATTGGGCATGGAAGCAGGCGGTAAGCAGCTTGTAGATCATATTCAAGATAGACTAAACAATTTACAGGACATTATTGCGCAAGACGTGAATACCCATGGGTCGGTCTTCGTCCCAGTGATTTTAGGCAGTGACAAAACAACAGTATCTGTCGCAACTGGACAGAACGACTACTATCCATTGTATTTATCAATAGGAAATGTATGCAACAACGTTAGGCGTGCACATCGAAATGACCTGGTACTTATTGGCTTCCTCGCACAGCCCAAAAGTATGTGCTTCCATTTAACTTTCGCATCCTTAGGTGTTTAATGTATCTCGTTCCCGTAGCCACACAGCTCCATGTGAAGACCAACGAGTTTCGTTACTTTCGACAACAGCTCTTTCACTCGTCACTTGCTTTGATTTTACAGTCGCTCAAACCCGGTATGACCACACCTGAGGTCATGCGCTTTGGCGATGGGCACTATCACCGTGTCATCTTTGGGCTCGGGCCATATATAGCCGATTATGAGCAGCAAGTGTTGTTATCCTGCATCATCTGCGGGTGGTGTCCAAAGTAAGCTAGACCGTTCTACAGCTGGTCCAACTAATTAGTTGCCATCAAGGTGCTTGGTTGATTGTCACGACCTTAGCAAGGATGCTCTCTTTCGCTGTTGTGAACACACTGAAATGATTGTTGAATCATTTGTCCATACTGATCTGTGGGATGAATATGGTATTGTGAGCCGGCTCATTGTATGTTTACATCACCGCTAGATTGAGTGTTCTGCTGATCACACCACAGCCATTCACCAATGACTTCCCTTGGGCTGATATCCATGAGTTACTCTCACCAGACCTGCTTTATCAAATCATTAAAGGCGCATTCAAGGACCATCTAGTCAATTGGATAGAGAAATATATCGTCCGGACCTACAGGGGAGACGCTGATGCCATCCTTGACGATATTGATTGGAGGTCAGTTGATCATCGATAACGATCATGTTTCGCTGAGATCATTGTGATATGATTGCATAGAATTGCCGCTGTGGCTCCATTCTCGGGACTTAGGTGGTTTCCTCAAGGGCGTCGCTTCAAGCAATGGACAAGCGACGATTCGAAGGCATTGATGAAGGTATGTTAGTCATATTCTCCTGCGCACCCAAAACCTTACTAATTTTAACAGGTATATGTCCCTGCTGTCAAAGGTTACGTTCCGCAAGACATGATTCGGGCTCTTCGGGATTTCCTCGAATTCTGCTACCTTGTGTGATGCAACGTTGTCACAGATGAGACGCTCTCCGAGATCCAGGTGACCTTGGATCGGTTTCATCAACATCATGAAGTGTTCTGGCCTGATGTTGTGACGTCGTTCAATCTCCCTCGACAACACTCTATGAAACATTACCCCGACATGATTCGACTTTTTGGCGCACCCAACGGTCTATGCTCCTCTATCACTGAATCAAAACACATCAAAGCTGTCAAGCAGCCCTATCGTCGTTCCAACCGCCATAACGCGCTCGGTCAGATGCTCCTCACAAACCAACAACTAGATAAATTAGCTGCATGCCGCGTTGATTTTCAAAAGTGTGGAATGCTCTCGGGCACCTGTGTATCAGATGTATTGGAGAACAGTGCAGTCGACTCTAATGCTCAGGGGTCTACGGAAGCCCTTGCACATGAAAATGAGGATGGAGAGGATAGTGAGCCAATCAATACCCCGATGAATATTGAAGCTCATGTTGTACTCGCACGCACACTTCGTAAGTAAGGTATTATTAACTGAGTATTTACTAATGCTTTGACGATACAGAATGAAAGTGAGCACGCACAGTATCAGAGCTTCAGGATGAGCTTGGAATACCGCAGCTGCAAGAAATGATCCGGCAGTTCTTGCACCACACAATGACACCGGATGACCCTCGCGACCTGGAAGAGGTACCACTGGCGGAATGTCCATGGTATGATGGCAAAGTGAATGTCTTCAATTCTGCAAGTACGACCTTCTATGCGCCAAGTGACATCAGTGGTATTTATGGGATGAAACGTGAAATCATCTGTTGTTGCCCCTCGTGGAGGAACGGGCCAGCATGGAAAGATTGTGCTTTTGTGGCCACAGATCCAACCCTCCTGGGCATGCGGGACTCGACGTTGTCCGTGTTCTTGTATTCTTCTCATTCATGCATTTGGGAACTTATTACCCTTGTGCCCTCGTCCGCTGGCTTGTGCGTGGGGATGGGCCTGATGAGGATACCAGCATGTGGACCGTTCGTCCTGCCTTCAATGCATGCCGCCAGCCGAATATCTCCGTTGTACATCTGGACACGATGTACTGTGCTGCTCACCTTATTCCTATCTATGGCCGTCAAGAAGTCTCGGTTGACCTCCAACCCGATCAGCCATACGACACTTTCCATGCATATTATGTCAACAAATATGCTGACCACCATGCTTTTGAGATCGCGTCATGACGACATCACTCCCCCAACATGCCGCCACCTACACACCGCTGACATCCCCAGCATCATTGGCGGCTCAGTGTACCTGGCGCGAGACATCTGGGATGTCAGACAAGGTCAGATGTGAAACAACCCTTAAAGGACTCTCAGTTAAGAGAAGCCTAAATGTATCTAGATTGCTTGCAAAGGGAACAGAGGACTGAAGACGCAGTGAGTCGGGAGCTGGTATATCCTTTAGGGGAAAAGACCAAGAGAACAAGACTAGTGTTCTCCAGGCATGGCATTGGGTTTATATAGTAAATACATGAGGGCACAGACCAAGCAGTGCTACTACTACATAAGGTAAGTATTGGAGAACATGTGGTAAGTGCATGTAGCGGACATGCGTCGTAAGCATGAGGTTGCACCGTGTATGCAATGTGATTGAGAAGCATGGATGTGGGTAATGAAATAAGCATGTATGCATAGAAGCGATGTGGCGGGAATGCATAGAAGGCGTGTCGAACGCGTGTAAAGGAAATAGATAGGAATTGGTTTCTGCTAAGTCCACGTTTGGACTAGCGATCACAGCGATCGTAACAAGATGGACTCGCACAGCATTACCTCCCTGTTGTATTCCCGAACTCGTACACTCCCGACACACTGCCACTACACACTGCCAACATCCCCAGCATCATCGGCGTTCCCCCTACCTCACCCAGGATTGAAGACTATCCCTGGCACGAGCCATTTAGGATGTCTAACAAGGTCGGATGAACTCACAGCACTACCTCCCTGTCAATCTCCAGCGTATCATCCAAAATGCCACCCAGATCTTCCATATTGATCAGTGGAAACCCAGTGACCTTGAGCCTTCGCATTGGTCATTCCAAACCATCACTGCTGCTGTCGAAATCTGGTACAACCCCGAATCCCAATCTTAAAGTGAGCGGAGAATGGACTTACGAATTTTTATCCGACGCTTTTCTCGCGTATTTCGCTTACCCCACGTTTTTTTCCTTTTTTGCTTGACACGAACCATGTGGCTTTTTAATCTCAGCCCGTTGTCCACTCGCGGCGTGACTGACTGATGACTGACTTGCAGTGTGACTGACTGATGCTCGCGACTGACTGACTCGCGACTGACTCGCGGCGTGACTGACTCATGACTGATGTGACTGACTGACCACACACAACTAAAAAAAAATGCCAACTATGCTCAAAAACCCACCAAAAAATTCGCAAAAATTAGTCCTATTGTACTGCTACAGTTTGTATATTAGTGAATTCCAAAAAAATTGATGGCTTTGATTACAATCACACAATCACAATCACAATTATACTAGGTGACAGATTGATGATGGATATATTAATCCATCATGACCTCTGTTGCACTGCTTTTGCTTCTTTCTTTCCTTCCACCATCATCTTTTTCCCCCATCCTTTCTTTGCTCTCTCATCTTACACCCGGGCCATAGGGTTAAGTGGCCTCAAGACAGTGCCCAAGCACTCGACGCTTGGAGTCATACGCACTCACGCGTAGTCATACGGTCGTCCGCCGTATTAAATAAGGATAAAGTTGTTCTCCCCATAGTGCACAAGGGGGCGTATTAGCAGAGCGCTAGAGGCTGCTACGTAAGACGCATCGATAACGTCTACTGTTCACGTGATTACAGTTATTGTCACGTCGTCATATCTCACGTCACGAGATAGCTCAACACCGGGATTAGCCCGTCCTTTTACTCTTTTTATATAAAAAGAGAAATTCAACGTGTAGTTACATTTTCCCTTTAGGTCATCCATTTATTCTTTGAAAAATGTATGTATCTCAGCATACAAAATTTGTATTAATGCTGATGCAACATGTATATCAGGGCTACTCCACCTATTTCTCCCCGAGCTTCCCGCCGTCAGGCTGAGCGTGATCAACGTGTTCTTGGTTCTCCTCCTTCCCGTCGTCAACCCCGTCCTGTGGCTCCAATGCCCATGCCAAATGCCTTGGTGGTAAGTTTTTGTGACTTTTAAAATAATATAAAATACTCAATTAAGCTTCTAGAATCATCCACCTGTACCTGTTGCTCAATATCCAGGCATACCACGTCATCAGATTGAACATCTTCATGTTCAACGCATGCCCAAAGGCACAACCAACATCATAAGAAAATGAGACTCAATTTGTACTAAAGAAACTACAATGATTTGTGCCGAAGGCACAAACAGCCGGGTGAAACGACCTAGTCCTATGTCATTGAAGAAGATTCCGTATTCATTGAGATACAAGACCTTACTCTTTCGATGTCTCGCAATCCCTATCTCCCACATTTTTAACACTGCGCTTACCTCTGTTGTCTGTTCACTCTCGCTGCCGCCTTGAACTCACTTCTGCTATGGACATGGGGTGGAATTCAAGCTCGCCGCACGGACACAGTCAGCCAGTGCACTCATGCAGGGTATCTCAATCTGTGGCGCTTCGAGCGTGAGGAACCTGACAATGAAACAGATTTGCAGGAATGTGCTCGCAACAACCTCGGGGTCAGACAGTGAAAGAGTGTCCACAGGAGGAACGAAGACAATTGATGTGATGTTGGAGACATTTCGTCCACAGGGGGTGGAATCCGGATGCGCAGTTTCTAAATCTCGAAGTAAGTGGTGCAGGTGTCGCCATGTCCAGCATCAGGAATCTGAATGCCATGTCTTGCAGTCCATGTTGGATGACCCAGAACTTGTGAAGTACGGGCTTTCGCCCCCTCCCAGACCCCGGTGCACCAGGGTCGACGGTTGTTGGACCAGGAAGCAATTGCAACGATCAGATTCGACGTGCCTGGGCCTTCATCTGGTCCAGTGATGGAGAAGCGCCCGACAGCGGCTAGCTTTCCCTACGAAATGAAACCCTCTTATTGCCGGGGTCGAAGATAGTATCATCAGCAACTTCCTTGTTTGGTGAGCAATCTCCGTTCTCTTCTACTCTATTCGGTTCTGGTTTGGGGAATGTTTACCTCACCCCAGGTTCTTCCTGTTGTTCGATGATCAACTAGCAGCACTTCTGGATGCCTACCATCCGTCAGCGATGTTTTCATTTTCTGTGAATACTGTTGAAAGGACACGTACTTGATGTCACGTGACCTGCTTATGTAATCAGTAATAGTAGTATATAAGACTCTGCTGAGTCTGAAATACAACAGAACTCTCTTGATCTCTTACCGCTATCATCTCTGAGTACCCTCTCTCCAAAGGTAAGGCCCCATGGGCAGTTTCTCTGTACCCGGTGTGGACATCGGGTACACGCTATTGCAACAAATACTACCATTCCTGCTCAAGCTCAGATACAAGGATTACACAACCAGTTGCTGAATCAACACAAGTTGGACCGGTCAGCCTGGCCGAATGGTGGTTCGAGGAACCTGAACCGATTAGGAGGGGGTGGTGGGTCAGACAAGGCATTCTCGAGTCTGCATCTTGGAAGTGAAGCTGCTATTTGTGCCATGTCTACGCCACTGTGTTCACATAGATCGTTCCCCTTCACCTCGTCCCAAGAAATGTCCACACAACCAAGCCATGACCTCCCTCGTCGACAACCCTTCAGTGGCCCTTGCACTTGGGTTGTGAGTATCCAAGTCGCATCGCTGACAAACCAATTTAGTCAGCATCCTCCTTTGATGGACCATCATACCGAGCTTCAGTGTATCACACAATCGGTCTGTTCAGCCCAGCACCACTGCGCGACTTCTCTGACACGCTTCCACAGAAAATGGCATCACGGACAGCATGTCTTGATAGTAGGCCAACTAAGAAGCACACAACCAACGCCCTCAAAATGGCTGCGAATGCAGTAGACAATCACAACGTCCATCCGTCCTTCCAAAGACCCAACACGAAATATCGGGTTCGCCAGAGAAGTTTTGCATTGAGCAAGGCGAAGACCTGAAACCACAATTCCGGATGAAGAGATCGAGGCTGAGCTACATCTCCAGTTCCCGCCATGGTTCATGCTTGACCGTGCATGGATGATTGACAGAAAATTGACAATAGTGTACTACCGTGCAGAGTGCTTAGTACTGCTTACATTTGTAACGGATTCACTTGCAATAGTATATTATATTAACTGCTTAATTACTTATATACTGAACCACACTTGAACCAGTAGTGTGATCTCGACAAGAATTGCTTACACTGCTTAACACTACTGACACTGCTTGGCTACTTGGCGAGAATGACTAAGTACTGCCAAGTGTGACTAAGTAATGTGAAGATTTGCTGATGTGAAGAAAATGATCAGTGCCATGAAATGGGAGTTGAGGACTTACCTGAGAAGCTCCCAATATCACCTGAACCACCCGACGAAGCCGCGAACCGCATGAGCGAACCCGAGAGCATTGAGCTCGAGGGGGAGAGATGGGAATCCGAGCTTTATAGGGCATATTCACTAATAGTTGATTAAGGTCGACTTTTTCTTTGACATACAATTCATATGTGCAGATACTCCTCTTCAACAGGATTCCAATGGTCCAACATTCATGAAAATCGGCGGTGCCGTTGTTGAGATATGAGCTGAACAAGTTGCAGTATCCTCACCATCCATAGTTTCCTAATATGGAAGTCAGTCTTAGGGTTAGGTGCTAAATGTTGCCTAATATGGTATGTCCCTTGGGGTTAGGGTTTCCACATATAGTAATGATGCACCCACATCTCATGTCAGCAATTCCCCAATATAGTAATTATATATTTGAAGCTTGGGTACATCACCGGAAATCCCTTTCCGGTGCACCCATTCCGGAAACACTTTCACAACATCCAACCTCAACTCTTCCTCACCTCCTCAACAACTGATTTCCTCCATCTTTCACACAAGTCAATTTTATTTATCCATAGCTGCTGAACTTTGCTTTCCTGGTTTGGAAAGGAGCATCATCCCTGCCTTTGGAGTCTGGTCAGTTGCCAAGTGTGGTAAACTCCAACCATGGAAGAGATATTTATTAAAAGTAGACAACAACTTATTACAGTCAAGTGAAAAGATGACCAAACTGGGGTTTGAACCCAGGACCTCCTGGACAATTACCAGTAGCTCTATCCACTGAGCTATCCAGCCAATAGGATTCAACACTAGGACATGCATGGTAAGTGGCTTATGACAGGCTTTGCCTGTTGCACTAGACCCAAAATTAACTTCCTGGCCTTTCAGTACTTCTGAACCTTCTGAAACTTCCATTCATGGAACTTAAAGCATCTTGAGAGGTTGTCATCATCATATCAATCTCCTATCAGTAGAATGACTCTCAGCCTTATAAAGTAAGCTTTAATTGATCAATATATCTGTGTGGACTACCTCTCACAATCTAACCATATGTGCGGTTGGTTGTAATGTTCCAATTCACTCTGAGAATATACTATAGATAACACATCTCAGCCACTGCCTAAGATGGGCGGAGATGACTGAGGTGCTTGCAAGTAATGTGAATATAATGGGTGGGGTTACCTACAATATTGTGGTGATGAACAAGGTCATAGGATTTAAGTGAAAGTGTTGTAGTCCTTCTGGTGCTTCCGTGCTCAGTTCCGAGTCCAGAATTTCGCGGGCTTCCGGAATGGTGGTTCCGAGATTGAATCTCGGAACAGTCAGAACTCGGAGCATTCGGAACCATATACATGTTTGAACGCTCGATTACCCTTCATCTCCTTCTTTATACCGTTATGATGAATCCTTCATCTCCACATCTCTCATATTACACCGGTCAAATCAAAATGAAAACAACTTCATCTGAGCCACAGAAACAAGTAATTTCTATTCACTTTTGACAGAATGTACAGGGGAACCTTACAGTTCCGAACTCGGAAGTACCAGAAGTACTACATTTTATTCGCTGAAACGTTACCACCTTGTTTCAGAGTCATTACCACAATGTTTTCCGTAAATATATATATACCAATAACATACATATATCTTTTCGCCTCACTTACAAGCACATCAACCTCTTCCACCCATCTTAGGCAGTGTCTGAGGTGCTCTACTCTCGCTTAGCTTTGTTTGGGAAACTATTGCCTTCTCTAAGACCTCAACAGAAATGCAGGGTACATTAGCTAGGAATAACACTAACTCATATTAGCTTAAGACTGTATGGCCCTTATATGAACTTAAACCTTTCATTACAATATCCATTACTACACTTTATGATCTTCTTCCAGTTTCATCACCACAACATAGGGATGGCCACATTGTCCTTTCCAAAATGGGTTAATATATGCAAACGGAAGTGAAGATTGATTAGTTAAATCATTCGGAAGCTGACATGCCGAATGTGATTTTCTCTTCAAGTTAGTCCAGTTGGGATCAGTTCCATGGTAGCAGACAGACAAGAGACTTCTCAAGGCAGTCCGGATAATAATCATAATTAAGGCGGCCATTAGACAACCAAGCTATACCGTTCCGATGGCTCCGGCTTCCCGATAGGCTACGCACTTCCGGAACCTGGAACCATCAACCACCCAGACTGCACCGGAGCCTCAGAGCATCATGCTGCAGGCGATGTGTAATAATCAGGAATATGATTTTCCACAATACCGTTGTAACTGGCTGTGATCTGTATAGCAATAGAAAATAAAGTTAATCTGCTTAATTCCCGCCTCAGCCTTCGGAACCATCGGAGCGAATCCCACTCATCGGGAAGTTTTGATGACATGCCATGGATGTTCAGAATCATGTTTAAGTTTGACCCCTTTCCTGGAAACGGTTGTAACAAAGTCTGAGAGAGAGCAGGAGTTGCTCGATACTCAACTGCTGCCTAAGATGGGCGGAAACGACTGAGGCGCTTGTAAGTGAGGTGCAAGTATATATATGCTATGGGTGGAAGTATACTCGTATTACGTTACCTAAAATACCTGTAAGAAAGTTATAGGATTAAAGCAAATAAGAATTATAGTGCTTCCGGAAAGCACCGTACATGGTTCCGGAGTGTGGGGTTCCGGTGTCGGGACGCGGAACGGTCGGAACTGTTGTTATTTGTCAGGTTAGATGTGGCATTCACCTTGCATCCAGCTCAAAGTACTTAGGTTCGGAAAATTACATCTAGCAGCAAACGAGGATGGTTACGTACACATGGGTTAATCAACATGCATCCCTAAATTCTATACATTCGATTAGTAGCCACTTCCGATATCTCCTCTTCGTCTGGAAAAGCTTTCTTGATGTGTTTGACATAGTGTGGACCGCCTCACATGTCACCCACATTGCAGGACATCCACCCGCCCCATGCCACTTGCTTTGTCCATATGTTTTATTTGGATGGTCCACACAAATTCGGGCAACTCCCGAGGTGGGTTTGGGCCACCTCGCATGTCACACTCACGTCACAGGACATTCACCTGCTCCACACCACTTGCTTTGTCCATAATGTGGACCACACAGCACTCTTTTGATCCACCCGATGTTCTGATGTTCCTATAAAGCCTGGAGCTTTTGGATCGCATGAGGTCCAATTAAATTGTCACTCACACAGTGCACAAAAAGGCAAGGCTACAGAAACTCTTTGTTGACCATACTGACTCTCTCCCTTGCAGAATGGCATACACACAGCAACAGGACACCGTCGATGATAATCTCCAAATCATGACAACTGAGCACGCCAACCTTGCTCCTCCCACCACCAAGAGCACCGAGGTCGACAACATCTTGAACCTATATCCAAGTTCCTTGTAAGTCTATACACATTCCTGGAACTACAGATAACTCACATCCCTGAAAAGCCGAAGGTTACAGTTGATCTCCAGGGGGGATTCCACTAGGATGATATGGGAAGCGGATTTCAGTATCCGCCCTGGGGACCGGAAAAGGATCCAGAGATATGTCCATGCAAAGGAATATTTCATCGCTCCGACCCCTTCAACGCTGAGGCCTCAAGTGGGTACCCCAAGCCCAGAAACGCTGGAACGCTTGCGACGGGCGCCAAGGGAAAAGCTGGAATTCGTGGAGCTGCCGGAGGAGGTCGAGGTGAAGGGGCAGATAAACGGAGAGGAGGCAGGAGAATTGCAGGATTACCCGTAGTCTTGTCTGTTTCGCACCCGCTTCCAAATCATCTGCACACGACCGAATAACAAGTGTGGATCAGGCGTGATATATTGGCAACAGTTCCGATAGTTCCGGCGTCGGAACCACCGGAACCACTTCCGGAATTCCCTCGGAAAGTGCTGAACTTATTCACATAAACCTTATAACCTTCTTTCAGGTTCATCACGGAAATATTGTAGGTAAAATAATACAAGTATACCTCCATCCATAGCATATATATAGCTGCACCTCACTTACAAGCACCTCAGTGGTTTCCGCCCTTCTTAGGCAGCGTGAGTTACCTTTACTTAGTTTTTCATCCCCAACTGATGTACTATAGTATCGAGAAACCGCTGCTCTCTCTCAGACTTTGTTATATATATATGTCACCAAGAAGACACTGGATGCTACTGCTCGGTGTCACAGAGCGCGTGGGACACCTACGTGCAGCTGGCATACTTCAGGAGAGTGCAGGCTTGAATGATGCGATAGTGAGGTGTAACTAAAACTAGATGAAATTGTAACCTTATTTATCATTTTATTTATCATTTGAATGGCTATATCAAGGGAATGAAAGCCTATCATAAACTCGGTAGCACTTTCTGGTTCCGGTTCTAAGGATCTCCGTGAGTGCTTTATAGGGCTTATTTCATAATAGTTGTTTTGACATAAAATATATATGGCCTGAAACCTCCATTCAAGAGGATTCTAATGGTTGCTTTGACATGTTGCGGAGAATTGCATCAGGAAGTGTGGCTGTAATTGTTGAACGGTTTGATAGTTCCTGGCAGAAACCTCCTCTTCCGAAACATGTTCATCACTCCTCACAATAACATCTACAGCAGAAAATATTCTCTAAAGAGAGAGAAATGTCCAATGCAGAAATCTGTCAGTACTCTTATTTTTACTCCTTTGAAGATAGTATATTCTCAGAGTGAATTGGAACTTTACAACCATCTCCACATACGGTCAGGTTGTGAGAGGCAGACCACACAGGTAGATTGATCAAAGTCTGAAAGTCATTCTACTGATAGGAGATTAATATGATGATGACAACCTCTCAAGACCCTTTAGATTCCATGAATGGATCTGCTCCGATGGAAGTTCCAGAAGGTTCTGAAGTACTGAAAGGCCAGGAAGTTTCACATCCTCTATAAATGCTGGAATAAGTGCATGTAGAGGATGGTATGAGGTTTCGTTTCTATTCCAGTGTCAGACCAGGGGTTCCGAAAGCGCCGGAAGTACCGGAAGTACCGGAAGTACCGCAGATACCGGAAGCACCGGAGGCACCGGCAGTACCGGCACTGAAATGCCAGGAAGCGTCACGTCTTCTGGAAAGGCTGAAGTAACTGCATGTATGAGCTTCCATTTCTGAAGATGCCGGAAGCACCGGAAGCGCGGGAAGAACAAGAAGTGCGGGAGGCACCACAACAACCACAGGCACCTGCAATACAGGCATCCAAAGTGTTGCAGCCACCCCTTATTATAACCTCCCTGCAATCCATTGAGCATTCCTTCCAGCTATTCAACTCCACTGATGCATGTAGTAGGTGAGTTGCAAGAGGTATTTGCACGCTTGAAGCTTCAAAAGGAAGAGGAAGAGGTTAAGGATTATGATGATGATGATGATGATGATGATGATGATGATGATTGCCATGTCACCCTGACATGATGACAAAATCTAAGAGAGGGCAGGAGTTGCCCAATACTCAGCTGCTGCCTAAGATGGGTGGAAACAACTGTATTTCCCTAAGACATGGCAAGAGTTGCCCAATACTTAGCTAGGTTAGATAACACACCTCATTGTAAGTAACATGAAGATATATATATGTTATAGGTGGAGGTATACCCGTCTTATCTTACTTACAATATTCTGGTGATGATCCTGAAAGAAGGTCGTAGGGTTTAAGTGAATAAGTTGTAGTCCTTCTGGTGCTTCCGTGCTTTCCGAGTCCGGAAGTGCATGGGAAAGCTCAGGAACGGGTTCCAAGACGACATGATGACAACGTGCCCTCGACAGAGACCGCTGCAATTATAGAGGGGGACAGAGATGGACAGAAGGAGGGACGGACAGAGACGGCCTCCGTCTTTCCCCCTCGACAGAGAGACGGGTGTGATGGAGGGGACAGAGATGGACAGAAGGACGGTGATGGTCAGACGGTCATGACGTCTAAATGCAACCCATGTTGCGTCTTTGTGACGACCAAGTGCACAAATGCTCGAATGGCATGAATGACCCGAACGACCTGGGTTCCGAGGTCAGAACTCAGAGCGTTCGGAACTGTATGCATGGTTGAATTCTTGATTACTCTTCGTCTCCCTCCACTTATCCTTCTTTGTACCATTATGATGAATTCTTCATCAGATAAATCCACATCTCTCATCTTACACCAGTCAAAACCACCTTCATCTGAGCCACAGAAACAAGTAATTTCTATTCCCTTTTGACAGAATGTAACAAATCACCCTACCGTTCCGACTGTTCCGAGTTCCACTCTTATTCGGAACTTTCACGCGCCGTTCCAAACTCGGAGGCACCGGAAGTACTGCATCTTATTCGCTGAAACTTTACCACCTTCTTTCAGAGTCATCATAACTATACCGATAACATCCATATGTCTTTTCACCTCACTTACAAGCACATCAGCCTCTTCCGCCCATCTTAGGCAGCGTCTGAGGTGAGTTACTTTCACTTAGCTTTGTTCCTAGCTACATTGGGCAACTCCCGCCTTCTCTCAGACCTCAACAGGAGTGCAGGGTACATTAGCTAGGAATATAACTAACCCATGTTGATGGGCGAAAACTACTGAGGTATACTTGTGGTATCATACTATACTGTTCCGATGGTTCCGGCTTCCCGATAGGCCATGCACTTCCGGAACCCGGAACCACCAATCACCCAGACTTCACTGGAGCCTCAGAGCAGGCGATGTGTAAGAATCGTATGTTTTTCCACAACAGTTGTAATTGGTAGTAGCAATAGAATATGCTTAATTTCTGCCTCAGAAGCACCGCAGGTACATCAACCTCCGGAACAATCGGAGCACACCAGCCAAATTCTACTCATCGAGGAGTTTTGATGACATGCCATGTGTGTTCTGAATCGTGTTTATGTTTGAACCCTTGCTCTGGAAAGGGTTAGGTGGCATTCACCTTGTATCTGAAAAGCCATTGAAGACACTGCATCCAGCTCAAAGTACTTAGGTTCAGAAAATTATGACTAGCAGCAAACGAGGATGGATATGTACAATTGGTTGATCAATATGTGTCCCTAGATTTTATACATTCTATTAGTACATCAGCCGCTTCCGATATCTCCTCCTCATCCGGCAAAGCTTTCTTCACGTGTTTGACATGCCACTCCACAAGCTTCGGATCGGCTCCAGCGTTGACAATTAGGATGAGGACCCTATTTTCCACCGCGTGCTTGTCCTTGAGCAGGTCGAGAAGAAACTCGACGTGAAAGTCGATGATAGTGTTTTCAATCGGTCAGGGCCGCTTGGGTGCGGGGGCGTCTTCGGTGCTGTCTTTTGCCAGGCACTTGTTGCTGTTCCTCCGCTCAGTGAGCAGGTAACAGATATGTATATCTTAGGTATGATGGGTCCTTTGCTTACCTGTACCCCCGCAGCCTCACTGGCATGGTTGATTCCCTGGCCCAACATTCCTGGGTTGGCTATTGGATCATGACTGGGTCAGGATAGTTTGGAGACATGAACTGATAAAACACTCACCTTTTTCTTTCCTCCTCTCCTTCCATGCTTCCAGCCATCTCCACATTTTTTCAACTCCCTGAGGACGGACCGGCCACACGAAGTCTACATGCTCTGTTTCATCCATTGTACCCGACGTGTATGTGATGGTGTCCTGCACGAGCTGTGGAAAAAAAGGACATCAGGGGCAATGGAATGATGCTTTGCTTTCACCCTACCTTGATGTACGGGCTTACTCGATTTAACACTCTTGTCGACAGTGATATTCAAGATATCTTTTTGTAAAGATTTGAAATCGGCGAGCTGATTGCTGATGATGGTGGTTAAAGCAAGGTGTGTTTGACGTGTCTCGCAAAGGCCACAACGCGTCTTGTGAAGGCCACAACGTGTGACTTACGTAATGGTTCTGATGGTTCCGGGGGGACTTCCTTGTCTTGAAACGGGGCACGGATGTTTGAAAAAGAGATGGTGTTTCCCTTGTATCAAACGGTCCACTCCTTGGTGTCATCCACCTGGTAGACCCATGGTTCCAATTGCGATGGCAGAGGCCTTGTGTTGTTGGAAATATCGCAGATGGGAGACAGATGGCCACCTGGTGTAGAGTACTTCCGAGCGTCGAACATGTTCCCAGGAGGTGTTGAAGGTGCTGAAAATATGTTTGATTCCCTCTAGTGTGGACACTCCACACAAGTTCGGGGCAACTCCCGATGTGGGTGTGAGCCGCCTCACCTGTCACATTCACATCGCAGGATGTCCACCCGCTCCACGCCACTTGCTTGGTCCATAATGTAATGTGTGGACCAGGGCCGCTTCACCTGTCACACTCACATGACAGGACATCCACCCGCCTCACACCACTTGCTTTGTCCATAATGTGGACCACACAGCACTCTTGTGATCCACCCGACGTTCTGACCTTCCTATAAAGCCTGGAGCTTTCGGATCGCTTGAAGTCTCATTCAATCGTCACTCACAGAAAAAAGGCAAGGATACAGCTACTGTATGTTGACCATGCTGACCCTCTCCCTTGCAGAATGGCATCCACACAAATCCAGGACACCGTCGACCATGTCGAAATCAAGTCTGAGGGTGTGGCAGATACAACCCAACACACCAACCTTCCTCAGTCCACCACCGAGCGCCGAGAGATCACAAATCTCTTGAATCTGTATCCAGCATCCTTGTAAGTCTATGCAAAAAATCCTGGAACTACAGATAACTCACCTCCCTGAGAAGCCGAAGGCTAGGGTTGATAGCCAGGCAGGATTCGATGAGGATGATATGGCAAGGGGATTTCAGTATCCGCCCCGGGGACCGGACACGTATCAAGAGATACGTGCATGCCAGGGGTTATTCCATCGCGCCAACCCCTTCCAAGCTCGGGCGTCAAGTAGGTACCCCAAGCCCAGGAACGCTGGAACATTTGCGACGGGCGCCAAGGGAAAAGCTGGAATTCGTGGAGCTGCCGGAGGAGGTTGAGGTGAAGGGGCAGAGAAACGGAGAGGAGGCAGGAGAATTGCAGGATTACCCGTAGTCTTGTCTGTTTCGCATCGCTTCCAAATCATCTGCGCACGCCCGAATAACAAGTGTGGATCAGGCGTGATATATTGACAACAGTTCCGATAGTTCCGGCGTCGGAACCACCGGAACCACTTCCGGAACTCCCTCGGAAAGTGCCGAACTTATGCACATAAACCTTATAACCTTCTTTCAGGTTCATCACGGCAATATTGTAGGTAAAATAATACAAGTATACCTCCATCCATAGCATATATATAGCTGCACCTCACTTACAAGCACCTCAGTGGTTTCCGCCCTTCTTAGGCAGCGTGAGTTACCTTTACTTAGTTTTTCATCCCTAACTAATGTACCATAGTATCGAGAAACCGCTGCTCTTTCTCAGACTTTGTTATATATATGTCACCAAGAAGACACTGGATTCTCCCGCTCAGTGTCACAGAGCGCATGGGACACGTATGTGCAGCTGGCATACTTCAGGAGAGTGCAGGCTTGAATGATGCGATAGTGAGGTGTAACTAAAACTAGATGACATTGTAACCCTGTTTATCATTTTATTTATCATTTGAATGACTATATCAAGGAATGAAAGCCTATCATAAACTCGGTAGCACTTTGCTGGAGATATCAGGTTCCGGGATCCCGGAAGCACTTTCCGGTTCCGGCTCTAAGGATCTCCGTGAGTGCTTTTATTTCATAATAGTTGTTTTAACATAAAATATATATGGCCTGAAACCTGCAATCAAGAGGATTCTAACGGTTGCTTAGACATGTTGTGGAGAAGTGCATCAGGAAGTGTGGCTGTAATTGTTGAACGGTTTGATAGTTCCTGGCGCAGAAACCTCCTCTTCCGAAACATGTTCATCACTCCTCACAATAACATCTACAGCAGAAAAGATTCTCGAAAGAGAGAGAAATGTCCAATGCAGAAATCTGTCAGTACTCTTATTTTATTCTCAGAGTGAATTGGAACTTTACAACCAACTGCATATACGGTCAGGTTGTGAGAGGCAGACCACACAGGTAGATTTATCAAAGTCTGAAAGTAATCCAACTGATAGGAGATTAATATGATGATGATGACAACCTCTCAAGACCCTTTAGATTCCATGAATGGATCTGCTCCGATGGAAGTTCCAGAAGGTTCTGAAGTACTGAAAGGCCAGGAAGTTTCACATCCTCTATAAATGCTGGAATAAGTGCATGTAGAGGATGGTATGAGGTTTCATTTCTATTCCAGTGTCAGAAGGACTGAAGGTGCCAGAAGCACCAGGGGTTCCGAAAGCGCCGGAAGTACCGGAAGTACCGCAGATACCGGAAGCACCGGAGGCACCGGCAGTACCGGCACTGAAATGCCAGGAAGCGTCACGTCTTCTGGAAAGGCTGAAGTAACTGCATGTATGAGCTTCCATTTCTGAAGATGCCGGAAGCACCGGAAGCGCGGGAAGAACGAGAAGTACCGCAAGCGCCACAACAACCACTGGTACCTGCAATACGGGCATCCAAAGTGTTACAGCTGCCCCTTATTATGCCGATTGAGAATTCCTTCCAGCAATTCAACTCCACCGATGCATGTAGTGTGTTGCAAGAGGTATTTTCCCGCTTGAAGCTTCAACAGGAAGAGGAAGAGGTTAAGGACAAGGATGGTAATGATGATGATGATTGCCATGTCACCCTGACCTGATGACAAAATCTAAGAGAGGGCAGGAGTTGCCCAATACTCAGCTGCTGCCTAAGATGGGTGGAAACAACTGTATTTCCCTAAGACATGGCAAGAGTTGCCCAATACTTAGCTAGGTTAGATAACACACCTCATTGTAAGTAACATGAAGATATATATATGTTATAGGTGGAGGTATACCACTTACAATATTCTGGTGATGATCCTGAAAGAAGGTCGTAGGGTTTAAGTGAATAAGTTGTAGTCCTTCTGGTGCTTCCGTGCTTTCCGAGTCCGGAAGTGCACGGAAAGCTCCGGAACACCAAATGATCGGAGCATCATGCGGCAGGAGATGTGTAATTTTTTTCCACAAGACAGTGGTAATTGGTTATGATCAGTAGTAGCAATAGAATGTGCTTAATTTCTGGGACTGATTCAGCACATATTCTACACTGCATCTACATAAGAAATACATTCATGTAGCATATCGAAAGCTTCCTCCACCTCCGGAGTGCTCGGACTCATTTGCTTCAGACGTCTGAGATGCCAGAGAACGATCCCTGGTTTGCTTCCTGCCATCAGAATGTCGATGCTGTACTGTAGAAGTGAAACCGAATCCAGGAGCTCGTGGTGGCTCTCCAGCAACCTGACCAGGTGCTCGACGTGGAAGTCTACAAGTTCCATCACGGAGTGTCTTGGACTTGTAGGTGGTTGTCGGTAGGCCGTCTGGTCCTCCTGACCGTCTACAGACATTGCTACCTAAATCAAAACACAGGATGAATGGACAGTGTCAAGTTTCAAGAACACTCACTTACCTCTTTTCTGACAGGTTCTGCAGCCTCGGGTGGAATGTGCGAGGATGCAGGTTTACCACCGTTCTGAGACACAGCAGGGTGGCAGGATCCATCTTCATCGTCGTCACTCTCCTCCGATGAAAAGGAGTCATTGCTGTCAAAGTCGGTGCAGATGTCCCACTCATTTCTGAATTCATCATAGCGCTTTCTACCACGAGGGTATCTGGACCACTCGTTGCTAGCTTTCTCGCGCCCCATGGGTGTACGAACCCTAAAACCGTCATCCTCCTCTTCCCAGTAGAAAACCCTCGCACCCTTCTTTCCTGGAGCCCCGCCCTCGCCTGCGCGATCGGCCCGTTGCTTTCGACTTGTTCTCTCTGCAGCCGACTCTTTCTCTTTGATCCTCGAATTCCCCTCAGACCTCCGCGCGAAGAATTCTTGCCATGTTTCTCCGCTTTTCTGGCCACTGTGTTTCACTACTTTGTGCTTTGTGCCTCCTTCTGGAATAGATGACTGAGAGATGGATTGTGCGTTCATGCTTGTACCAGTCGTGGGGCGTGGATGGTAAGAGCGTGTTGCAAGAGAGACAAGACCGGACAATAAACAGTCACATGCTCAATTTTGCCAAACATACCACCTTACGTAATCCTCAGGGCTGGTGTGTGGGGTACCACCATCGGTGGAAGGAATAACGTACAAAGCAACGTGACATGGCTAAATTCAGACTAACAGCTTTCATACCAAAGGTGGTCGATACACCACTGCAAGAAGACAAAATAACAGTGTGTGCACGAGGATGCTGTTGAAATCCCGTTAGCTGAGATTGCAAGCCAAAATCTACTTCGAGCTGATCGCTACTCATACTACAGATCTCGGATGACACATGTCTGCCTTACAATCTCATTATTGTGCAACTGTTCCGATCATCTACCATGTGCGAGAAGCCAGATATTCTGCGAAGTAGTGAGATCGGGGAAGTAATAGTAATGATAAAACTCAGGGTGGTATTTATTTCCACGTCCGAGGTGGACGAAGGGTTCACAGAATTTCATTTCATTTCACATGTTGTGGAGAAGTTCATCAGGAAGTGTGGCGCTTGCGATGGATGTCTACCTATTTATGTGACGGCGTTCAACCCTAAGCTATACAGTTCCGACAGTTCCGCGGTTCTGAGCTCGGAACCACCATTCCGTAACCGGTTCCAAAGGTAACTAGAACTCAGGGAGGAACCGGAATAGATCGGAAGCACCGGAAGTCTTGTAAGTATACCCTTGCCCTTCTTTAGATTCTGTAATATAAGATGTTTACATCGAACCCTTTCTCCATCGCATCAGAGAAGCTAGTTGGTGGTGATCAGAAGCTTGGTGTGAGGGTAGAACCTGGTCCTCGGACAGCTGTTTAGCAGTGCCAGACGAGTCACAGCCAAACAAAACTCAACGTTGCTCCCGACAACGACAACTGATGTAATCACTGTGTTTTAACCCAGAGTTTTCTGAAGCGCCCCAAGTTCATCAATTTCCAAGCCTCGCATTCCGGGGGCACCATTCCAGAGGTCGTTCTCCGAAGGCTAAGAGCTATGCACATATTATATCGCCGAAGTAGAATCCCTTATTTTCCCAGGACCCTGAGCACCAGAAGAGCATGGAACCCCGGAATGACTGGAATTTGTGAGGGAATCCTGAATAGGTGTCCACAGTTCACAAGCTTCGTGGTTTAACTCCATATGCATACGTTCCATCTCATATTCATTCAAGTGAATGTTAACTCGGAGGCACCGGAAGTACTACTTCTTATTCGCTGAAACGTTACCACCTTCTCTCAGAGTCATCACTGCAACGTTTTCCGTAAAATAATTTTTATATATACCTATAACATACACATATCTTCACCTCACTTACAAGCACCTCAGCCTCTTCCGCCCATCTTAGGCAGAGTCTGAGGTCGGTTACTTTCACTTAACTTTTTTCCTACCTACGTTGGACAACTCCCACCTTTTCTCAGACCTCAACGGGAGTGCAGGGTACATTTGATAGGAATGCAACCAACTCACGAACCACTCAGCCTCCATCCATAGCATATAAGAAGTATGTACAGGCACTGTGGAGCTGGAAACTTCTTTCGATCACTGGAAAGTGGACATGTATACCATAGCCATAGTCAAGCGACATAATATCCAATCAAGCTCTCGGAACACTCCGAGCAACTTCGGAACCTTCGGAACATCATACCCATTTGGACAAACCAGTGAAAAAGAATAGGAATAGGAACAGAATCCATAGAATCTATTCACGAGAATACAACGATATGTCACGACAACTATACTATAATTTCAAAGCTTGGCCTCTTTAGCTGTGAGAACTTAAGCTCCAAGTTCGTAACTTTGGTAACAAGCTTGCACTGCTCTTCTTCGTAGGGGTTAAAGGAATTCTACTTATGACTTTCCTGTGAACGTGCATCTTATTCAGTCCATGATGTCAAGGAGTCAGCAGTAGGCCATATGCAAGGAGTTTGCATGCATTGCAATCCTGAGACAAGTTCTGCATCTCAGGACACTCTTGTTTCTGTTTCAAGCATGACACGTCTTGGATGTATCCAGGCCTTTCAGTCTGATGGGACATTCCTCTTTGCCTTTTACTTTCAGACCGACGTTTGTGGTTTTGTATTTTTCCACTTCACTTTTTGGGTTCAGCTGGAGAAAGTATTTATTGATTTTACTGGATGGAATGTACGCACTCCATCAAGAAACCAAGATGCAAATCCAGCTCTGTGTGACCTTTACCCTTGAATAAGATTGTGACACCAAATGTAAATGGCCTAAAACACCCAATCAAGAGGATTATAATGGTCCAATATTCATCAAAATTGGTGGCTCCGTTGTTGAGATATGAACATCCTTGATATCGCTGTGTAGAGTGGCCTAATATGGATGTCAGATCGCGCTACACTTCCGGACATCCCTTTCCGGTGCACCGATTCCGGAAACACTTTCACACCCATCATAACCTTCAACATCCAACATCATCTCATTGCAACTCGATTATTCTTCATCTCTTTAGCTCCTCATTTTGTGGTTTCTCATCATTATGAATCCCTCATCACACAACTTCAAAACTGACGAGTGGATTCTAAAGTACAAGGCTTTTCTGGCTCAACGACCACCACTTCCAAAACACATTAAACGAGTCAAATCAGATGCATCTGCATCTTCATCTCTCACACAACAAGTCAATTTTATTCAATTTACTATCCATACCTGCTTAACATTCCCTTCCTGGTTTAGAAAGGAACGTCCTCCCAGCAAGAACTGCCTTTGGAATCCAGTCGGTTGCCAAGTTTGGTGCACTCCAAATCCAAGCCTTCTATGGAAGAGAAAGTGAAACAGGTAGGAGACATCAGAAGGACTGCAAAATGCAACTGTTGAATCCCTTGACAGTTCCTGGCTCGGAATCCTCGTCTTCCGAAACATGTTCATCACTCCTCACAACATCTGCAGCAGAAAAGATTCTCAGAAGAGAGAGAAATGTCCAATGTGCCGAAATCTGTTAGTACTCTGTTTTATTTTTTATTTTACTCCTTTGAAGATGGCATCTTCTCAGAGTGAATTGGAGAATTACAACCAACCAAGTGTACAGTCAGGGTGTGAGAGGCAGACCACACAGGTAGATTGTTCAATTAATACTAACTTTATAAGTCTGAAAGTCATTCTACTGATAGGAGTTTGATGCAATAGGATCCATGAATAGATCTGCTCCGATGGAAGTTCCAGAAGGATCCGAAGTATTGGAAGCACAGGAAGTGTCACAAGTGTTGGAAAGGCTTAAAGAACTGCAAGTAGAGGATGGTCTGACAGGTTCTGTTTCAATTCCAGTATCAGAGGTACCGAAAGGGACGGAAGCTCCGGAAGCGTCCGAGCTGTCGGAAGTGCCAGAAGTTTCGGAAGAGCCGGAAGAGCCGGAAGAGCCGGAGGCGCTGGAAGGACCGCTGGTACCTGCAATACAAGTATCGATACCTCTGGAAGCACCACTCATTATACCCTCTCTGCAACTCATTGAGCATGCTTTCCAGCCATTCAACTCCACCAATCCATTAAGTGAGTTGCAAGAGATATTTGCATGCTTGAGGCTTCAAGAGGAAGAGGAGGAGGAGGAGGAGGAGGAGGAGGAGGAGGAGGAATGTAACGGAATGGACAATGCAGAACAAAAATTCCTTAGAATGGAAGAAGAAGAGGAAAGTGAAGATGAGCCGCCTCCTTTTCCTACAGTCCTTGGGATGGTGGAGGAGGAGGAGGAGGAGGAGGAGGAGGAGGAGGAGGAGGAGGAATGGAACGGAATGGATAATGCAGAAGAAAAAGTCCTTAGAATGGAAGAGGAAGAGGAAAGTGAAGATGAGCCGCCTCCTTTTCCTACAGTCCTTGGGATGGTGGAGGAGGAGGAGGAGGAGGAGGAGGAATGGAACGGAATGGATAATGCAGAAGAAAAAGTCCTTAGAATGGAAGAGGAAGAGGAAAGTGAAGATGAGCCGCCTCCTCTTCCTAAAGCCCTCCGGATGGAAGAAGAGGAAGGTGAGGATGAACCACCTCCAGTGTACGGTGAGTAAACTACTTTACTACTTTTTCTGTCTATATAGTCACTGAATCATAATAGATGAGATAGAATTTCAATGGCATTCCGATCACAACGGTGAGCTCCATTTTTCATCTATTCACTTACCACTCAGTAGCATATAATAGATGAGATGGACATACAGATCCGATCCTCAGGTGTGCATTTTTCCATCTGCTTGTGCCGTCATTTATTCCTTTAGACTCAGAAGAGCAAAAATCCGAGCCCAAATCGATCAGTGCATATTTGGCACTAAAGAAAAAGAATCGCAGGGAGAACTGTCAGCCATCATATTCATCATATTCTCCAAGGATATCAGCACAGGAAACATCCTTGGATCCCAAAGGTTAGCTTTTTTCATGTTGTATAACTCTGCCATATCAATCCACCGACAGACTCAGAGGCCATCCAATCCAAGGATCTACTTAGGACTTTGAGAAGACAGAAAGTGACTGCAGTGTCATTCCTATCTGCCCCTGCAACCGGTACAAGTGGATTGCAAGGATCTTCACTGGAACTATCGGAATACCCAGACCCAGACTCCCAGTCCAAGGATTTACTCAGGACCTTGAGAAGACATAAAGTGACTGCAGTGTCATTCCTATCTGCCCCTGCAACCGGTACAAGTGGATTGCAAGGATCTTCACCGGAACTATCGGAATGCCCAGACCCAGACTCCCAGTCCAAGGATTTACTCAGGACCCTGAGAAGACATAAAGTGACTGCAGTGTCATTCCTATCTGCCACTGCAACTGGTAGAAGTGGATTGCAAGGATCTTCACCGGAACTATCAGAATACCCGGACCCAGACTCCCAGTCCAAGGATTTACTTAGGACTTTGAGAAGACAGAAAGTGACTGCAGTGTCCTTCCTATCTGCCACCACAACTGGTATGCTTCTTTTCTTCCAAGTGGATTGCAAGGTGATAGCTTGGTATCAGGATCTTCACCGGAACGATCGGAATCCCCTTTGGAAAGATGCTCCAGCTCTGGGTGCTCCCATGAGGTCAAGGTCAAAAACTCCGTCCAACAAACCTCCTCCCATCGACATGATATTGAAGAGCCCACCACTGATCCGATGGATGGTGAATATGAAGGCCCTGACGATGACGAGTACCAGCCATCAAATGGTGAAGAGACCAACCCATGCAAGACAGCTATGGTGGACTCGGGGGGTGAATGCCCTGACCCATCTTTGAGGGGAGAATCTTCAGTGGAAGATGACCCCTCAGAACCAAAGGATCATATCGTGGACCATAGAATTCAATACAGTAAGATCCCTCCACGGATCACAAGTGACACTGACCATTGACCCTTGATGCCATACAGAACGTATGATCTCGAACCCTTCGATATGGGCTGTTGCAGTCCAAGAGATTGACAGTCTTCAGCCAAAGAGTTACGTGTCAGGAAGCATAATGAATCTCTTCCTTTTGACGGAATGGTACAGGATCATGAAGGATGCCTATTGTCACTTTATCGATCTTTTCATGACAGCATCTTTCCTCGCTCCTGAGACCGAAGAAATAACCCAATTCCGAACCTATTCCGGCCTCTTCTCCGATCCACTATCACCACCACCACCTCCCAAACCTGTGGTATTCATCATTTGCAGGCATAACCATTACTTCACCGTCTGCTTTGACTATCAGTCAAACCATACATGGGTGTTTGGTCAGGACCCCAATCCCACCACCGCCGGTCTATATACCAATGTAGGATGGGATGAATGGAACGGTCTTATGTATTGGAGGAGGGTCTCTGCCTTGTTTGGATGGCCAATCTCCGATGTTAACCCCAGGGTGGATGTTTATGACTTTAAACAGGTATATCTATATGCATAACTCATTCCGGCTTACTTCATGCTGTGACAGAACGGATTGGATTGTGGACCGATCGCCGTCTCAATTACCCAGTATCTTCTACACAACGGTCCTGATTCCTACCTGCGAGCTATCCCTGGAAATCAATCCCCATATGTGGAATGTCCTCATCTCACCAGAAGACTACTCTTAGAATGTGTGTCAAGAAATCTCTTCGACTGTCACCGCTGGTGGCGGGCATTGAAAGAGACAGAATCATGGTTAGAAGAGCCATCCGACGCAGTTCTGGATCTAATTCGTAACGGTGGATTGGAGGAATCAAATCAGGTGACATCACTGAACGTGATGCTGGCTAGATCAAGAGACAGGTGCCAGGAATGTAAACCACATCGCAAGCACCGCGGTGACCCGGATGGTTCCGGTGACTCCGGTAACGGTTCCGATGGTTCCGATGGTTCCGGAAGGTCCTCCCATCAGGAGGATCCTACCATGGTACGACTTCCATCGTACTTGAAACGCCTTAAAATCATGCGCAACGCTCGTAACCGCGCTCTCTATCAACCAAGAGTTCCTAGGATAAAATCGCAGGCGATGCCTCTTCCGGCCCAACGCTACCTTCCATTTCCCATAGACAATTCCTTTGACGACTACTTAGACGGTCCCACGTTGGAGGATTTGCAGGATGCGATACGAGAGAACGCAGAGGGTGACATGCGCTCAAACTGGGATTATTTCAGGGATTATGGCTACAGACTCCTTGCAGATTTCGCAGTCACCTTCAATCGACAAGATCCGATCAACGTCGAAGAGCACATCCTTCCTGTAGGTGAACCAGAATTTCAGGACCCGTCTTCCAGGGATGAGACTGTGGTTCATCACCTGTCCACGGATCGCATGGGAGAACCTTGTCAGGTTCTTGTGGAGGACGTCGATGTCATGGGTATGGCAGACATGCTGAAACTCGCAGGCAATAGGAATTCCTCTCGCAGCATAGATCTCTTCGTCCGCGGAAAGAATCCTGTCCAGGGAAATTATGTGTGTTTCCGACCGGAACGAGACGCGGTCCCCATCACCACCGGTGAGATCAGAACCACTCTGGACATCGACAGCGTCATCTGGGTCACCCATCATCTCCATGTATGCGGCTCGCTCAAAGTGAACGTCATGCCATATTTCGGAAATAAACCGCCCATTCCAAAAAACAATCATTGCGAGGTCGAGATCCTCTGGCCCCGGTCAGCCGCAGACCAAGATCATGGTGGACGCTCCGAGTGGTTCACCAAATCCGTCCCTATCAGCAATGTACCCCATATCCATTTCGCACAGGCAGGCGATGGCTCCGGAAGTGTCAACTTCTATGTCGCATTTCCTCGCATGATGCACAAGAACCCGAAGACCGGTCGTTCCGCAACCCTCATTCCGTCTCCGGTGCAAATAGTCTGGCTCACTCAGGTCTTGTTGCCTGCCATAAGAGCCACCGCACCTCAGGAAATACGCGAATATTCAGACTTTTCCTACGAGGAGTGGAAGTGGAAGGCTACTGTGAACAACCAGCTCAGGAGTTCCAGGACCCTCACCCTCGATCCCACCACGATAGAAAACTTGGCCCACCGCATGCGACTCATCATCTCTCAAAGTCACGATGGTCATCTCGCCCCGTTCGGTTCATTCTTTTTCATCGCCGACATCAGAGGCATCAAGCTCAACACAGTCACCGTCAGGGGTCGTTCCATCGACCCATTGATCACCCTCTACCAGGAGATTCCTACCTTGGACTGGGAGTACATGATGTGCCGTGAAAATGGCCAGCTCCTCCTAGACTTGGGCATCTCTTATCATCCTGATCCAGTGGACCATCAGCCCCTGATCGGCCTGTGGAAGCTCAATTCCATACATGCCTCTTATGCCAAGGCTGGAATGAACAAGCCTACAGAGTTCAAGACCTGTACCATGCCCCGACATGGTGGTCTGCAGGCGACCATGGAAAGCGTTCGCAGAAAAGCAGTTCAGCTTACGTTTCGGTCCACATACAACCTCATCTTCGAGGCATTCCGTAGGCCGGGTCAAGAGGAGAAGTTTTGCGCAGACCCAGAGGCTTTCGCGAACACTGCAGTCTTTCAACAGACCTGTCATGAGTTCCTCACCATCTATAATGGAGCCAAGACCAAAAGCTTTGGGGTTCGGGAGGAGGTTCGAGGGAGTGGCTTTGCTATCGTCGAGGTGTTGCGATCAGTTTGGCACAAGGTATGCTTCCGGACTTCCGGTCCCGGTGCTTCCGACCAAGCCTGACGCTCCTTCTTCTAAGGCTGCAGAATATCTAGACTCAGACCCGGTCCTCTGGGTTCCATCCCAGGTTTACTGCGAGTTCATGATCAGGAGACTGGAAGAACTTCGATTTATTCAGGTTCGTTTCTTCAAGGAACCAAGTTCTAACTATGCAATCGTGACTTGCATAATCGTCCATTTACTCCGGAACATGTCCTTTGCCATTCCAGCAAAAGATGCCCATCTCATCGAGGCCCTAAGAGACCTGTCATATGAGGGCGTTATTCAGAGATTTGGAATGTTTTTCCTGCAAGACCTGAATCTGGTCACTGGAGAGCTTCCGGTCATCTTGGAGATCGACGACGCAGATGTGGCACTCAAGTTGAGGTCACGAGTAAAAAAAATCACCAAGTCAAGGAATCCTGCCGGAACTCGCTCGGCACAACAGAATACAGAGGCCACTGCCGAATATCCACTAGGCGAATGGCCCACCTGGAACGAGCTCGTTCAGTGTCTAGACAAATATCCTACACGCATCATGAAATCTTGGAGATGGATTAGTGTTCGATCGTGGGATGAATATGCTTCCGATCTCTTCGTCGCATTCACCAATGCCATGTGGCTCGCGCTGGACCCTTCCCGACTCCGGAACCGTCTCAGTCCCATGACCACACTCCAGGAGGCCATTCAATCTTGGTCAGTTTCTCATGTCTTCGAGAACCTCTTGAGCGTTAGATTCTTGCCCAACTCTCATGGCCTGAACAAAAACACAAAGCAATCCTGGGACTTTACAGATCTGCTTGACATCTTCTTTCCTCAAGCCCACACACTGCTGCCGAATATGGTTTGGACGCGCTTTTCTGAAAGACATGGCTACCTTCACATGTATTCTGAATATCAAGAGACTCTGTCTGCTGAAGAGTTTGACAATCTGAACACAAACCTCGCATCACTCCTCGATCAAGCACAATGTCTGCCAAATAGCATCAAGGCCACCGATTCCAGCCGTGGAAGAGTCTGGAATGGTTCTCATGGGACCATAGACGTGCGCACCAATTCCACATCCTATAGGCTGAAGGGAATAGGTAGCGTGAAGTCCACCCGAAGGACGGTGATGCGCATCAACCTTCCCTCTCATCAAGTCGTTACACGCCTTGATGAAGCTGAGGGTATTTGCCCCAAGGCATCAAAAAACAGACGGAGACGAGAGAAGAGATCAGCTAGGTCAAAAAACAAGAGGATTCCCCCCAAGTGAGGGTCGGTGCTCATGGGAGTTTAGGATTTCATCCTGCTTTCCATCTAGATACCGATGTATTTTACCTACACACGAGCAGATATGACATTCTGGCGTCTGTTTCTCAAGTAAATGTAAATGTAGACAGTATTCAAGGTTCTGGCACTTCTGAGTTCCAATCTTAATTCCGGATACACTTCCGGATTCGGAACCACCAGAGCCACTTCCCGAACTTTTCCATGCCGTTCCAGACTCGGAAGCGTTTAAACTTTATCTCTACTTTGTGTTATTACTAGCTAATTTATTATCATCTTCCATGATCCTCCTTTCAGGTGTGTCATTACGACATCAGTGTAACTCCGCTTCGCTTTTTCCTTTTTACTTACAAACTCCTTGGTCTTTTACCGCCATCCTAGGAAGTTTCCGATACCTACACAACTCCTCGCCATTCGATATTCTGTTATCAACAATGCCACCACAGAGTACACATTTCACTCTTTCCTCTTCCTTCTGTTCATCCCCACCGTAGGAACGCCGGTTCCCATCATCATGATTCCATGCAATGAAATCGAATGTATACCACTTTCTTCCCCTCAACTATCATACTCACGTTTTCAAAGCCCTACCAGGAGTCGGTCGTGTTCGTATAAATGACAGGCAATCCATGATTTCTTTGTTTCAAATTCATGTTATCTTTGCTGATCACATCTACCCAGAGTCCTGGTACGTCATGGTGGAAACAAAAACAACATCTTGAACGAAAACATCCTCCGTGCCATGTGGAAGGCCAAAGTGGTTAGCATTCACAAGACATCCGATTCCGCTTCCGAGGTCGAGGTTTGTGGCTAAAAAAGACTACCTGGCTTACTTCCTCAAGGTGATCCACTTTGCAGTACAAGATAGAGGTGATCTGGTTTTACACCATATCCGATGTCTTGGCCCAAGTCACCGGAAACAAACGTGACTCCAAGTTGGTGAAAGCCAAGAAAAAAGAGCTCAGAAACCAAATGTAAGCTCGTTTCCTCTTCAGCAGCATCTCTGGTTTGAAAGAAATGTCTCCCAGAAATCCAGACCACTACCATCCTCGTGAACTTATCTTATCATCTCACAAGCAAGACATTGACTCCACGTCCATTATTGGTAAGCCTGAGACATCTGACAACCAGTTTGGATTCTAATTCAAACTTTCTCTAGGAGTGATCGACGTCCTGCACTTCAGGCAGGAATGCCCGAGACCACATGAGCTTGATGACTGCTATTTTTATCGGTATGCCACACCCACCTTCCGTCGGAATCTCTGACTTCCCTTGTTTTCAAAGGTCCACTTATGATTCCAGTCAAATGGAGCTTACGGTAAACATTATAGTTAAACATTGATGTCCTGTTGCCGCTGACTGTTCTTCCATAGGGACCTGATCCAACCTGTCTCTGTGGACAGCCCTATGTTCCCCATCAGCAGATGCAAGTCTTGTGCTACACATGCAGGACATGGTATCATCAAGAGTGCTTGACTCAGGTTTCTGGGCCGGAAGCTCGGATGAAACACCAGAAAAGATGGGGCATCTGTTCTTCCGAGTCTGCTCTAAGCCTTGTTCACTCTGCTATGGGGAGCATGAGACGTGGTCACCCTCACACGGTGGAGGGAGATTATTACAGGGTCTATCAGGCTCAGTCCTTATTAACTGCCCTCATGGAAGGAGACGGGGAGAAGAGATATGACTGTTGGATCCAAAAACATGCTGCAGCCATAGAAATCATGGAGCCAGATTCAGTTATAAATCTGGTGCATGAATGGTTTTTGTGCCCTGAATGTAAGCATGTAATATAATGATGCTTGTTTATACTAGTAGATCAACTGCACATCCGGGAAGGAGCAAATGAATCTTGGTCCCTGCACATGATTTTGGCGTACCTGGGCACAAATTACGGTGTACACGAATTCATGGAGGATACGAAGTGACAAATGACGACTGTTCCGACTGTTCCGTGTTCCGGTCTCGGAACCCTTATTCCGGACCCCCTTCCGGAGCTTTCCCGCGCATTTCTCTCACTAATGTACTATAGTATCGAGCAACCGCTCCTCTCTCTCTGGTGAATATAGTCATTTCCACCCATCTTAGGCATCAGCTGAGTATCGAGCAACTGCTCCTCTCTCTCAGACTTTGTTACAAAGGAAATATGATAGGAACTGGAACGGAATCGAAATCGTACCCATTCTTGAATTTCAAGAATGATACACATGACAGATTCATCTGTTTCTATCAATTAAATCTACACACTCCATCAAGAAATGCAGATGCAATTCCAGTTCCTCATTACTGGTACTTCTCCCCAAAGCCTGCACTCTCCTGAGGTGAAACTTGACGACGTTGAAACCTTGTCTGCGCTTCACCATGGACACACCTATCTCGAGGAAATGCAAGGCCTTCATCAAATTGGAATCACCATCACCTCTGGTGATATCATAGATATGCTTCATGTGGAAATCAAGCACTTGACTGCCTGACTCCACAAGGCTGTTGCGTTCCAGCCTTGACATGTCCAGGTCAGGATCCGGATCTGGCGCGAAGTCCTCAGCGGGCTGTAAGGTGTTCAGGCTCACATTCATTTTGCGCTTCAAGACACTCTACCTCGTGTGTGTCTGAAATACATAGTTGCCTTTTCACCTTTTCATTCTCCTCTTCCTCTTTCAATGCATCCAGCATGGCAGCGGCCATGGTCTGGCAGTCAGCTTGTATCCACATATCAAAAATGGATTCCCATTTCTTTTGTTGTTTGAACTCGAGGTTCAGATAGATAACACAGGGAGAAGGATCTATAGGTGATCTGTTTTTCTGAACTTGTTTGGAGAACTCCCGAATGATTCTTTGAGTTCCGATCACATGCATGCCCGTTCCGACCACGAGTAAGAGATCTATTGGCTGAGCTCCAGAGAGATCTTGCATCTGAAATTCGGTGATACCCTGAGAATCGGGATGTTCTTGGCCATACAATACCACATCCGGAACCATGGTCGGAACCAAACGCACCCGCTTCCCAGCTTTCCTCCTTGCATGTTGTTCTCTCTGGCAACTTCCACAAGAGGGAAAAGTTCCATGCATGACTTCATCCTGGTGGTGTTTCATCTCCTCGACTGCATGACACGACTGGCAGTAAATGTATCGAAGACTTCCATGCAGGGGGATGCATGTGGAACGTTGGAGGCCATCTCCGGTGGTCTGAGGACATGACCGATGATATGTCGACACGCCCGCTTTCGATTCTAGGCCATCGATATTTTGTGTATATATCCGGACTAATGTCCCGCGATCTTCCAGGGCTTTGAGCAACTTGTGAAATAGAGTAGGTTGGCTGTCCTCCGTCTTTTGTGCCAAGCTAGCAGAGAACCGGGCAAACAATGGTCTCAGATTCTCATCCTGCGTGAAACAAGGTCAAAAGGCCTCATAGGGGCTGGAACTCGTTGCACTTGCCATTATCATCGAAAGTTGAAACATGTCCTTTAGCTTTCTTCGTGCTAGCTCTGGAATTCCTGGAATCACTTGTTTGCTTCGAAAATCAGGTATTCCAGCTGCCACAGATATCCCAGCCCCTACACAAGAAACTGCGTCAGGATGCATACTGACAGGGCCCAGCTTTACTAGGTTAGGTTCAGGTACTTGCCACATATGAAAACGATCCCTTTTGCATTCAATATGACCGACAGCAGGGACTGTATATGAGGGTCTTCTGTATCGAAACCTAAGCACTTGACAAGGGGCATGACTCTGGAGAAGACTTGTGTGTGGTTGGTTTCCTGAGAAGCAGAATGCACAAATAAGGCACCAAACGGGTAGAGGGCAGCTGACATCATTCAACCTAAAAATAAATTATGATTTGAAGATTATCTAACCAGGGTGTTCCGGTTCCGGTTCCGGTTCCGGTTTCTGTTCTGACCTTCCGGCCGGAATTCCGCAATTTAAAAGCTAACTTCCCAACGAGCCACTTAATAGAAAACCGGTAAACCGCGGACGATGTTTTATTTGTTCGTGTTTATATCTGGAGATTCAGAGCACTACACATAGAACGAGCTACTATACCACTGACGCTTACCATGGATCATAGGCCTGAACACGCTGATATCCCATTCCACCACAAAGAAAATCTTGAAGATGCCTTGAAAATAAAGGGTGTCTCTAGAACAGACCATGTGATCACCTGTCATTTGTCACAAAGGACCTACACATTTCCAAGACCATATCAGGCGTTCATCAAACTGCTCATGCAAGTCAACAATGAAATAACTGATACATGGAGCAGTGAAACGGAAGAAGACCGAGTTTATTGGACTTCCCTGCGAGCATATCTCAACGTTTTGCTTCAAAACACTCTCAGTGTTCTCAAAGCAAGAAGACAGCCCATGGCATTGGAATGCTGGCTTCACAGGGAGTTCATGCTGTGCCGTCATGATGAGGCTGGAAGGAGGGAGTATCAGCAGTTGATGGAAAATAATGGAATGGTGCCATACATGGAGAACATATTTGAACTGGGTGAGGTGTTCTTCGTGTCAACTGGTGGCGATTCACTCTGATATTATCATTTCTTAGACTGGTTGACATGGTGGGCGACACAGACAGAGAATGGTTATTACAAGCCCTCTCTCTTCCGAAATTTTGAGAAGATGCTCAAGGTTGACCGGAACATCATAAAGGAAGCTGCTTCACGCCAGGTGTGGACTGATATGGAAGAAGAAGAAGAAGAAGAAGAAGAAGAAGAAAGTAATGCTGTTCTTCTCATGTCATATTTGTGTTTGATCCTCCAGTTTCCTTTGCTCACCGCACCTTCAGATTCTCAACACTCCGGTCCTTCTGGAAGGCTCGAGGATCCGACGCTTCCGAGTTCGGGATCCATGATCCTTGGAGGAACGCGTTCAGACACAGAGGTGGGGGTTTCCAATCCACTTACACAAGCTTTCCATGCTTCTCTCATACACAGACCGTCTTTGTCTTCAAATCTCTTTCCCATGCACCCCCTGATCTTCCACACATGGATGATGGAGATCTGGACTGGAACAGCATCCTGCGAGACCTCATTTCTCTAGGGAGCTCATTGGATATGCAGGAACCAGTGAGAACACAGTTCATAGTGATGGTTGAACCTCTTGCTCATCCCGGTTTCTTTCTCCCGCATCATTTCATGTGCAGGACATTCCACAGTTCCTAGGCCAATTTGACCAAGTTCGCTTCCTTGACAAAAATACTGTCAATGGATATCCGGATGTATGCCTTCTGCTTCATGTGGAAAAAATACCAACATTCTTACTAATACCGAGGCCAATAGCTTTGGGACATGCTCCAGGATTTGTGTGGGGATATCTGTGTGACAGTCCATGATTGTCGTGCAGACTTGATGAAATACCTTGAAAAAGAACTTTCATTGGATGAGGATGAAGCTGGTAAAGACATAGACACGCTTTTATCCTGGTTGCAGCAGTTCACGGTAAACTGAGGTGCTTGCAATTGAGGTGAAATTATATATTTGTCAAGGGTGGATAAGATTAAAGCGAATAAGCGGTAGTACTTCCGGTGCTTCTGCTGTTTCCGAGTTCTGACTCGTGCGGGAAATCTCTGGAAGTGGTCCCGGAATTGTGGTCCCGTGACCGGACCCCGGAATGGTACGGTTCGTGTCGTCAACGATCAAGTACCTCTGAGAACCGTATGTAGTTGGACTCCACTCCTCGGTGAGAAATATTGGAAGCAGGGGTAGGATTTCTGTGTGTGTAAGAAATACTATGACCTTGCAACCTCACAAGCAGAGTGATTTACATGGTAACAAGTATTAGGGTGAGCCGCTGCCTACGATGGGCGGAAACGTGAAACGATTGATGTGCATGTAGGTGAGGTGAAGGTATATATGTTATGGGGTAGAAGTATACCCGTATCATGTTACCTACGATGTTGTAGTGGTGGCCATGAAAGAAGGTTTTAATGGTTAAGCGAATAAGTTGCCGTGATTCCGGTGTTTCCGCGGAGATTGGAACTCGAACCCTTGGAACTGTATGGTTCATGGTTGAATGTTCTCACATAGGCACCTGATCTGTACATTGATAATGAAATTAAAAATACACATGTCTCAATGTTATATCATACGCTACAAGATGAAGATGTATGGACTAGGTATACTATCGCTATATGATGCCGTTCATATCCGGAAATATTGTGTGTGGGAGGGGGATCTGTACTGTTTCATCGCCAGGTAAATAGCCCCCTGTGTTACCATGAATTGACCGGCCCTCTCCTGACTTAGGCCCATCCATCGCAGTATGCTTCGCGCAACCTTGGCCGCAAAGCCCAATTCACCTCGCTCCTCATCGGCCAGAGCGTTCTTCAGCTTCGAGGTCGTCTTCTCCGGATTCTTGCATTCCATGACGATCAGCAAAAGGCTGATGAGGCTTCATTTGTCTATCTCACCTATGATAACTTCTCTCAGTGGTGGTCGGCTACGGAGGGCATGGCTTACGTGGTTCCGATCGGTAGTGAAGACCGACCATGCGACACAACGTCCGGAGAAATCCGGCACGATGGTCGTTTGTGAGAGTGCCTTGCTGATCGAGATTTCGCTGCCCACTCCACTGACTTATTCGAAATTGTAGATCCTATGTGTAGTATAGAAATATGAAACATCATTATCATTATCGTTTTATTCGCAGTTTGATCCATTTGATGTTGATTTTTTCACTTTTGACTTTGCATCTCTGGAACCGTCATCGGAAGCACCGGAAGCATGGTGTATCCGACTTCCAGAACTATCGGAACATGCACTAACCCAAAATGTGAGTTCTCCCAACTCATATCGTTCGGTCTTTAGATCTTCCTACATCTAACTCGGAAACGAAAATAAACTACGGCGTGGAGACGTTGAAGTCACTCGGAAAAAAGTCATGGAGTCGGGACACCTCGCGTGGTCCCTTGCGTATCCGAGTTACGTACGTCACGCGCCACCATATTTGATAATCAAAGTTCAAGTTTGGTGACCCAAGTCGACACTGCCTTTGACCAAACATCCAAACCTCACACCAACGCCATCTCCATCACTATGAACGCCTTGTATCGAATCGACGAAAAGGTTCTCCTCGCTACTGCCCACGTACATGCAGCGCTTCAAATCGTTCCCCATCTCGTCGGGCCAAAAGAACTCTGGGCGCCCTGGATGCGGGACAACCTTAAACTCGAAGAAGTGCGCATCCCCGTCTTTCGGCCAAAAATAGATAGACAGACTCTCATCACCTTTTAGAGACAAGTTTCCAAAGCCTCCCTGGGCTCTCCACACCCCAAACTTCTGGGCAGTCTCCGGGCTATGTTAGGGCGCCACTACAGGGGTGGGATGACGATAGATACTCTCCGCTTCGATCACGTCCGTCCCGACGACCCTTCCATTACCGATCCATCATACATGGACTTACCCATGGATGCACTCCCTGAGCTCAAGGGAGCTGGTTTCTGGTGGCGAATCCTGCCACCATCCGGTGAGTTGGTGATTACACGCTTTTAGGATTTGGGACACTCGTCCTCATTGAACGGCGTTTAGTGAGTTTGAGGGCGACTCCACCACCCAGGGTCCCTTCACAGGTGGAGGCAGGGTCATCGAGAGCTGCGAAAGCAAAGCCATCTGGGCTCATATTGAAGCTGAAGGTGCCTCGATCATTTGCACCCGTACAAGATACTGCATCAAGAAAACATGAATATGGTGAGTCATAAATGCAGAGGTGTAGTATCACATTGATCATCACCACAAGGGCCAGCAGTTGACAGCCCTTCTTCCAGCAGAGGACGAGCCGGAAGAACCGGAGCCGTAAAAGATCACGAGGGCAAGAAACGTCCGCCAAAACACGACGATGGACAACTCGCGAACACAAAAAAGAAAGTCAAGTGGAAAGAATCAGTAGATACCGAGAATGAACGCGAGGGCAATCAAATCCGGGTCAGCCCTGCACTCAGCAAAGGTAAAGGTAAAGGTAAAGGTAAAAGAAACGGCAACGGCAAAGCGAAAGAACTAGAAGCTTCGTGCGCCAAGGTAAGTCGACTAGGGTTGGCGGGTGAACATTGCCATTGCTGTAGCTTACGTTCTTCATAGGTCTGTGAGGCATGTAAGACACGTCATTCTTCATGCGTGCGTACCGCGGGTGCTCAGAACGAGACACGGGCATGTGAGGCGTGTGTTTCAGGGAAAACCCTCTGCAGCATCCAAGGTGAGTTGAGCGGCGTCTTGACCCAATTATGTATTTGCTGAAGAAGCACCCAGAGCTGCCTGCCATTCGCCGTCGGCAAGGAAAGGAGGTCGCTGTGTCCCAGAAGGACGAGTGGGAGGACAGCTCTGACATGATGACAATGACCCAGCTCTTCACTGACTTGGACCACCGTGTTACACATATGGAGAAGCAGTGTGCCGTGGACCAAGTCAAGACTGAAGAGCTCAGGTCCCAAATTTCCAGTTTGGAGCTGGAGGTCACAAGTTTGAAGGGAAATGGGTCCAATCCTGACGCTGAACATTGCTCTATCTCTACTTATTTTGCGTAAATGTAAGCTTCTTTTACAGTCAATGAGAGTCCTTTGGCTGCAATGCACCTGAGATTGAGACTGAGAGACAAAGAAACATTGGGGACAGGTTTTGGGGGAACAATTGGCGTTAATCGTTTCCTCAATGAGTATGATGGGGTCATACTTTCTCCTCAAGAGGAGAAAGGAATCACACAGGATCACAGCCAATCTGTAATCCCTCGTTTCCTGTTTTTTCTCCGGTGATACCGCATCACGGATCTCTCAGCGTCGGTTGTCTTTTGCGTTTTGACGACCATTTTTTCCTCTCTTTCATGAACAACGAGTAGTCATGTTTTTCATGGGTGTTACAGTACCGGACGTGACTCGGTGGTTTTGGACACTTCCGTTGCGGTCCCACATTTACGGGCAAGTTTCGTGTGGCGAAGGAGCGGTTCGGTCTGGCGGAATCCGCTAGTACTACATCGCTTCGTAGTCTCGCACAGCGTCTAGTAGCTTTGCCTGCAATTGCGGGCGTCAAGAGAATGAATTGCATTGTTCCGAGGGTTCCGATCCCGGAACAACCATTCCGGAACCACTTCCGGAACTTTCTTCCAGACCCGGAAATGCAGGAGGTGTTGACGGTGCTATGACTGTATGTATGGTCTTGCGTCTGCTCAAACCTTTTTAGTTCCATTTCATTATACCGTCTATTACAACACCATATGAGTTCATGCCCACAACAATCCAGGTGACAAATATACCTCGCCCATAATGGATACCTTCACCCTACTTACAAGCACCTAAGTCATTTCCCCCATCTTAGGCAGCAGCTGAGGCGAGGTTCTTTTTATTTGGTTTAAATCTCAGCTAATGTACTATAGCATTGACCCGTCTCTTATATTCTGTAGGCAAGAACAACGTACCATATCCTTGCCGATGCTGTCCTGCCTTCGATGCGGAGGAAGACGCCAGTCAAGTCAAAGCGGGCCCAGTCGTAGGGTTCAGGGCTTATGGTAGTTGTTGTTTATCTTCTTTGATATTGAATTGCAAGGCACTAAAATGCAGGGCTGTGGTCGTTAACCCTGACACAAATATAGTCGCCTCGCATTCAAATCAAATTGAAAATAGTAGTATATCATCCGAGCCTCCAGCCACTGGCAGTGTATAGTATATAACCTAATTCATCTTTTGTGTTCCCGGAACTTCAACGAACGTCAGGCCTCACAGTTTTTGTCACCAAGCGTGCCATGTCTCCTAAAGTCGTCTCTTCTGTCGATCAAATGCTGGCCATTTCCACAGCCCGCTCTTCAAAGGCAACTCACCGCCAACACCGTCCGATAGACTCGCTCAAGGCCGGAGTTTCGACACGACGCAAGGCTCTCAGAAATGCTTCCGGTGGGACTTCATCGTCTCTAGACTTGCAGTCGTGGCCAAACGTGAAAGAGCCAGATAAACACCGCATTGTGGTAAGCAGAAAGTACAAGAGTGTGACAGGGCGTATCTACTCATGTCCATGTAATTCTACAGAGGTGTAGTAGCTGCGATGACTATGGAGACGTGATATTCTGTCAGGAAGATGGCTGCCGGCTTGCTTTCTGTGTCGATAGGACGTTGGACGGGGACATGTCAGCACAAGGATGTCTCGTTCTAGAGGAGCTCGAAGCTCTCCAGAGCGGTGAAAATTTCATTTGCCCCATATGCTGTATCAAGAAAAAGATTCCGTTCCATGTAAGTCAAGTTTAGTTTACCCAGAGCATTCATGAGTTAAGCTGCATGTCCATGTCTTGATCAGTTGACATATCACGGAAAGCAAACGCGTCTTTTACACGCTGAGAGCACGGCAAAATTATTATGGATCTCATTGGCTTTGGAAGGACTCAGGAATGTGCCTCTTCGAGAACAATTAAAGGTCTCACTGAATAGCATATATGGTAGAGAGCTTTGGGAGCACCTAGTGAGACATTGAATGGTTTCTGCTTGCTCGTGCTTCTGAATGGCTATTCTGTTTCGCAGATATGGGTTAATGAGGTCACTCTTGGAAAGGGGGGACCACATAGAACGCGACAAACTTGTCCGCAGGAGGAAAATGTTCCGGTTTTGATTACTGTGGAAACCCACAGCATGACTGAGACCGGTCAAGTTTCTTGCGGAACCGGAAGCGACGGAAGCGACGGAAGCGATATGTTATCCAAAGTATGTGATTTCGCTTCATTGGCAGGCGATGCTGATAGATGGTTGGGGAAGGTGATAACACAATATCTGTCAGATAAATTGCAGAATTACATCCGTTCGTCCAGAAGCCCTCTGAAAGGGATGATTGCCCTGTTTTGTGGACCAACGTTTGAGATTGAGGAAAGTAGAAAGGACTTGGAGACTTTGATGACAAGGTGATGATTTTTCTGAGTATTCGGATCAGGAATACTTACTCTTATTGCATGCTTAGATTGAAACTTACGTTTATCCTCGGATTCTCTGCCAATTTTGTAAATCCGCCGATGGTTGCAGACGCTCTCGGAACATTTTGCATTTCATTGTATTGCAAGGGCATGTCTCTTGAGGAGGCGATCATCGAGGTATTTGGGGGGAAAAGAGAATTTTTGACCAAATATCCAGTAGTTCTCATGCGACGTGACTCCACTACTGAGGTGAGCAGGGAAGAAATGAGACCTTTACCTTCATTTAACTTGGACTCGTGCTAGCTCATTTCCAGTCAGATGATGGCATATGGTGCCCTCAGCCATAACCCATGGGGAGTCCCAAAACCAGAGTGTCCCACATGCAAGACGAATGTGAACGTGCAAGCAAAAATAAGAAAGAAGGGGGAAAAGGTTAGTTGGAGATGTGGATGTGGAATGGTTAGTGAGGAGTGTTCGGAAATGCCATCTTGTGTGCGGAAGGTCGCTGCAAATTGGTTGAACGACTTTTACTGGGTAGATTATCCACTCCCAGAAAGTCCATACAGGGTAACATGGAGGAAAAAGGGTTTATGTGAAAGGGGAAATTAAGATATGTTTGTATTTACTGATAGAACAAGGCTGTAGACTTGTGGGGTACTATACCGTTCCGACTGTTCCGAGCTCCAACCTTGGAACCACGATTGTGGAACCACTTCCGGAGGTATGTTAGATAATTGACAAAATCTGAGAACAGGCAGGAGTTTCCAAATACTACGGTGAATTAGATGTAACAGATGTTATGATGAAATACAAGCCAAAGGGCTTAATCGTAAGGCCACACAGTACAGCACCGTGTTGATGCGAGCTGGGTATCGTGCCTTCCCGTACCTTCCAGACCAGTCGAGGTCGATCAACATGAACTCATCATCCTCATTTTAGTTTTTATTTGGCACCATGACATTCACGTCGCGAATGTCACCATGGACAAATACCTCCTTGTGAAGAACCGCGGCAGCACACTTCCGGTGTACCTCCGGCCCTTCCGAGTTCTCGATAGCCCAGAGGTGGTTCCGATTCCGGAAGCGCCCGGGAAGGCTATTCATGAGTCGGAACTACCGGGACCACCGGAATACCCCGGAGTAGATGGGAAAGCTTGTAAAGTGGAACGCGGAACGCGGAACAACAATTCTTTCCATGTGAAAAGCAACGCAATACGCTACAATTACAACCTAAATATGCTTTCATATCCGATTCCTCTTCAGCCGCGAGACCTGAAGCTCCAAGTTCGCGATCCTTGTGATGAACTTGCGATGTTCTTCTCCGTTGGCCCTCCGATTGTTCTCCAGGGCCATAATGCGGTCGCTCAACTGGCAGTATAGTTCGCCTACGTCATCGTTCACCTGTTCTGATTCCACGGGCTGTCTGGAAACAGCTGCCTTGCCTCGCCCAGGGTGATTGAGCTTCCCTTGATCCCTTGTTCAGCCGCGAAATGTAAGAAAAAATCTACTTAACACTCGCCTGGAAACGTGCATTTAATCTTCTGTGTTGCACACCTGTGGCAAGCACGTTTTTCATTCCGGGAGGTCGATGACTCGGCAGTAGGCCATGTGCACCGCAACACACGGGATTTACATGCATCGCAATCCTAAAATATGTCAGCCGGTTCGGTTTTTTTCTGTTCTGGGCATCATTGACCTACCTCAGGTGCATCCCGGCCTTTTGGCGTCACGGGAACATCTTCCTTGGCTTTCCCTTTCACACCAGCGCTCGTGGAAGGCCCAGCCTGAGCTTTCCCTCTGTTTCTCCACTCCCAAGAATTTATCACCACTTCCACTTTCTTCTTCTTTCTTGGGCATTTTCGTCCGTCTTCTGCCTCCGGCGCTTCCCTTTTGCGCGTGGGCATACCATCATTCCGACAATCGGAAGCATGCACGGCCTCTTGATAATGTTCCTCTAAGATCGTTTCTGTCAGCTTGTATACAAACGGCACGCGACGGTCCTGCCCATATACCTTGGTTCTGCGACTTCCCGGATGTTCCGATGGTCGGCTCTTCGGAATCGCGGTTTTCTGGCAAAGGGTGGTCAGCATGTCCACCCGGATGTAACCACGAATGACGCGCACGACTTACTTTCCTGTGTGCGAGAATCATCATGTTGCTCAGCAACCCTCAAAGTGACTACATATCCAGGTGAAAGGTGAGTGCTCAGCAAGGCGAAATCGGATTTCGAACGAGTGACTTACCATATGGCGGCAGCGCTTTCCACCAGAAATCGTCTCCCTCAAGCTTGGGGAGGGCCGTATGTACATCCATGTAACCGGGACCGGTCACCAACGGATCGTCGGCGCGCACCTCGTCGAAGCGTAGCGTGTCCGACGTCATGCCGCTTCTGTAATGCCGTGAAAGCATACGACGAAGGCTTCCGAGAAGTCTGGGCTGTGGATGTCCTTCACTTGGCTGTTTAAATCCCATTTGAAACTGAAACGAAGATTTGAATCTGTTACACTTTACAGAATGGGGGAACTAGCTTGTGTTGCTTACCACCTCGTGTGCCAGGTTATCCCGCATCCAGTCCTGCCAAGCTTCATTCGGCTGAACGATCTGTGGTATTATTTCCAGGGCCGCGTAGATGCGGGCGGTAGCGAGGAGAACGCTTGGATCTATAACGTAAGACGTGTTCATGGCAGTGTTAATAGTATGAGTATGAGTTGAGGTCGAAAAAAAGTGATTAGAATCTGTGTTTCCCACTTGGAAAGACGCGTGGACATGTCAAGCACGTGACCTTGGCCAACAACATCTGTCTACTATCGGAACGATGCTCGGAAGCACCGGAAGCGTCGCGCACGAGCTCTTTGACATTCCTGGCATTGTACTTATGATCACAAGGTGATTTGCACAACGAGTATGGGTAGATTATAAAGAGCTATGGAATACACGCCGGGGTAATGTACAAACGTGCGAGTCAACATGCATCGCTGAATTTGATACATTCCATTAACAACTCCACGGCCTCCAGAACGTCCTCCTCCTCCGGCAACATCTTCTTGATCTCGTTCAAGTGCCACTGGACGAGCCGTGGATCGGCTCCCGCGTTCACCATTCGGAGGGCTTGCTGGAGGATGAGCACCCTATTGGCCAGGGCGTGGTTGTCTTTGAGCAGGTCGACCAGAAAGTCGACGTGGAAATCGATGATCATGACCGCGTTGTTCGTAGGTCGGGGCCGTTTGGGTGCGGGGGCGTCATTGGCGTTGGCTCGTGCGGGGCGCTTTCTGTTACTCCGCTCGGAGGCCTAGAAGATTGGTCAGTTGAGAATGATGCGTTTCTTCAACAAACCTACGCTTACCTGACCACCTGCAGCCTGAGGCTCAACGCTCCCCCGTCCCGACGTACGTTGGTTGGCTATTGGGTCATCGACTGAGTCAGAGTTTTTCAAAGTGTGAAACGGTCGAACACTCACCTTGTTCCTTTTCCTTTTCCTTTAGTCCGTCCTGCCACCCTTGAAGCCACCGCGGCACGACCTGCACACCCTGAGGGGCGGCGGGAAACATGAACTCGGACGGCTCTGTGTCTTGCATGCCATCTGAGACGTACGCGATGGCGCTCTTCACGAGCTGTGACAAAGGACGTTAGTTCCAGCGTAACAAGATGGTGTATTTGCACATACCTGGACATACTCCTGCTCGCTTTTGTTCAACGATTGTCCCTCGTCGACGATGAACTTTGCGAGTTCCTTTTTCAATGATTTCATTTGGGTGAGAGTGTACATCGACATGGTGAAGATGGGGTGGTGAAGATGGGGGACGAAGGTTAAGGTGAGAAGCAGACTTGACGCGACGCGTCTCGCCTAATCGGAGTTTATGTAAGGAGGTTCCACACAACCACGGTGGAGTTTTGGCTTACGTAAAGTGTGTACGCGGTGTTTCGTAATATAAAGAACTTCAACACACCTCTAAGTCTCTCCGACCAACCCGTCCCGTCCATCCCGTCCATCCCGTCCAATCGCCATCGCCATGAACGCGTCCCACGAGATCGAAAACGAAGTTCTCCTCGCCACGGGTCGTGTGCAGGCGGCCCTCGAAACGGTGCCCACCATCGTCGGGCCTAAGGAAGACTGGGGCCCGTGGATGCGGGACCACCTCAAATCTGAACAGGTAAGTGATCGGCTTTCGGAAGTACAACTACAAGTTTTTTTTCTAAACGGTGTATCTAGAGCGGGTTACCAAAACCCACTACGAAATCCCCGCATCCCAGGCTTCTCGGGAGCCTGAAGGCCATGCTGGTCCACCACTACCGAAGTGGCATGACGCTCGATACGCTGTCGTTCGATCAGGTGCGCGCCGACGATCCAGCGATCACGGGATTCGAATACGTGGAGGTTCCAGCGAGTGCCGTGCCTCGTCCGAATGGGGATGATGTCTGGTGGCTACTCCTGCCACCATCTGGTGCGTTTGTTTAATGCTGTGGTTTATAGTCCTCTAATTCGTTTACCTCTAGCGAGCTTTAAAGCAGAATATAGGGAAGGATCGAGCGTGCCCGTTCCGAGTACTTCCGGGTTGGAGGTCGCTCGACCGCCTTCTGCTGCAGGAGAGACTGCAGGAAGCAAGGAAGATGAAGGTGAGAATACGTTTACACACTCGCGATGTAATTTTCTAACGGTCATCACTCGCCAGTCGCCATGGCCGACTCCAACGTGTCCGATGCCGGGAATGCCGGAGACACCGGAACTAGGGTAGATCGCAAGGGGAAGAAGCGTGCGCAAACGGAGGAAGAAATCGACATCTCCTCCCCTGCTAAGAAAAAGCCCAAGAATAAGATCGAACGCATCGACGTGGACGAGGAAAATGACTCCCAGGCCGGGCCCTCACAGACGCCGGAAGCAACGAAAGCAGAGGAAGAACCGGAAGCGTCGACTTCCGCTTCGAAGGTGAGCTAACCGTTGACACTCGAGCACTGCTGACTCTGCCGTCTTTATAGGTATGTGAGGCGTGCAAGGCCCGTGGGTCGGAGTGCGAGTGGGGTCCGGGCACGGTCAACAAGAAACGAGCGTGTCTACCTTGCACGTTAGCAAAGACCCGCTGCAAGGTCGAAGGTAAGTCTAGCTGCCTCTTTCAGATAGTATATTTTTTCTGACGAGAAAACGAAGGGCTACCTGACATCCGCCGTCCACGGGGAAAAGGATCTCGCAGTGTAGGAGTTGGGGATAAAATCGACATATTTGCAACCATCAACGAGCGTGTCGCACTGCTGGAGAAGACTGCGGAAGAAAATCAGGAGGAAAAGAAGGAGATGGTGACCCGAATCAGTGAGTTAGAGGAGGAGGTGAAACGATTGAAGAAGAAAAAGGGGTCCCATGATCGCCGTTGACGTTGCTATTTTCACCGTAGTTTCTTATCTGTACATTGTACTTTGTGGAGACCAATTGCAGGAGCTGAAAAGAAGTTGTAGTGACTGATCAAGAAGAAAACATGGTTGTGTCATTTTCAAGGACCATGGTAAAGAAATGTAGTCAATAACGCCATCATTGGTTCAAGGAGACACCCGGCATGCATCCAACCTTTCTGAGTTCCACATTATTCCGGAACCATTTCCGGATCTTTCCCGCGGCCTTCCGGGCTCAGACAGCACGGAAACCGGATGATAACTTTCGATCGTCTTTTGTTCAACATCTATTACAAACCACCTCCTGATTTTCTTTCGGGTTCATCACCACACAATTGCAGCTACAAGTATATACATCCACGCATAATATACACATCCATATCCATATCTTCACCTTACTTGCAAGCTCAGTCATTTTTGCCCATCTTGGACAGCGGCTCTGCATTGGGAAACTGCTGCCTTGTCTTAGTAGCAAAGTCTGAGAGAGGGGAGGAATTGCCCGATACTACGGTACATTAGTTAGGGATGAAGACTAAGTAAAATGCAACTCACCTCAGACGCTGCCTAAGAATGGGCGGAAACGACTGAGGTGCTTGTAAGTGAGATGCAAGATATACCCTAAAAGAAGGTTACCGGTGGTGGTTCCGGTGGTTCCGCGATCGGAAGGCCGGTAATTCCCCGGAAGTGGTTCTGGGCATAGGGGTTCCGATATCGGAACATGCTCGGAACTGTCGTCATTTGTTACTTAGCTCTACTTCACTCTGGACCTTTGGACCTCTGGACTTTGTTACCTCTTCATCTGATTTCTTCTGTTCAAAACCCCTGATTGCAATCACCATTGCATTTGCACTGCTCAGAAGCACTGGAAGGACTTAAACTTGTGGACTTTCCACCGTTTGTCGCTACATAAGTAAAGTATGGGTGAAGATACACTGCGACATAAGTGTCTGTTTATACTAATACACAACACAATGCTCAATGTAAGGACAGGCAGCAGTTGCCCAAAGCTACTCTACACTAGCTAGGAATAAAATTTGGTAAACAAAGGTATTATCTATTGTAGTGATGAACTGCATAACGGACCGTGCTTCCGGTGCTTCCGGATATGGAATCATGCTTCCAGGTCTGGAAGGGTGCGGGAAAGCTTCAGCCTGTGTGGATTCCAGAACAGTAGTTCCAAGAATGTATCCAGTCATTTCAAATCCACATGGTCATCTCCTTGCCAACTACGACAAACTTGTCTTGTAGGCCACAGAAGATGAGCAGAAAGATGAAATGAGGTGAAATGAAGATAAAAAATAACTATTCACCCTGCCATTGGTGACTATGGAATACAGACACCACCTCTCTTAGTCCACCTAGACAGATGCCATTGATGGTGGGATAGGAGGGACCAGAATGTTAGGAGCAAAAGTGAAGAGCACAGATCATCAATGCATGGCCTCCTGGGCAGGCATCTCCATGTCATGTCAGATCACCTTGATCTCTAATGACACTGGTGGCAGTAGTTCTGGCAATCTCTGAAGCAAATCTGACTGATCACATCAATACATGGCCTCCTGGGTAGGTATCTCCATGTCAGATCATCTTTGACTTCAAAGCCACCAGGGGTGATAAGTCTGGTGCTCATTCATGCAGTCAGTGACAGATGCCACTGTTTACACCTTAGATGGATACCTTGGGTGCTGCATGATATAATATGACACCATCTCTCTTGGCCCAGTCTTAGGCAGATGCCTCAGACCCCACCTTGACAGATGCCATGGGTGGTTGGGTGAGAGGAACAGGGGCGATAAGTCTGGTGCTCAGTCATGCGGTCAGTGACAGATGCCACTGTTTACACCTTAGATGGATACCTTGGGTGCTGCATGATAGAGTATGACACCATCTCTCTTGGCCCAGTCTTAGGCAGATGCCCCAGACCCCACCTTGACAGATGCCATGGGTGGTTGGGTGAGAGGAACTGGCAGATGAAAAGTGAAAGTGGAAGTGAAAATGACTGAGCACATCACTGACGCATGGCCTCCTGGGTAGGCATCTCCGTGTGCAATCAATTTCAACTTCAACTTCGCCTTCAGTACACCAGTGACTGACGTAGCCGTCGTAAGAAAAAAAAATCCAGAAAACTTTCAACTTAAAATGTTTGGGCGGAGCCAGAAATGGTATCTTCCGAGACGCCGGTAGTACCGGACGATACCGGAAAGGTTGGGAAACCTGCCGGGGGCATCCGATCGATCTCACAATCCACTTCCACTTTCCAGCTCAGTTCGAGCTACTGATACTGATACATAAAAACAAACATGTCTGCGCTCACAACATTCAACGATCATTGTTTTTCGGAATGGTACTTGGCGGCAGTCGAGCGCGTCCTCTTTCCGTGTGAAAATGAAGAGGAAATAAATGAGTGGAAGGAAAATGTTTGTAGTCTGTTTCGTCTTGATAGCTCTGTGGTAAGAGATCATGTCACGTTTGCGATCTGATTCTGGTTCTGAGATGGGAGACATACAGGTCGTCTTGGCCCACCAGTATCTGGACGTGATCGGGATTGATGTAAACCATTGCAGCGAGGATCAGAAGGCGTTGATCATATGCTGCAACCTTTGGATGGAGTTGTCAAACCTCGGAACCCTGGAGAAGGAGGCAGTTGGTGAGGCAGGAAGATCAACGCAAGTCAGAGTAAGTGGCCGTTGTGTTGCTGTATCAGATATTAAAATGATTCTGGATGAAAGCATACGGCGAGGGAAAGCCTGTTCGTGATGGATACTAGCGAACATTTTGCCGGAGAAGAACCGGAACCGGAACCGGGATTGGGATTGGGGTTGGGAGATGGTGGCGATGCTGACGGCATGAATATAAGTGATGACAACGTTCCTCGACGCCATTCAGAAACGGCGGAAGATCCAGGAAGTATAGTCTTGGAATGGGCGCGAATTCTGAACAACTTCTTCTACTCAGAAGATCAATGTGAGGTTAGTCATCATTTATGCGTGGTGGACTATGATATGTCCCTCTGACCTCATCCAGAGGACAGAAAATATGGCGATTCAGGCCCTCCGTGAGATGAGACGAGCGGCGAAGACGAAAAGATCCCGAGAGGAATTCGGAGGGTACATTGGTGTGAGTTGGAGTCCCATTTCGGTTTCACCTTCGGTTTTCTGTGCGTCATTAGTGCTGACTTCGATACCCGCTTAGTCCTGCGGCCTTGCGAAAGTCATCCTTATTGTCGGCAAGGAGTGGATGGAGATCGCCAACCGGTCAGAATTTATGCAAGGCAGTTTCAGAAGGCACCAGTGGAGGGAGGCCCTGCTCATCTGTCTGACTCAACTGACTCAGGGATTCGTTCCCAAGCCGACGGACACGATTTTGAAAGAAATAAGGGAGCTTACGGACGCTACCACCCAGACCCAAGGATCTCAAGTCTCAGCTAAACGGCTTCTATTGCTCATGTCGGAGAGAAAAATGGTTCCGATGGCTGTCAAGCCACATTCTATATTTTTCCTTTGCTCGGAGCAGAACTTCGTTGCAGCATGTTTCGACTGGATTATTTCGTCCGTTTCAGAGACCAGGGAGATTAAGGTGAGCACGTAATATGTCATTTTCCAACTGTGGATCTAATGCTAACCTTCTGACCATTTGCAAAGCTTGAGGCCGGAGATATCACAAGAATGTATCGGTCGATATGCAGACTCACGGAAGACAACTGGTCAAGTTGGGACCTCTCTCCAGAGATGAGGGTCATTTTGAAGTTGAGCAGAAGGCTGAGGGAGGACCGCAAGGCTTGGAAGGCCGAAGCCCACCGAAGCCGGAACCGGAACCGGAACCCGGAAGGGAATCCCGAGGCTCCGGAATGTCAGGCGTGTGCACACATGGACGTCAAGGATAAATGTGTCCAGTACCACATCGTACGTGAGATAACATCCAATAACGCGGTGCAGAAAAAGTTGGTCATCCCTGACGAGGACGATGTGCTAAAACCACTGGTATGGGCTCTCGGTTGGTTGTAGGGTTATCCTCTGGAGTCGCTAACAAAATAGCAGAGCAAGGGCGTGCACAAAATTGCAGAAAGATGTGTTCCACTTAGCAAGCTCGGCTTACAACACATCTCGTTCAAGGAGGAAATATACCAACATTGTGGACAGTTGGTTATCCACTTGGTCGATGATCGTACTCAAGAGGAGGTCAGTACACGCTGCCTATATATATGAATGAAAATGACTATGTTTAAACATGGATTGTACGTAGGTTGCCGGCGTGATGTTCAACTTACTCGCCGAGGAGGAGATTCAGAGGTTGGCGGAAAACCAGGCCAATATCAAGAAGTTGACGAGAAAACTTAAGCGTCGCAAGGCTATGTCCGAGTGGGGCTATGGCGAGATGCGTCCCATCGGGTCCCGCCAGCCACCCGGAGGACGGCCCGGGGACGGTTATGCACCTTATCCTGAAAGTACGGTGTTAAGCCAAGAGGACATTCACACCCTTTTCGCATATGCTTCGGTCTGTCTCTGGATAGATGAGGTTTAACATCAGATCCTGACCATACTCACAGGACATCGAGTGTGTGCTTGCAAGGATCCAGCCACATGCTCCGTCGGTCGTCAGTGACATGAAAGCCATCGGCTTGGAGGCGTGCGTGCTCGGAAGCTATGGAATCACAGCCTACCATTGCTGGAACTATATAGCACCGCAGCATCTGGACAAGGATGGAACTTGGACCATCTCATATCAGTTGTTCAAAAAGGGTTGTCTTCCGGATGAGTTCAACTTTTGCTTTTCTCACTTTGGGAAAGTGTTGGACACGGTGGAAAATTGTGTATGGTAGGTCGTCCTATTTGAGGGCATTCAAATTCAAATTCATGCTCGTATGCACCAGGTGGTTCAAAGGTGACCACTTGCATGGCACGGTTGCCCCGCGTGCCTCTACCTTGCGTAACGGTCAATGTCTCTCTCAAGGAATCGGAATTACGATCCCTCATAGGACTTTGGATATGGCAAGGAGGTATGTACAAGCACGGTGGAGCTGGAAGGATCTTTGTGATCACTGGAAGGTGGACCTGTAGGCTGTGTAGTGAGTGATATAAGCATGCAGTATCAGTATCAGGTTAAGCGAACATGTGGTGGTACTTCCGGTGCTTCCGCTCTTTCCGGTTTCTGACTTGTGAAGCTGGAATGGTGGTCCCGAGACGAGGCCCCGGAACAGTATGGCTTATGCTGTGATCGGTCATATATCTCTGAGTCATGCACCTACAATGAGATGGTGGCGGGTTATTTACAAAGGGCCTGGATGCATGTATAACATTTGCATGCATGTATGGAAGTACAAGGCCTTTCTCCCCGGGTTTTGCAAGATACTCGTGCACCTGGATGGCATCATTCGAAGCCTTGATTCGTCCTGCTCTCAGCAGCTCGATATGATCACGACTACGGAACACGATGACGTGAGTGTAGCCACAGAGGAATCATCTGGTAAGCCATCCGGTGCACGTGCTCTAAGAATATGGGATGAACGCCAAACTATTGAGGCTCTGCAGGGTTTCACACGCAGGATAAGCCTCACATGGACGTCAATACCATGCATGGGAGCAACAACGAAACTGACAAATATTCCGGAACCAGAACGTTCCCGCCACTTCCGGAGCCCGGAAGCCCGGAGGCACCGGAAGTACTATGTTTCATTTTATCACGGAAGTATTGTAGGTAACATAATACGAGTATTTCAGGGAGGCTAATCTAATTGGGTCAGGGTTATACCGGGTTATACCATACAAATATAGTCTATAAAAGTACAAAATAATATATCAAAACACACAACAACAGTCAAAACGTCACATAAGACAAATATAAATTATGACAATCAAACGAAATACAAACTCACACACAACATATTTGCAAAGGATATAAAACGAGCACAATGGATATCTTGGTACAATGTGACACATACCCGCGCAAATCCGACGACAGCGGATCTGCGCAGAAAACAACAGCGGTGTACACAAACACGAAAACAGTGGATCTGCGCAAACCCGTTACATTCGGATATGCGTGGATGATGGTAATCGACAAAATACCAGACGTGATGTATACAACCATATACTACATTACCAAGAGCCCACTAGATAATACGAGATCGTTTAGAAGATTCACCAGTGCCATCCATTTCTATAGGTCTTTTGTTCAAAACACGTTCCACAATCTCTCCTCTCTTTGCAATGGTCCTGGCCATGTCGAGACCGATAACAGAATAGACGAATGTAAACGGTCCATATGGCAAAGAGTTGAATGACTCTGCCATCTGACGATACATACGATCAATTTCAAATGGCTTCAACAGGTTCCATGATGCGCGATACTTCGGAGAACTGAATATCCCGGTGCCTACAGAGCGGGCGAGACCAAGGCGGACAAGATTGAAAGGCGTGATCGCCTTAACATCTGGAAGGATATATCAGACTAAGAGCGGTGCGAAATTAAGACAACTGTACTGTGTTTCCTCGTCCATGCAGCCCCGAGACTATCCTTGTGGGCGCTCATGTACAATCGCAACGGTGATTCAGGCTCATACAACGCCACTATGTATGTGGTCATCATAATAATAAAAGGGCGAGGTTGTTTCATCCCTTTGCGACAGCCCGACGTAGTAGGCACCCAAGGTACAGATCGCACGAAATTTGTGGAATCGGCTGATTGAAGATGTGATGGAGTAACGATGTCGTGACAGACATTAGGGAGGACTTTGCTGAAGATGATCGACATGACGAGGGCGAGCTTGTGTAATGGTATAGAACCGTCGTAGTTGTCTCGAACCCAGTTGTATGTCTGCTGAACATATGTGCCATCAGCAGTATTTGGCCAAGTCATCGAATCAAGTTGAGTCCATTCCTCAGGGAGTGTCTGCTTGTTCCAGATGGTGTGGATATCTTGTAATGAAATAGACAACAGGCTCCATTCAGCCTGAGTGTCATTCATAATGGCATTTTGTGTAGCACGGTCGAGATCATCGGATTGATGATCACGCTGAGCGACACAGTCGGAACCCATGGACTGGCCAAGATTTATCCACACTGAATGGGTGACAATTGTCATTGGGCGGCCTGCAATGCCAGTTGGATTAGGACTCCATGGGATATTGGAAACCTTCGATAGCAAAGCAGCCTTTGATAGAAAGCTGCAAATAGAGGAGCGCGTGGCAGGATCATCCAACGTTGAGCCAAGAAGACGCTGTGCTTCATTGATAACGACCTTGAAAATCGATAGTGCGCGGCCGTGCTTCCAAAATGGTGGTAGAATGCGGGCACCTTTTTGCGTGGCAGATTGTATAATCTGATCCGCAAACCATGTCAACGATTTCTGGCCCATTGCTGCTGCTGGTAGGCCTTGTCCCAAATTGTCGTTGTTGGCATGGATGGTTCTGATGAGCTGACGATGTGCGTTGTTGGCGTATGCCAAGGGGTGATCTTGTTTTTTCCACAACGCCAGGGCAGTGCGACGCTCCTTTGCCTGTGCTTGTATCACCGGGTCGTCGTCGCATAAGCTGACATTGAGCTCGTCTCCAACTACATTGCCAACCATGACAACAATATCAGTGATGTAAATCTTGAATGCCTTGTGAAAGGCGAATAGAATCAACCGTGATGTGATTGGAAGGCTGGCATGGAACTCCTCTGGAACATTCAACAATGCATGCTTGATCAGAAAGGAACCATGATAGCTCTACCTAGCCCGAACGTGGTCCACTCAAAGACAGATGGTAACATCTGTGGGCTGAATTTATCAATCTGTTGATCATAAACTTCTGACACGCACCTTTGGGCGAAATATCACCAAATGCCTTTTAAGCTCTTCGAGCACCTGCCCATTGGACCATATATCTGTCAACGGCGATATTATATCATTGAAGATAGATCTACGAAATTAGATATTACAAGTCAAGATAGAGATAGAGATATATCCTCACCTGCCATTTCGGAAGCGTTCAGGGATGCGTCTGAGTGATATTCGATATATGTTTTCGACCCGGGTAGACGTGTCGAGATATGCACCGGTGATCTTCTCATGGTATGAATCGAAAGGTAAAGAGTTGGAACACTCCCTATGGAACTCTTTAGCCAGGTTGCTATTGCTAACTGTTGATGGGTATGTCCCTCCTAGAGCAGCCGTGATGAGGCCACGTTGCACATCGTGGTACCTCCCTGCTGTCCGAACTCGATGAGACAACATGTTGTATCCTTGGGATGCCACAGCTTCGATCAATGGTCGATAACCGGTGAGAAGGTCGGCCTCGATTTCATCCTCATCTCCGTCATGGTATAGATCACGGATGTTCGTGTTTAGCCTCTGAAGCTGGGTGATGAACGGAGTCATCAATCCTAGCGCTTGGAAATGACCGATTGTTTTCAGCCCTGCCATTGGGTATAAATAATGCGGAGTGAGTGGTTCATCCCCATTGCTGTCCTCAACAATATCTTCATCATCCCGCCTGAACAATTGATGTATGGTTCGCAAATTGAACAGCATACCATTCATGGTTGCATCTTCATCCACGATAGCATGACGTCTTGGAATGCGAACCCCTTCTTGATTGTAGATATTCTTTTCTCGTCCAGATTCTTCGAGAAGTGGGTATGCCTGAATGTGTACTTGTTCCCTCTCATTGACATCGGGTGAATTGTACATTTCTTGTCCATGCCTCTCGATGAGCTCATCGATGGGTATGTCCTGCCATTCACGCACAGGTACAGATCTTTTCCAATAGTTTCAATCATGTCTGCATGTCTGATGTATCGAGAGGATCACTTACTGGATATGTGTCGCCAGTGCAAAGGTCATCATTCGCATGTGGGTGTATTTGTGCAGTCGTTGCCAATGATGTGCTTCCTCCATCCGTACATTTTCATCATGTCCACAAACAGGTTGGTTTTGTCCATATCTCACCGATATTCCCATCGGGACATTCTCTTTGAGAAATGTGCATCCATCCCATCCGTCGACGCCGCTTGTAGTTGCCGTATAAACCCATTTGTCCCAGTTTTCTTCAATCGCCTCATGCAATGCCTCGACGTCTCGACGTCTCATTTCATGCACGATTCTGTCTGTTCGTGTAGAACCACTGTCAACCAACGCATATGAGCATATGCACGCAAATCCGACATGATCGGATTTGCGCAATAATCAATATATGTGATCCGATGACATCCGGTCAAGTATATATCGCGCAAATCCGATACTTGCGCATCTGCGCAAATTACACCACAGCGTTAACACACTCACAGTATGTTGGTACTATCCCTTATATTCGATATTCCGAGTGGGCTTGGGAAGTCGTCGCGCAGAATGATATCCCGGAAACCAAGGTGTTTCAGTTGGGTGGCAAAGAAGACGACGACTTGGCAATACTGCTCTTCTGTAATTGTTGTAGCATTTGGTCCAGTACGATCTGGATGCGCCATATCCACTGGTGGATTCCCGTCGTCCAACAGGTCGTCCTCGTTGAACCATCGCGGAACCATCGCCAGCCAGATCTCTTCCTGTCCATATGTACCAATGAATAGCATTCGACCCATAGGATCGAACTCCAGATCTGCATGGCGGGCTTGCCATTGCTTCTGACGCTTATTCAAATCCAGTTTGAACACATAGCTTGGGTCATGGGCTGCAGTGGGAAGCAGGACATCGAGTCCTTTGCGGGCAGGAACCAGGAGATAATAATCGAGAAAGTGCTCCCTCGCTCCCCAGGCAAGATTCGCGTCGTCCTTCTTATACACAAGTTCATCATCGATTTGAATGTGCTGCCTCCGATCCAGACGTTGGATGGCCGTACGTTGCTTGGCTCGCTCGAATTCATTACGGAGTGTGCTAAGCTTGATCGACTGCACCTGTTGATCATGGAAACCTTGCATCAACGCTGCGGTGTTGGTTCGGTCCAGCGCGATAATTTGCTCGACTTCCGCTTGGGTGACTCCATCATCACAAAGGAGTCCCTCAGGGATTTCACCCACGACAAAAAGGTTGGTATTTCTGAAACACTTAGTTAGTTCGCTCAATTGAATGATCTCCACACTTACTCCATGTGCGGATGTTGCAATTATCCAGATGGGGGACAACTGTGACTCTGCGAAAAAGATGTAGTGTGTGTTGTTTGGTTGTCTCGCCTATTCGCGTAGCTGTACCTATGTACTTTGCTATTATATATAGAATACCAATTTGGTAATTTACTTCGTTGCCTAAAGCAGTGGTTCCTTCTATCTTACGCGATCCGGTGTTTGCTTTGTCAACAAGTATTTATGACTTAATGTATGAGTGGACATTACTGACTACATGTTCTCTCTACTGTTTGAGTGAGTTATGTGGGGACAACTGTATCATGTGGATTTGTAGTTCATTTTGGCAACGAGGTTTTCGCGTGTTGCATGTTCGTGTATATGTTATTTATTTGCTATGCATCAGCAAATCTTACAGCCACTTTATGGCAATCTTATGTGCCCTTTCTGGACGACCCATTGTTTTCAGCTAACAAGTTCATTTCAACTGGTTTCGAGTCGCACCATGCTGCACTTGTTGTCGCCCCCTTTCTGCATCATATCTGTCAGTGCGAACCCTTCCGGCTCAGTGGAGTTTCCAAGCCATTTTTCCGTGACTGGCCACTGTCAGATCCTGCCAACTTCTTTAGTCTGGAGGCATTGCACCATTGGTTTGGGGAGTTCTGGGATCATGATGTCCAGTGATGCAAAAATGCCCTTGGGTCTCAAGAACTTGACTTCCGCTATTCTGTTTTGCCACTGATTGTCGGCTTGTGCCATTTCAAGAACGGCATTACCGTGCTGAAGCAGGTTATGGGTTGTGCAAAACGCGATGCTCAACAATATATTATTCCTGTCATTGCAGGTGCTGCACCAACAAACGTCGTGAGAGCTGTCTGTGGCTTAATGGACTTTCGGTACCTTGCTCAGGACCAGGCCGTCACTTCTACGACCCGTGAGAAGATCAAGGATGCCCTTGCCGAGTTTCATGCATACAAATCTGCCATCACTGATGAAGGGCTACGAAGGGGAGCGACAACCAGAACTGCTTTGGAACACTGGGAGATCCCAAAACTTGAATTGATGCAGGGCATTGTACCCAGTGTGAGCCAGCTTGGGATACCAGTGCAATGGTCAGCAGATATGACCGAACACGCGCACATCGAGGTGGTCAAAGACCCAGCAGCTCACACAAACAAGCACAACTACAGTCCACAAATCTGCCGCTATTTGGATTGAATGGAGAAATGCCAGGCCTTCGAGACAGCAACTCGACTCAGTTGCGCCAATCATGCTGGCCAGGATGGTGGTCAAGACATTCCAGACTCAGAGGTTGATTTGGCAGTGGATGATGTGCAGGGCTGTGAGAAGAATGAACCTGACTCAGAGGGTTTCGAAGAGCATGCCACAGCTCTGCTCAATGATATCTGGGCTCTGAAGTGTCCTGTTCCTATATTTTTTTCCATCGCCAAAACGCTGTCAACCCCCCGCATGGATCTCATGATGCAGCGATCCTGCACATAGATGAACACCATGAATGGCCATTTAGTGGTCTTACAGGTGAGTGCTATATAAATCTTAAAAAACCTATCTTTATGTTTCATCCACCAGGCCATGCTGTCGTTGAGATTTGCCTCATCATGCGTCCTTGTGCTCCCAGAGGATGCAGGGTAGTATGGGATGAGTGCTTTCTTGTTTACACTCGACGATTTGATGTAGTCCCTCAACAACAGTCGCTGGTTGATCAGGCAACAGGACTATGAGTATTGAAGTGGGCAACACGAGCCTCAGGCGCATTGTTGGGTGACGTTTTCCCTCTTGATCAGATCAAATCTTATGTCCATCTTGTTCCTTGCTTTGGCAGAGCTGCGGATCCACGACTTACGAGTAGAAACAGTTCACATTTTGCCCAATCATTTTGGTTGAACAGCTACTTTGACAAAGAGTTCTACTATGCCATTTCTTTGTTGCAAGGCCAGTAACACATACTGTATAATAGTATAGAGATCGTGCAGAAGTCCTAATACATTACAGTCCATGATGGTCAAATAACTTAACAATATGGCTTGTTGATGATCAATCATGCCGCTCTGGCTCATCAACTTCAATCCCTCAGCTTCTTTGTACCCTCAGTCAAACCTCCTTGCACACGGCCCTTGACCCAGGAAGATCCCCTTTACTAGGTTTATCACCGATTTGTTTCTCCAGTTGCTCCTAGTCATCCATCCCCATACTGCAATCCTGGTATCGTCTACCCAGTGAGTTCTCCCCAATGTTCTTCGCTACCAAGTTTTGTTCTCAACAGCTCTCTCAGGCATCCTTGGTAAACCTCCTTCAACACAGCCCTCGTCCAGGCAAGATCCCTTTCATGGCCACAAGCAGACATTCAAGTTATGCGCTCAGTTTATCACCCATCTTTTGCTTGTCCCGAGTATTCCCCATCGTCGTTGAATTCCACTGTCAAGTTGCCACATTTTATAGTGTAGTATGCCCTCCACAGGATGAAGCTCCATGCTTCCGTCACTTTCACTGCCCTCGTCCTCCTTCAGCAACTCAAGGTGCCCTTTCCAACTGCGAGGGTTCCTAGTCTTGGTCCATCGTCGCTCAGGGAATGTGCCAGCTTCGCGAGATCAACCAGATGGAGAGGGAGATGTGCCAGTACCTCAAGTGGGAGCTCAATGTCGATCCCGTCACCCTGAGGGAGTTCGAAGATATGATCCACAAGGATTTTGTTGGTTCCGGACCATACCCCACTTACATCCTCCCGTCAACCAAGAAGACGATGCCGCCACCCACCGTGAACCCATTCATGACTTCCTCGAGTATGAGTCCATCACCCCCAAAGCCCACCTTCCCCCCCACCACCTCCCAATCCCTCTGCTGCCTACATCACTTCCCCTACCACTCCCAACACCCATCTCCTTCATATTCCCTGTCGATATCACCAGCGTCATCCGCATCGCCACCCACTCCACCCGGGATCAAGGATCACACAGCCAAGATCATCTCTGCATCGTCGTCACCCGGCCTTGCCACTGGCAGGGCAGAGGCTATGCCCCTCATTCACTCAAAATCAAAGATGTTCGCTTTCGCTTCGCCAGCCATGTGGTAATCAAACACTATTGTAGTTCACAATCGTCTAGAACTCTTGTCTTGAAGATGATGCTTATTGTATACTCGCCACCCACACCGCTATCCCAGGTTGCCTAGGATACCTCCCAGAACAAGACCCCCCTTCCACCCCACATCTTCCAGCTTGCCAACCATGCTTACTACCACATGAGGTGCACAGCCCAAGACCAGGCCCTCATACTAATGTACGCTTCCCCATTTTCTTTTTATTCTTGATTAATTTATAAACATCGTAACCTGCTATCCAGTGGTGAAACCGGCAGCTGAAAGTTGGAAAGTCGTCACCTTGCTATAAAGATGTTCTTAGAACTGTCCGTTTCCAATCCAGGAAAGGTTATGAGACCTTCTTCACCATCCCTAGGGTTCATTCAAACCCCACCCTAGGGTTCCCAAAAAGGAATCTCACTCAGATTCTTCCCATGGGTTCATATATAACTCTTCTTATGTATGTGTAGGCAAGAACAACTGTCTGTATGATGGCAGTCCTGGAAGGCCATACCAGTGCTTTGTCTAATGAATGGCAGTTATGGTGGTGAGATGGATTGCACTGTCATGCCATGTCTATTATGGCCGTCCTGGACGGCCACCCTTGTGCAGACCATGTACCCGCTTATGTAAGCTTTCAGATGAGCCAACAATTACATAAATCCATCAAGAAATGAGTGAGATATGGCCAAAATAATAGAAAATGTAGTATAGAGGAGAGTATGTGCGATGCCATGTCTATTATGGCCGTCCTGGACGGCCACCCTGCACGCCCCACATGGCCCCTTATGTAAGCGTCCAAATGAGCCAGGAATCGTGTGAATCCATTGAGAAATGACTGAGATATGACCAAAATACAAAACAGACTATAGAGGAGGGTATGTTAGATGCCATGTCTGTGGTGGCAGTCCTGGACGGCCACCCTATACACCCCACATGCCCCCCCTCATGGCAGCGTCCAAATGAGCCATCAATTACATAAGTCCATTGAAAACTGACTAAGATATGATCAAGACACTAACTAATCCTCAAAGAAGGGTTATTGGGCCATATCTCAGTCATTCCTCAAAAGATTCACACGATTCCTGGCTCATTTGGACGCTTACATAAGGGGCCATGTGGGGCGTGCAGGGTGGCCGTCCAGGACGGCCATAATAGACATGGCATAACACATACCCTTCTCTATACTCCATTTTCTGTTTTGGCCATATCTCACCCAGTTCTCAATGGACTTATGTAATTATTGGCTCATTTGGAAGCTTACATAAGCGGGTACACGACCTGCACAAGGGTGGCCGTCCAGGACGGCCATAATAGACATGGCATCGCACATACTCTCCTCTATACTACATTTTCTATTATTTTGGCCATATCTCACTCATTTCTTGATGAATTTATGTAATTGTTGGCTCATCTGAAAGTTCATAAGCGGGTACATGGCCTGCACAAGGGTGGCCGTCCAGGACGGCCATAATAGACATGGTATAGCACATAACTTTGGAGTTAAACTTATCTAACCAACTTATACTAAAACTCATTTTATAATCTTGGATCTACAGTTCACATCTGCCCTAACAGGGGCTGCCTATGTGTTAGAATTAGGGTTGGAGGGTTAGCTTGTTATGGATGGATCTGGTGGTCTAGGAACTCTGTTTTTCAAAAGTCTGTGGAAAGTTGCCAAAATATTTGAATTGTTAAGCTACTAAATACTGGCATACTACCATACTATGGGTGATGGTGTGATGGTAGAAGGGAAAAGAAAGTGGATGACCAAAAGTGGCCGCCTAAGTAGTGTTTGCCACTCTGCCGGGAAAGCCCAACGTTCCAAAAAAGGTCATGTGTCTGAAATCACCAGACACTATTTAGACTGCGAAATTTCCACCCTTTGTCTTTTCCTTTCCACTACCTTCTAAGCCACTCTTGTAGCAACTATGCCACTCACTATTGTCAGTTACCATAGATTACGTTTACATTTAGATTACAAATGAAAGTCGGTGAAAGTCAGTAGTGCGTCTAATGAAACATTGTCTACATCGGCTCAAAAACAATAATTGAGTTCATCTGTCATCTCCACATCTGATGCTGACAATATGTCCAGGCGCCTGTTGTCATGTTGCCTGTATAAGGTGAAAAAATGAAATGGTCAACATGGTCACAACAATAGACCCATATTTTTGTTCTCATTCCTATTGTGCTGGTCGACATATAAGCCTACCTTCCTCGTTTGCATTTGTAAGTCACCTCCAATCAAGCGTAATGCCACACTTGGTACAAACATTCCTGTCTTTGCGCGCCTTCACTGATCCTTATGTGCAGATATCCCACAAGTTTACTCTCACCTGCCACACGAAGGCTGTGAATGCGCTGGCCATCAGTTCTCAAGGAACACACCTTCTTAGTGCCAGTGTGTGCGTGAAACGATCTGCAATCTGTACTCTATTCATTGACATGGCACTAAGGCAATGACAGTAGGGTTGTTCTTTGGAACTTGTCATCTGGCGAGATGGTGCAGGAGTTATCCATCCTGTCAGCAGGCTATATCAGCTACATCAGCTGGGTTAGGTTTGCAGATCACACTGAAGATAGTTTTGTCTTTGGCACATCAGATGGCAACATCCATCTGTATTAATGTTTGAAGGATTCACCCTTGTTCTCCTTCTCATCCATATCTATTGTGCATGCTGGTGCAATTGAATCTCTCACATGGGACACCCACCATCAACGATTAGCTAGCATTGGTGTAGGAGAAGTCTGTATCTGGAAGGTTGCATTGGACCAAAGTAAGCCTTTAGATTGATTGCTTGCAAGTGTGTAGCCAACTCCACTTGTGTTAGAATCTTTAGTGGGATTCAATTCAAACAATACGAAACAATCTTATGTCACTCAGTCTGTCCATCATTTGGACAATGGAAACAGTATACTTGTTTGTCTCCTGGAGGGTGGATACGTGTATGTACAAGGCACTTTTTGCATCACTATCATACTAATTACTTCAGTTTTTGTTATTTGGTTGAACCTTGGGACTTGAAATGGCAAAAGAAGATGAATGGTCACATGTAAGTCCTTACCTTTACATGACTGGCATTGTTTTAAATCATTTGATAGTGGAGATAGCTATTTGGACAGCCAGCAATTACTGACTACTAACTTGTGCAACAGTATTGACAAGTACATGGTCCCCACTTTGCATTGCTCACAAAGTTACCACCACAGCATCCTAGTCAATATTTCCCTGCAACTCACAGTTGCCTGAGAATCTGGCATAGTCATTGTTGGAGGTGACAATGGGTTTGTGCACATCTTTGACTATCATACCGGCACTTTGCGTGAAAAGCTTGATCACAGAAACAGTAAGTTTGATGTGTACTTAGATGTTTTCTTTCACTCAACTTTTCCATGTGCCATGTTCTAGAAGGAGATCTTGTTCCTGTAGTGACCGTATGCAATTCTGAATAGTTTGTTTTGGCTCTATTCCTGATATAGGTGGTTAGTCATTCGAAGGTCCTGTATAATTATCATGGGCAGTGCCTCAGATGGTCACAACAACATCAAGGTCTGGACACAGGGGCATCAGGTACAATTTTTTGGGCCTTCAACAGCATGATATCAGTCCCTTTCCAGGTCGAAAATGCACCACTCACAGTTACTGTGGACTCCCAAGCATCATCAGGCATATCACTTAAGCAGTTTATTCTGCTTGCACTACTTTGTAGGTTAGTTAATGTGACTATGGCATACCTTCCTAGATACCTCCCTGTGGACCTTCCACTACTTTCCTTACATGATCCTATATCACTGTCACTTTGGGAACACAAAGACTAGTACTGTACGTTGTGTATACAAGCTACTGGTTCCTCCAAAACCTAAATTAGACCATCCTTGTGTAGTCACTGAGTGTGTTCAACTTACAAAGCCATCATCATTACTACCACTCACCCACCTACAGCCACTCGGTGGAATTCCCATGCTCCCAATTCATCGGTACCACTGCTTGTCCCAAATAGGCAGGCACTACAAAAGGTCCACCTCTGCTAGTTTCACCTCTCTCTTTCCTTCTTTTTGTACACAAGGTCTAGCAATGTGTAACATGCAATCCTCTTAACAAAAGTAAGTCCTACTTACTTGTGCCATTACCATAGCTTACACGCACTCAGGCTGGCCTATACATTTGGTGATTCGAACAGTAAGTTTTGAGTCCACAGTCTGGTTGAGCAGCACTGATGCTCTGCTGGCAGCATCCACTCTATTGGGTGATCCACAAGCATGGGTGTTGATCCTGCAGTGGGCAGGTGACAAGATCGAATTCCCTCAACTTGTTGAGTCGATGGCTCGTTTCGGTGGTCACTATGTTCTGTTATGGTCTATGAAGGGGGTACACTTTTTCCTTGTCTTTTCTTTCGTTCGCTTGTCTCTTCGTCTCGCTCTCTATCTCACTGTATGCAGTTGTTTTAGACTTCCATTCCATTTCCACCACAGCCTCTTTATTCAGACTTCTCAACTGTGGCATAGCCATTATACTTACTGCACATTTAACTGCATATACATAGCCTATGATGCTGCGCACTCATAGCCTCATGGCTGCAGATGCTGCGCATCCTTATTTATCTTTCATCTAGATTAGGGGCCTACTGTATAAATACTTGTCATTTCCCTCCTGTATTTCCCCAGCTAGTTCTATGCAATATCAGTGTTGTTTCTAGTCACTTCCTCCGAGTCCCTGAGAGCACTTAGTCATACCTTGGATAGGAGAGACCTGCTTAGGCTTTGCATCATCTCAAAGCTCAGCACACAATCTTGGTGTTCCTTCATCATTTCCATTCATTCTTGAACTATGTTCTTCGCCCATTGACGCAGCACACTACAACAAGTCTATGCTATGCATTACATGTTCCTGCTGAGTGGCAGGACCTATACAACCAAATCTTTATGTTTTCTGACCCGGGGGAAGATATCAAGGATGCAGACCACATTTCCATGGCTATTGCCGCTGTTGAGGCAGCAATGGCTCTCATGGGGTAACAATCACTCAACCCAGTCCATCCGCTGCTCAACCATCACCAGCTGATAGCAAAAGGAAGGGCAAGTGAAAGGCTATTGACAGTCCACAATGTGCTCAACCGAAGAAGAGAACCCACCCCACTTCTGTCAATAGGTTCCTCAACATTGAAGCACACATTGACTGTGAGGATAAGTCAGAAGATGAAGAGCACTCAGCTGAGTGCCAGCCTTGCTCGGTCTCCGCTGGAGACTAATTTTTCTTAGAGTAATTTATTGTTGCAGATGATGCTGATCTAGATACTATGCCTCGACATACTGTTCCACTGACAAGAGTCTATCTGGTCTCTGGGCATGCTGGCCCTTCGACGTATCAGATTGCAGTCAATAAGATTGCACATCAGTTTATGCCGTCATCCCTAGATGACCTCAAGGACACCAAGTACGACTGACTGTACAATGAATTCTATGGCATTGCTCAAGATGAGGGAGAATCAAGTGACAAGGGAGAGTTTGATGACAGCACCATGAAGGTCTTGGATGGGCCCGGAACCTGGAGAGCTATTCAAGAGTGGTTGTATGGAACTTTAAGCTACCCTACGCTACTTGATTTGATCGACTTTCAATATGATCACAATCCCAAGATACAATACTGGGAAGAGTTCTTGTCATGCCTGGCCTTCATTGAGAATCTGGATCAACGTGGATCATTGTTTTGCTCGATTTCCCTCACAGATCACCTCGCTCGCATCACCAAATACCAGCCTCCAACTGAAGTGCCTCCCAACTTGTTGCACTTCCCTTGCCCTCCAACCCCAGGACCACCAGTTGTTGAGAGGAGGGAATATATGGAGGTGTGGGCAGTGAACATCGCACCTCATAAGTCATGATTGAATAAGAAACCACATATTAATTCCAGCTTAGGATCTTCTGTGGACTATATTGTCAATGCTTGGAAGAATGCGTCGATACAATGTATGACCCACAAGTTACTTCCTGGCCATATAACTGTTCACGTATGGCACCCGAATGACTTTCTTCATGCGGTGCCACCGTCCCACCACACTTGCATTTGTGGCTGGTCTCTCATCCTGGTCGTAGATCAAATTTGGCAGTCCCCTTCCGGAGGACTGACCCCCTCCATTCCTGGTTGGTACAGCATATTGAAACAGGGATTGTACAAGGGAAATATTGGCTACATAATCTCATTTGATAAAGATTCAGCTGAACTCCACATCCTCGTCGTTCCTTGACAACTTAAACAAAGGAACCGACCTATGGATGTTGTTGGTAATGTTCATGACCTTTGGACTCTTTTCTCCCCCGATATACACCATGGCCAATGTCATCTTTCATATCACGGTCTGCCATGGTATGAGCACTCCGGCAATGTCTTCATTTCTGGCCTGCTATTAATAAAGCTAAAGGCCAATCAGTTCAAGCAGATCTCTGTCCCTTCTCCATCCCAGATCTCTCTCCACATTGGCTCTATGGTAGACCCACTGTTTATCAAAGCTACTCACCGAAAATACAATCAACACTACTGGAAGCCAGATGACTACATCACGATTTCAGACTTCTCCCTTGGCAATAAATGGGGTAGTTTGGTCAGCATTGACATCGAAAACCAATATGGGACAGTATGTCTACCTGATGGTCCAGAATATGAGCTCCCTCTCACCTCATTAAGTCATCTCCATCACGTGGGGGATGTGGTCCGGGTCATCACTGACCCTTTTAGCGAGTTAGGATACATTCACCACCTGAATCTGTGTCATTTGGGAATCATATTCAAGGTTGATCTGTTGCTGGATGACATAACAATTAAGTATTCACCGGACAGCCAGGTATTGTTTTGGTGCTAAAGAATACATGGTTCTAACACATTGTTGTAGTTTCGAGTGCCCAGATTCCTCTTGGAATCTCACATACCAGATCAGCCAGTTTATGCACCATTCGGTGTTCTCACACAGTCCACCCCCAACAACTGCAACAACACTGTTCAAGTTGGCGATCTAGTGACCCTTGCTGATGTGGGCCACAATTATGATGGCCACGAATGTATTCGCGGATATGTTACAGAAGTCCAGCAACTCAAAGGTACCATCACATTTGTATCTACAGAGAGCGATAGCATCAGTCAGCAGTTCGAGGTACCTATCTCAGCTGTACATTTCACTCCCGATCATCGTGTCTTGAGATTTACGGTCGACCAAGGATTCAATGTGAAGCCAGGCGATGTTGTTATCATCATGAGAGGGGATCACACAGGGAAAATGAGGACTGTCTCCCAAGTCTCACTAGAGGAGAAGTGGCTGGTTATTTTATGTGATCTGGGTTCTTAGGTGAGGTCAACGATGCTGAGACATTATTGTGATGAATTGGAACATTTGTTAGATTTCTATCACTGTTCTGATCATTCACTGCGCACAAGCACATAGTTGTGATGAAAATAACCTCTATCATGAGAATGAAGTCCTCATAATTTCAGGCCCGAACAAAGGCTGGTGAGGGACTTTTGTCAGTTGTGGACCAAATACCTGCGTTGTGGCACAAGGTGGGCAAGTTCTTGAAACATATAAGAAGGATCAAGTACTTGTTAAGTATGTTTTTCATCTTGTCGCCTGGCATTTTACATCTCCTGACCTCACTTCCCAGAGGTCTTGCTAGTATGCTTGCTGGGAGACTGCTGACACTACTTCAAGTTCTTCAAGCCTCTAATGTGTTTGCACGTGCAGTGATCCCGGACATCTCTGAGAGAGCGAAAACTCCTCCTCTTGATCCCGAGCCACAGCCAGATCCCACTGGCAGCCCAAACCCATGGGTCATCGATGGAAGTGACTGTGAATAACCTGACTGCGAAGAACTCAACCGCAGTCTCCCAAAACTTATTGGTGAGTGCTTCACCCTTACTTTATATTCACATCATTCACTCACACTATTCAGTTCATGAGTTCATGTTACATTCCAATGTCAGCAAGTCACTCAAAACAGTTGGAGCAGTCTTCCAAATTTCGCTGGGGTAGTGAGATACCTACTTGGGGTGCCTAGCAAAGACGGAGGTGCCTACCCTGTTCGAAACAGCATCTGGACCTGTTCCTCATGGTCATTTGGCAGTCCACCTCACTTCTTGCACAAAAGGGGCACAGCTCTTGCAAGAGACTATCCCCGAAATGTCATTGGAGATCTACCGACTGGTGAAGAAGAATATGTTCTGTATGGTGATCAAGGGTGTGGAGGGAGGGAAACCAATCAGCTCCTTGCTGAGTGTGATGAAAGCCTCTCTCAAGGAGCAGAGTGTGAATGTTCAACACTTAGATGGCAGTCCAGCAAGTGAGGTGTCTCTACCTTTCAATAGGATCATTGTAGTCGAAGCTCTGTAGCAGTTCTGATTTATTTGATTGAATCTTGTTCATAACAGAGATTCATAGATCGGCACACTTTTTTCCACTAGCATTTTATTCGCAATAGTGTACTCTCTCGCTTTGATTACCACTGGCTTGTGTTACGGTCTACGAAGGGGGTACACTTTTTCCTTGTCTTTTGTTCTTTGTCGCTCGTCTCTCGTCTCGCTTCCTATCTCACAGTACACTGTTGTATTTGTAGTGGAGTCGTCCTCCACACTACCAGATACATTCCCGATCTCTCACTCTCTTTCTGTCTCACACGGCGCCCCACCTATACCATATTTAGCCTTCTGTTTTGTTTCTGCCACAGCCTCTTTATTCAGACTTCTCGGCTGTGGCCATAGCCTTTTTGATCACTGTGCATTCAACTGCGCATACTTATTTATCCTTCATCTAGATTAGGGGCCTACCGTATAAATAGTCATTGCTTCGCTCCTGTATTTTCCCAGCTAGTTCTATGCAATACCAGCATTGTTTCTAGTCACTTCCTCCAAGTCCCTGAGAGCGCTTAGTTGTACCTTGGATAGGAGAGACCCACTTAGGCTTTGCATCATCTCGAAGCTTGGCACCAACCTCAGTGTCCCTTCGTTGCCTTTCATTTGCTCTCAAACTATGTTCTTCGCCCGTTGACACAGCACACTACGACAAGTCCATGCTGTGCATTACAGCTTGTACCTATATACATGTTGCTACCTCTATGTTTGAGTTGCAAGTTCCTCCACTGAATGCACATTTGGAAAGTTTGGTATCAAAAGCGTATCATGTAAGTATGTATGGTGTGAGGACAACCCCCTGTGCTCATAAGTTATTCCCATTTCGCTGCTGCTGCCGAAATAAGTAGTTCATCCAACCACCCAAAATGTATGGAGTACCATTGTAACTAGGAAAGACAGCACTGCCATGTTTCTGTGAGGCCAATGATAGGAACGAGTAATAGCAAGTGGCAAGAGGCTTATGGTGACAAGTTCTATGAGGACATCTCTGTTGTCAACTTTTTTTTTGATGTAGATTGTGAGTGGTGTGCCCCTGATGGGATCAAGAAAGATAGCTACATTCTGGGGATTGCTAGATGGCTGGTGTGCATGCTGAGTATGAGCGCATCTGGTAGAATGGGCTGGTATCATGGGTCTTGGCCAGGACTGGTTTTGAAAATCTCTGGGCATTCGTATTGAGGGCAATGAGCCCGGAGGTGGCCTCGTTCATTGCAAACGAAGCAATGGACGAGAGAAGGACGTGCGGGAGTCGCCAGTAGAAGGGGAGAGGGGAAGCAGTCTACGTCGATTGGGTTGGATGAAGAACCTGCCGCCGGCAAGGGCGAAGCCGCGTAGTCCTTGTTATAGCGACCGGAGGAGGGGAGCGGAATTGCCTGTCTCTGCTTTCCTGGATCTCCCGAAGGACGTTGGCCCAGAGCTCGTGCTGCAGAGCTGGAAAGTCCGTAGCAAATCGTTCCACCACGCCATTTGACATTACAAGTACAGCAGGTGGGAGTTGGAGAAGTTGGATGTTCGCGGGCGGGAAGAGGTCGCTGGAGCTCCGGCTCGGGAGTGCCGGGTCCCAAAAGAGGGACGGTGGCGAGGAAAGCAAGGACCTCGGGGTCGTCGGCGGCGAGAGAACGGAGGGGAGGTCTGGGAAGAGGATCAGGAGCAGCGGCTCAACTCAAGCGACGGGTAGTAGTGGTTGGAGGTTAAGGAGGAAAGGCGAGGGGTTCCCTCTCTTTATACTCGCTTAAGAGCTCCACAGCGTGTCCGAGATTGGACTCGGGTTCCCAGGTATTTTCGGAGGACGGGTATCCTTTCCACGAAACGAGGTAGTGGCGGTGTCGAGCGGAGCCCCGATGGGTGAGGATTTGATCTATTTCAAATTCCTCTTCTCCGTCTATTTCATCAGGTGGAAGCGGAACAAAATTAGGTCCGTGTTCCGCAGTTTCCCTATAGGGAGTCAAAAGCGATGCATGGAAGGCATTATGGATTTTCCATGTGCCTGGCAGGCGGAGTTTATATGAAACAGGTGATATTACCTGTGAAATTTTGAATGGGCCTTCACGGCGGGGTGCGAGTTTGCGAGAGGGGTAATGGAGTCTCAGGTTACGGCCCTCGAGCCATACCTTATCTCCTACCTTCCAGGGTTTGAATTTCGAGGTGACCCGTTCACGCATATATAGCGCTGGGCCTTTTCATGGGCGGTGTGTGCTTCCTTTCGGGCCTCGTCGAGGTCACCGAGTCGTTTTTCCAAGGCGGGGAGGAATGTCGATTTTCCTATATTGGGATAAGCCCTCGGCTCATAGCCCATCATCAGCGAATACGGGGATTTTCCCGTTACGGAATGTGTGGCGGAGTTGTGGCAATACTCCGCCATCGGAAGAAGTTCCGACCATCGGGTGGCATCGCCTTGACAAAAGATCCGAAGGTATGTCTCCAGCTCCTGGTTGACCCATTCCATTTCTCCGTCAGTCTGGGGGTGATAGGCGGAGGAAAGAAGGGGTTCATAATCCAAGAGTCTAGCCAGTTCCAGGGCAAAGGCCGAGGCGAACTGTGGACCATGGTCCGAGATGATCTTGTCATATAGCCCGAAGCGAGGGAAAATCTTTTCAAAGAAGAGCTGTGCAACCCCGCAGGTGTCCACACTCTTGTAAGTTGGGGTGAAAATTACCCCCTTTGTAAGGCCATGGTCGACCACGACCATAACCGAATCAAAGCCATTAGACGGCGGCAAGTCCGTGATGAGATCGACAGAAAGACAGGCAAAGGGATGTGTAGAGGCGACCGGAAGAGGAGTGAGTGGCGGGACGGTGGGATGGGTGTTGACCTTGTTAGCCTGGCAGACAGCGCATCCTTGGACGAATCTTCGGACGAACACCGTCAGACCTGGCCACCAATAGTCACGTTGTACCGTGTTAACGGTTCGGTAGTAACCGCCATGACCACCCGTGGGCGAGTCATGGATGGTGTGAAGAAGGTCGTTCCGGTGGGCCTCAGGCACATAGGCCCGATCCTTGAAAAAGAGAATGCAATTATCATAGCGCCAGTCGTGGACCGAGAAGTGGGGAATCCCTGAAGCACCCTCGTGCAGCTTGCGCAGCTGATCAATGACGAAGCCATCCGTTTTAGTGGTCTTAACGATGGCTTCCACGAAGTCCGTGTCGATCCGTTTTAAAAATAACTCTCCGGGGAGCAGAGTGACTTCGGCGTTATCGCCCAAAGTGTCCATGTCATCCTTCCGCGAGAGTGCATCCGCTGGGCCCATGTTGGCACCAGGTATGTGTTGAAACAGGAGGTCATAGTCCTGAATCGTGAGCAACCATCTAGCTTGCCGCCTAGATAGCTTGCGAGGGTCTTTAAAGTAGCACAGATTTTTGTGGTCTGTGAGCACAGTGACGGGCCGGTTGGTTCTGGTGAGGTAGTGGCGCCACTCCTCCAGCGCATGGATAACTGCGAGGAGTTCACGATCGTAGATGTCGTAGTTACGTTCCGCCGGTGAGAACATTCGGGATACATAGCAGCAAGGGTGTAAGTCGCCGTTGGTGTCCTTCTGCATCAGCATGCCTCCGCTAGCTGTGAGTGAGGCGTCTGTCGTCACAAAGAATGGTTTCGAGGTATCCAGCATTGTTAGGACGGGTTTAGAGGTGAAGGCCTGACGGAGGAGGTCGAAAGCCTGTGGTTGCGTGTGCATCCAGGACCACGGCTGCCCTTTCTTTGTCAAGTCCAAGATCGGCCTAGCGATTTACGAGAAGTTCGGAATAAACTTGCGGTAGAAGTTGCAGAACCCTATGAATGAGTGGACTGCGCGAACCGAAGTAGGTGGTTCCCAGGTAGCGATTGCCAAGAGCTTGGTAGGGTCCATCGCAATGATACCCTCTTGAACGACCATCCCTAGGAATTCAACCGAGGATGCGTCGAACGTGCATTTTTCTAATTTGAGGCTGAGCCGGTTGTCGCGTAACCGCTCTAGTACTTGCCTCGTCCGTGCGTGATGTTCCACCAGATCCCTAGAGTGGATCAACATATCATCCATGTAGATGATTCACCAACCTTCCGCCACCAAATCCTTGAAAATATAGTCCATGAACGACTGGAAAGTCGCTGGACTGTTGCAAAGGCCAAAGAACACGACGAGAGGCTCAAAGAGGCCGAAGGGCGTGATGAACGCCGCCTTCCAGGCGTCTTTAGTCTTGATGTGGACATTATTATAGCCCCATCGAATGTCCATCTTCATGAAGTAACGAGATCCCTTGAGCTGATCCATCAAGTCTCCAATGAGCAGGAGAGGGTAACCGTTCTTGATGGTGTGCTCGTTGAGATAGTGGTAATCTTGGCAGGGGCAAAGATTACCATCCTTCTTGGAAACGAAGAAGAACGTGGAAGCCATCGGAGAATTCGATGGGCGAATACGTCCAGCCTTCAAGTGTTCGTCGATAAAGTCTTTGCATGCCTCTCGCTCTTTAGGGTTGAGAGGGTAGGCCTTTGCAACCTTGGGTAGGAAAGAGTCGTCTAGATCTATGCCGTGATCGAACGACCGGTAAGGCGGAAGAGGACCGTCATCCTTCTTTTGGAAGACGTCCTGAAATTCGAGGAAATCCCGTGGGAGTTCCTTTGTGGTTTCTGTAACGACCCAATATCCGATCTAGGACAATAGGAGGTTCTGGAGGTTGCCTAGTAGATCCTAGAGCGCTTGCAATGAGTAGTCTCGAGTAGGAGAGGAACAGTAGACCACTAGGGTCTTTCTGGTATTACTATCAAGGGAGGAACAATGGGGAAAACAACAAGAGAACTAGACTAGAGACTAACTACTATAACATAGGGGTATTTATAGGGGCTAAGTGCGAGCACAGACCAAGCTGTGGAAAGGCTGTGGGAATCTAAATAAGGTTAATACCACGGTTACTGGGTACCATGAGGATGCTCTAGATAAGAGCTGTTAATGCTATTGGAGGATAAGGGAAAGTGAGTCAAGAGGAAAGTCATGAGGCAAGCATAAGGATGCAATGTGTATACCATGAGGTGGCATGAGGTGCACAGCCTAGATAAGATCATGTGACTTGGTCATGTGACTAGTAGCGTGTGAAGCATGTGACCTGATAAGGTAAGTCTTGGCAAGTGAAGGAATACTATGGTAGTCTTTTGGTAGTGTTTGTGTGCACTAGTGGGACTAGTGTTAGTGATTAGGAAATGAATGGTAGTGAAATGTAATCGAGAAATGTAGCGTCTGTAACAGTTTCTCTGCTCCCTGCGCAAGGGAGGTCGAGATCGTTGTTTTCCTAATGGAGGGTCCGGTTGGCTCGCATTCATCCTCCTCCTCACAGTTCATGAGCACCGGTATCTCCTTCCACTGCGTGGTCGGGTCCACGTCAGGTACCATCAGACGAGACTTATCGTTCGGATTGACGCAGCGCTTCCACCACAGAGCCTGACACCGCCGCAACTTGCTCATCTGGCATTTCTCGTGAAGACGTTTATTGTATGGGCCGCAGCCGCTTCGTCTTCCCGTTCATCGATGGTCGGTTCTGCCTGTTGAATTCGAACGGTTCCAGACTCCCAGTTAATCTCCAGATTTTGATCCCGGAGCCAGGGCAGTCCTAAAATCACGTCACCCTTGCCACAGTCAATAACAAGGAAGTTACGGAGTTCAGTGACCTCTCCGTATTGCATTACCACCGAAGCCTGTTTGCATATCAGGCCGTTTTTATTAGGTGATCCGTCGACGTTGCTCGCCCGCAGGGGAGTCTTGAGTCGGGTGGTAGGAATGTCGCATGCCACCACAGTAGCATAGTTGATAAAACAACCGGTTGCCCCCAAGTCGATGAGGGCTTTTGTGTCAACGCTTTTGAACGCAGTGTGGTCAGGCGGGTAGAGGGTGACGGGAATAGATATGGATTTGGAAGTACTGCCTGACACAAACACTGGAGAACATCTATAAATAATATGATTATTGGCTCGAGATGATGTTGACCCATCCCGGCTTTTCAAAAACCCTAGTCGGTTCCAGGTGTTTTGGGCCACGTGTTCTGGTCGGTTCCGGATATCGCACATGCCTCTTCGCAGAAACCGGACCCAGTCCGTATGCGGTCCCCACAGTAACCGGTCTTTGCCGTTTGTGGTTTGGTGGGTCGGTTCCCACTCTGCCTCGGTCGGTTCCGAGTGCCTGCCTCTACCCTCACCGCACTATTGACCCTGGTCGGTTCCAGGTGCCGAGCCACTCGTATTCCATGTTTGACTGTGTTTCTCGTGGCGGTCTCTTGAGTAGAAGGTTCTGGTCCAAGCACCATCCCGTGACCCATGGGAGTAGCTGCTTCTGGCCCCTGCATTGGTAGGGGTTCACCATCTGCGTATGTGCCTGGGGTGATTTCCAGGTCTTTCTCTGAGGTGGCGTCCCAGAGCTCCGGTGGCGCGTTTCCGGAGGGGTGTCTGATCGGTTCCAGATCCGTTACCATGGGTCCAACGTGTACAGCCCTGGCTCATGGTGCTGCCCAATATGCTTCCTTTTGGCACTCTTGGTAAGTGGCCATTCTTACCTCAGCCATGGCCTGGTAGGCCTCCTCCTCGTCCGCGGACGAGCTGCCCTCCCTGAAGCAGTTTTGAGGATTTTAATTGCGGCGCCTCTACTCGGTCCTTCTAGTATGTCTAGACAGGTTGCAAGTTCATCATCCTCCTCCGTGGTGGTGGTGCGTGCCCGTCGTTGCGGGACTTTGTATGTAGGACGTGTGGTGCGTCCGGAGGATGTGGTCGGGCGGGGATGTAATGTCCGGTTGGTTCTGGATCCGGTGTGGTTGGAAGACCTACAGCCAACCTTGTGACAGATAAAGCATTTGTTGCTCCGCAAATACTCAGCACGCTGAGTCGGCGATAGACGCACGGCATCTACGTCCATCGCGTATGGGTCCTTGTGCGATTGAGGAGACGAGGCTGGAATATACGGCACGCCTTTGTGTAAGTCTCCAATTCTCCGCATCTGTTGGGAGAACTGTCCTGCTTTCTTGATCCAATCCTTGTACGTAGCGGGGACGGTGTCGCACGACAGGATCATCATGGCGAGCTTAGGGGAAAGGCCTCAGATGAACCACTCCACAAGCGTGTTCTGGTCTGTGATCCCCAGTGAAAACTGGGTATGACCCGGAAGGGTCATATGTGACCACGTATGACCTCGGTGATTTCCATATCACCAGGTCTTACTTTTCTATACATCTTCCTGTAGTCGTCGTGTCCTTTATTGCAATGTGATTCGTTGTCGATATCGATATCACCATGGATCGTCTCGATCCTGTCGATAATTGCAATCATATCAGCCAATCACACACGCATCTCACATGCATCCACGACACGAGGCGGCGTGCCGCACGACGTCCTACACATTACGCTATGTACACCACTGCTTACATAATAACTATACAGTACCTAGTTTATCTCGTAGCCACTTGCCCTACCATACATCTTTGTCTCGAATGACATCCGCTGCTCCGTTCCGCGTCGCTCGCATCCCGTTCTCAGCATAATATGACTTTTCAACAAGTCGAGGTCGACTCAAGGTTCCAGCAAAGACGTTCGTTACTCTCCCTCTAGGACCACAGCTGCAAGCACTTTATCGTGATCCCGACGGTGCGTGTGCAATGACTTATCTCTACGAGGTACGCTGACATTCTTGACATAATTCGGAAACTAATATATTATACTCTAGGTGGCAAAAAATGCCTGGAATAAGGATGCTTATTCTGGGACGATCTACTAGCGTCCGAGATCGCCCAACCCGCAAGATTTCCGCTCACTGCAACACTTCGCGTCACGGTCGTCCCCACTCAGACTATCACTGTTCTCGATGATTCTTGTTCACCGCCCCCTCCCTCCGTGTTTGCCCCCCCCATGTTTTGCTGCTGCCGTTCTACCAGCTTTGTATCGGATAGAAGCTTTTCGGTTCGCTTTCGGTGCACTGCTTTCATAGCGTTTTCATCCGGGTGTTCCCGTTTGTAGCTAGCATGAATGAGAGGTTTCAATTTGTGGTCATATGGGGTCAGATTGAGAACGGGTCAAATATGTTTTTATACGAGATATGAGACGTCGTCGTAAAATCATATATGGTCAGATTGGGTGCTATGAAGCTAGCAGAGAGCCAGGAACTCGTACAGATGAGCAGAAATTATGAGATATGAGATAAACAATGTCCATCATCTAGGACGATATGTCGTGCTGCCCCGCCATATTGAAAATATGATATAACTCTCATTTTGTGTGGGGCATATGATCCAGTATTATTCGAATATTATCCTACTAATCCATAATATCTGGTCACATGTGACCCTACCGGGTCATACCCAGTTTTCACTGGGTGTGATCCCTGACTTCTCTGCGAGAAGCTGGAAACGCGAAGTGTAGGTGCTGAACCCATCGCTCCAGGTTCCCTTGGAATCCTTTCCAGAGGTTTGTCGGAGTTTGGAATGGTCGATCCTAGCCTTGGCGGCTACATCGTAAGGGGAGAAAGCGGTCTCAAAAGCCTTCTTGATCTCTGTGAAGGTCGTTTCCTCGTCGGGAATGAGGTGGTTCCCGAGTTTCATAAGCCATCCTTCAGCAAACGTCCTTCCACGGCCCTTGTTAATCTTGTTAAGAAAAACGAGGGACTTTGTCCGATTCGTGAAAAGGGTGTTGTTGATAGTGAAGTATGCTTCCATAGATAGGACCCATCTGTTGGCATGCTCTGCCTCCCCCAAAAAGTCCTCAGGGAGGCCAGCCTTTATTTCTGATACCATATTGTCTTCTGGAGCCGGGTCAACGTCAATGTCGTCCTGCGCGGTTGGTTCCGGGTCAGGGTCGTGAAATTCAACAGGAGGTTCCTCATCTGGAACGATAGGGGAGTGCGGGGGAGAAGGAGTGGGAGTGTGGTCGGCAGCTAATTCCGAGATGGAGGGAAGGGTGTCAAGGTTTCTTCCTATGTGTTTGTTGAGATCAGCAAGTTCCTCCTGGAGCTGGTGGTACCGAGTGATTGCCTCAGGGGAGGAAAATCGGTCAGGTACTGGGAGGTAGTAAGGATGTCCGGGAGGAAGGAACTGAAGTCTCGGATGCGAAGAAGACACGGTGGGAGGGGAGTCGGGAGGAGAGTCGGAAGGGGCTCGGAATCTGCCGGGATGAGAGATGGTGGATGGGGGGAATGTCCTCTATGTGATAGTAGGGACAAATGGAAGAGCTAGTTCTTTTGTAATGCACAGCGTAGACTTGTCATAGTGTGCTGCGTCAATGGGCGAAGAACGTAGTTCGAAAATGAATGAAAGGCAACGAAGAAACACTGAGGTTGGTGCCAAGCTTCGAGACGATGTGAAGCCTAAGCAGGTCTCTCCTATCCAAGGTACAACTAAGCGCTCTCAGGGACTCGGAGGAAGCAACTAGAAATAATGCTGGTATTGCATAGAACTAGCTGGGGAAATACAGGAGAGGAGCAATGACTATTTATATGGTAGGCCCCTAATCTAGATGAAGGATAAATAAGGATGCATAGCATCCGCAGCCTAAAGGCTATGAGTGCGCAGCACTAAAGCTATGTATGCGCAGTTGAATGCACAGTGATCAAAAAGGCTATGGCCACAGCCGAGAAGTCTGAAATAAGAGGCTGTGGCAGAAACGGAACGGAAGGCTAAATAAGGTATAGGCGGGGCGCTGTGTGAGACAGAAAGAGGCGAGAGATCGAGAATGTATCTGGTAATGTGGAGGATGACTCCACTACGAATACAACAGCGTACTGTGGGATAAGAAGCGAGACGAGAGACGAGCAACAAGAGACAAAAAGAACAAGGAAAAAGTGTACCCCCTTCATAGACCATAACATCAAGCAGGTCCCTGCAATGCCTTGCTCCTGTTATGTTTATCCATGAATCCAGGCCACCAGATAATTCCCATTCTGAACGTAGGTACCCGCTCACATTCCATCCCTTGTGTCTGACATATATCTGCTAGTTTGACACTTGAAGCGCAGACGTTACCAATGAATCCTACATATGCTTTTGTCACGGATCTAGTAGTCCATATGAAAGACACGAGCATTGCGGACAACATCTTCGGACAAGCTGTTACGTCTACAATCCGAGCTTGCAAAGCAGTGAGTCTGGTACGCCTTCTCTCCAAACTGAAGCTGTTATCCGCCCGAGAGAGTGCCTCACCCTAATCAGTGGTACGACCAAATGCCATCTTTCCATCACCCACACCCCCACAACTTGTGCCAGCATCAAAAGGGACCGTCGTCAAAGGTGCAACAGTCAACAGGACTAGTAATCAACATGCTTCAGATCCAATCCCCTTCCCACCATGGAACTGACATCAAACAAGTCACAATACCGACTAGTTTGCCAGTGTGTGAAAAAGTGGACGTGCAATGACTTATTTCAATCTGCTCAACGGATACCACATTCTGCCTATCACATGCACTCCCATCCTCCCAATGGGGAGATCACACAGCAGATAGCCGGCACTTGCCATGTCATGGGGTGTCAACGCAGCGCTGTGGTGCTTGTGACTCTGTCAGCCAGCGACATGTTGTACCATATTGTATCTGTGAGGTAATGTGATGTGATGTGTTGCTGTGCCTATGGCTACGCGAGTGTAGATTACTGTAATTATGCTGTAAATATGATGTGTGGCTGTGGTCACTCTTCGTAAATCAGTGATTTGCTGATGCAGGATAAGAACGAACGAGGGCAGTCTGGATGACACCTGAGATTAGAGGCCATCAGAAGAAAGTGTACACTCCAATGATGATGATATGAGATGCCCAGACACCTGGCATAAAACTTGACTGACAATGGGAGGGATTGAGAGCGGTCAACCATATAAGAGTGTTTTCGTGATGGGTTCAGGGTCCAGGTATTAGGGTATAAAAATGTTGAAGCAGCAAGGCATTGTTATGGTCTACGAAGGGGATACCACTGTTTTCCTTGTTTCCTTTACTTTTCGTTCGCTCGTCCCTCCATCTTGCTCTCCCACTGTATGCACTTGTATTCATAGTGTAACACACAGTGTAGACTTGTCGTAGCATGCTGCATAAACGGGCGAAGAACATAGTTCGAGAACGAATGTAAGGCGACGAAAGAGCACTGAGGTTGGTGCCAAGCTTCGAGATGATGCGAAGCCTAAGCAGGTCTCTCCTATCCAAGGTATGACTAAGCACTCTCAGGGACTCAGAGGAAGCGACTAGAAACAATGCTGGTATTGCGTAGAACTAGCTGGGGAAATACAGGAGAGGAGCAATGACTATTTATATGGTAGGCCCCTAATCTAGATGAAGGATAAATAAGGATGCATAGCATCCGCAGCCTAAAGGCTATGAGTGCGCAGCACTAAAGCTATGTATGTGCAGTTGAATGCACAGTGATCAAAAAGGCTATAGCCACAGCCGAGAAGTCTGAATAAGAGGCTGTGGTGGGAACGGAACGGAAGTCTAAATATGGTATAGGCGGGGCACCGTGTGAGACAGAAAGAGGCAAGAGATCGAGAACATATCTGGTAGATGTGGAGGACAACTCCACTACGAATACAACTGCATACAGTGAGATAGGGAGCGAGGCAAGAGACGAGCAACAGAGACGAAAGAACAAGGAAAAAGTGTACCCCCTTTGTAGACCGTAACATTACCCCCTTTGTACGGTCGAAGCACCCGCGAGACACCTAATCAAAATCCCCCTCATTGACTTCTTAGTCGGTGGGGTCAAAGTCGTCAAGTGGATTCCGGCGGGAAGGACAGAACTCATCGCAATGTCCTAACTCACCACACATGAGACAGAGATGCCGTGGACACCAAGCCTGAATATGGCCCGGGGCAGTAGTGCAGCAGAGGGGCATTCGTATTGGGGGCAGTTAGCCCAGAGGTGGCCACATTCGTTGCAAATGAAGCAGCGGACGAGGGAAGGTCGTGCGGGGGTCGTAGGCAAGGGAGGAGAGGGGAAACGGTCTACGTTGATTGGGTTGGATGAAGAACCTGCCACCGGCAAGGGTGAAGCCGCGTAGTCCTTGTTATAGCGACTGGTGGAGGGGAGCGGAGTTGCCTGTCTCTGCTTTCCTTGATTTCCCGAAGGACGTTGGCCCAGAGCTCGTGCTGCAGAGCTGGAAAGTCTGAAGCAAATCACTCCACTACGCCCTTTGACATTACGAGTACGGCGGGTGGGAGTCGGAGTGGTTGGACATTCGTGGGCGGGAAGAGGTCACTGGAGCTCCGGCTCGGGAGTGCCGGATCCCAGAAGAGGGACGGTGGCGAGGAAAGCAAGGACCTCGGGGTCGTCGGCAGTGAGAGAACGGAGGGGAGGTCTGGGAAGAGGATCACTGCCAGATTCTCCAGAAGGGAGAGCACTTCCAGTTCCGGAATGTCCGCTAGTTGCGGAATTTCCTGGAGGCGGGACAGGCAGTGGCTCGGACTGCGTGAGTGGGGATGTGGTGTGGGAGGACGAGGTGGAAGGGGTGATCGTGGAGTCGTCGCCCCAGAGAGAGTTTCGGGGGTGTGGAACGTCGTGGGCCCAAGTGTTGGAATCCCAGGCGTTGGGATTGGGGTCAAGATAATATGACCAGAGGTTGGCTGGTAGGGATAGGATGAGAGGTCGCAGAATGTGCATGAACAATGGGATGGCAAGTCCGCAAAGGACATCACCGAATCTGTGGTCATGGAGGGCATCCAGAATAAGGTCTCGAGAGGCGTAGATGGCCTGCCCCATGGTGGCAGCATAGAAGGGGAGCAGCCCATCGGGGAAAAGCTGGGCATGCACGGTACGAGCGGTGGCGTATGAATAAAAGATGACTCCCAGAGATTGGAGTACTGGTGAGTCGCAGAAGGCGGGAACGTCTGGGATCGCACGGGCGGTGACGGGGTTCTCAAGAACGGACATGAAGAGGATATGTCGGGAGCGGTCGGGGAGTCTGTGGATACGGACGGGGATCTGGAAGGGTACATTGACAGACAAAGACGACATAGGCGTGGTGGTAACAGCGAGGATGGTAGAGGAGCAGCGGCTCGACTCAGACGACAGATGATGGTAGTTGGAGGTTAAGGAGGAAAGGCGAGGGGGTCCCTCCCTTTATACTCTCTCAAGAGCTCCACAGCATGTCCAAGATTGGACTCAGGTTCCCAGGTGTTTTCGGAGGACAGGTATCCTTTCCACGAAATGAGGTAGTGGCGGCGTCGAGCGAAGTCCCAATGGGTGAGGATTTGATCTATTTCAAATTCCTCTTCTCTGTCTATTTCATCAGGCAGAAGCGGGACAAAATTAGGTCCATGTTGCGCAGTTTCCCTATAGGGAGTCAAAAGTGATGCGTGGAAGGCGTTGTGGATCTTCCAAGTGGCTGGCAAGCGGAGTTTGTACGAAACAGGTGTTATTACCTGTGAAATTTCAAATGGACCTTCACGGTGTGGTGCGAGTTTGCGAGAGGGGTAGTGGAGTCTCAGGTTACGGCCCTCGAGCCATACCTTATCTCCTACCTTCCAAGGTTTGAATTTCGATGTGACCCGTTCGCACATATAGCACTGGGCTTTTTCGTGTGCAGCGTGTGCTTCCTTTCGGGCCTCTTCAAGGTCACTGAGTCGTTTTTCCAAGGCAGGGAGCAATGTCGATTTTCCTATATTGGGATAAGCCCTCGGCTCATAGCCCCTCATCAGTGAATACTGGGATTTTCCCGTTATGGAATGTATGGCGGAGTTGTGGCAATACTCCACCATCGGAAGAAGTTCCGACCATTGGGTGGTGCCGCCGGTGAGAACATTCGGGATATGTAGCAGCAAGGGTGTAAGTCGCCATTGGCGTCCTTCTGCATCAGCATGCCTCTGCTAGCAGTGAGTGAGGCATCTGTCATAATGAAAAATGGTTTCGAGGTATCCAGCATTGCCAATTCGGGTGTAGAGGTGAAGGCCTGACAGAGGAGGTCGAAAGCCTGCTGTTGCGTGTGCATCCAGGACCACGGCTGCCCTTTCTTCATCAAATCCAAGATCGGCCTAGCAATTTCCGAGAAGTTCGGAATAAACTTGTGGTAAAAGTTGCAGAATCCGATGAATGAACGGACTGCCTGAACCGAAGTAGGTGGTTCCCAGGTGGCGATTGCCGAGAGCTTGGTAGGGTCCATCGCAATGATACCCTCTTGAACGACCATCCCTAGGAATTCAACCGAGGATGCGTCAAACGTGCATTTTTCCAATTTGAGGCCGAGCCGGTTGTCACGTAACCGCTCTAGTACTCACCTCGTCCGAGCGTGATGTTCCGCCAGATCCCTAGAGTGGATCAACATATCATCCATGTAGATGATCAACCAACCTTCCACTACCAAATCTTGAAAATATAGTCCATGAACGACTGGAAAATCACAGGACTGTTGCAAAGGCCGAAAAACATGACGAGAGGCTCAAAGAGGCCGAAGGGCGTAATGAACGCCACCTTCCAGGCATATTTAGTCTTGATGCGGACATTGTTATAGCCCCATCGAATGTCCATCTTCATGAAGTAACGAGATCCCTTGAGCTGATCCATCAAGTCTCCAATGAGCGGGAGAGGGTAACCATTCTTGATGGTATGCTCGTTGAGATAGCAGTAATCTTGGCAGGGGCGAAGATTACCATCCTTCTTAGAGATGAAGAAGAACGGGGAAGCCATCAGAGAATTAATGGGCGTATGCATCCAGCCTTCAAGTGTTCATCGATAAAGTCTTTGCACGCCTCTCGCTCCTTAGGGTTGAGTGGGTAGGCCTTTGCAACCTTAGGTAGGAATGAGTCGTCTAGATCTATGCCATGATCGAATGACCGGTAGGGCAGAAGAGGACCATCGTCCTTCTTTTGGAAGATGTCCTGAAAATCGAGGAAGTCTCGCAGGAGTTCCTTTTGTTGTTTCTCTGCTCCCTGCACAAGGGAGGTCGAGATCGTAGTTTTCCTAATGGAGGGTCCAGTTAGCTCGTCATCATCCTCCTCACATTCCATGAGCGCCGGTATCTCCTCCCGCTGTGTGGTCGGGTCCACGTCAGGTACCTTCAGACGAGACTTATTGCTTGGATTGGCGCAGCGCTTCCACCACAGAGCCTGTCGCTGCCGCAGCTTGCTCATCTGGCATTTCCTAGTGAAGACATTTATTGTATGGGCCGCAGCCGCTTCGTCTTCACATTCATCGACAGTCGGTTCCGCCTGTTGAATTCGAATGGTTCTGGATTCCCAGTTAATCTCTGGATTTTGATCCCGGAGCCAGGGCAATCCTAAAATCACATCATCCTTGCCACAGTCAATAACAAGGAAGTTACGGAGTTCGGTGAGGTCTCCGTATCGCATTACCACCGAAGCCTGTTTGCGTATCAGGCCGTTTTTGTTAGGTGATCCATTGATGTTGCTAGGGGAGTCTTGAGTTGTGTAGTGGGAATGTCGCACGCCACTACCGTAGCATAGTCGATAAAACAACTGGTTGCCCCTGAGTCAATGAGGGCTTTTGTGTCAACGCTTTTGAATGCAGTGTGGTCAGGCGGGTAGAGGGTGACGGGAATAGATATGGATTCGGAAGTACCACCTGACACAAACACTGGAGAACATATATAAATAATATTGTTATTGGCTAGAGATGACATTGACCCATCTCTGCCTTTCAAAAACCATGGTCGGTTCCAGGTGTTTCGGGCCACGTGTCCCGGTCGGTTCCAGGCATCCCACATGCCTCTTCGCAGAAACCAGACGTAGTCCATATGTGGTCTCCACAGTAACTGATCTTTGCCGTTTGTGGTTTGGTGGGTCGGTTCCCACTCTGCCTCGGTCGGTTCCAAGTGCCTGCCTCTATCCTCACCACACTATCGACCCTGGTCGGTTCCAGGTGCCGAGCCACTCTGATTCCATGTTTGACTGTGTTTCTCGTGGCGGTCTCTTGGCTAGAAGGTTCTGGTCCAAGCTCCATCCTGTGACCCGTGGGAGTAGCTGCTTCCGGCCCCTGCATTGGTAGGGGTTCACCATCTGCGTACGTGCCTGGGTTAATGGCCAGGTCTTTCTCTGAGGTGGCATCCCAGAGCTCAGTGGGCGCGATCGCCAAGAAGTGTCCGGTCGGTTCCAGATCAGATACCATGGGTCCAACGTGTACAGCCCTGGCTCGTGGTGCTGCCCAACGTGCTTCCTTTTGGCACTCTTGGTAAGTGGCCGTTCTTACCTCACCCATGGCCTGGTAGGCCTCCTCCTCATCCGCGGACAAGCTGCCCTCCCCGAAAGCAGTTTTGAGGATCTTAATTGCAGCGCCTCTACTCGGTCCTTCTAGTATGTCTAGATAGGCTGCGAGTTCATCATCCTCCTCCATGGTGGTGGTTCATGCCTGTCATTGCGGGACTTTGTATATAGGACGTGCAGTGCGTCCGGAGGATGTGGTCGGGTGGGGATGTATGGTCCGGTCAGTTCCGGATCCCATGTGGTTGGAAGACCTACAGCCAACCTTGTGACAGATAAAGCATTTGTTGCTCCACATATACTCAGCACGCTGAGTCGGCGATAGACGCACGGCATCTACGTCCATCGCGTACGGGTCCTTGTGCGATTGAGGAGACGAGGCTGGGATGTACGGCATGCCTTTGTGTAAGTCTCCAATTCTCCGCATCTGTTGGGAGAACTGTCCGGCTTTCTTGATCCAATCCTTGTATGTAGCAGGAATGGTGTCGCACAATAAGATCATCGTGGTGAGCTTAGGTGCGAGGCCTCGGATGAACCACTCCACAAGTGCATTCTGGTCTGTGATCCCGGACTTCTCAGCGAGAAGCTGGAAACGCGAAGTGTAGGTGCTGAACCCATCGCTCCACATTCCCTCGGAATCCTTTCCAGAGGACTGTCGGAGTTTGGAAAGGTCGATCCTAGCCTTGGCGGCTACGTCGTAAGGGGAGAAAGCGGTCTTGAAAGCTTTTCGAATTTCTGTGAAGGTCTTTTCATCATTGGGAATGAGGTGGTTCCCGAGCTTCATAAACCATCCTTCAGCAAAGGTCCTTCCACGGCCCTTGTTAATCTTGTTAAGAAAAACAAGGGACTTAGTCGTGTCCGTGAACAGGTCCTTGTTGATAGTGAAGTATGCTTCCATAGATAGGAGCCATCTGTTGGCATACTCTGCCTCCCCCGTAAAGTCCTCAGGGAGGCCGGCCTTTATTTCTAAAACCATATCGTCTTCTGGAGCTGGGTTAAGGTCAATGTCCTGCGCGGTCGGTTCCGGGTCAGGGTTCTCTCCGGTCAGTTCCGGATGAGTGTCATGAAATACAACAGGAGGCTCTTTGTCTACGGCGATGGGAGAGGGAGTTGGAGTGAGGTCGGCAGCTAATTCAGAGAGGGAAGAAAGGGCATCAGCGTTTCTTCCTGCTCGTACGTTGAGCGTGGCAAGTTCCTCCTGATTACATCGGTACTGAGCGATTACTTCTGGAGGGGAGAATCGATCAGGTAACGGGAGGTAATAAGGGTGTTTGGAGGGGAGGAACTGAAGCCTAGGACGTGAGGAAGACACGCTGGGAGGAGAGTCAGGAGGGGAGTCGGAAGGGACTCTGAATCTGCCGGGGTGAGAGATGATGGATGGGGGGAATGTCCTCTACGTGAAAGTAGGGACAAATGGAAGAGCTAGTTCTTTTGTAACGCACAGCGTAGACTTGTCGTAGCGTGCTGCGTAAATGGGCAAAGAACGTAGTTCAAGAACGAATGTAAGGCAACGAAAGAGCACTGAGGTTGGTGCCGAGCTTTGAGACGATGCAAAGCCTAAGCGGGTCTCTCCTATCCAAGGTACGACTAAGCACTCTCAGGGACTTGGAGGAAGTGACTAGAAACAACGCTGGTATTGCATAGAACTAGCTGGGGAAATACAGGAGTGAAATGACGACTATTTATACAGTAGGCCCCTAATCTAGATGAAGAGATAAATAAGGGTGCACAGCATCTGCAGCCTAAGGCTATGAGTGCACAGCACGAATAGCTGTGTATGCGCAGTTGAATGCGGAGTATCAAAAGAGGCTATAGCCACAGCCGAGAAGTCTGAATAAGAGGCTGTGGCAGGAACGGAACGGAAGTCTAAATATGGTATAGGTGGGGCACTGTGTGAGACAGAAAGAGGCGAGAGATCGAGAACGTATCTGATAGATGTGGAGGATGACTCCACTATGAATACAACTGCGTACAGTGAGATAGGGAGCGAGGCAAGAGATGAACGACAGAGATGAAAGAACAAGGAAAAAGTGTACCCCCTTTGTAGACCATAACATATAGTGGAGTTGTCCTCCACACTACCAGATATGTTCCTGATTGTCCCTCCTCTTTCTGTCTCACACAGCACCCCACCTATACCTTATTTAGACTTCCATTCTGTTTCCGCCAAAGCCTCTGTAACGCACAGCGTAGATTTGTCGTAGCGTGCTGCGTCAACGGGCGAAGAATGTAGTTTGAAGAGCGAATGTGGGTGACGAAGGAACACTGAGGTTGGTGCCGAGCTTCGAGACGATGCGAAGCCTAAGCGGGTCTCTCCTATCCAAGGTACGACTAAGTGCTCTCAGGGACTCGGAGGAGCACTAGAAATAACGCTGATATTGCGTAGAACTAGCTGGGGAAATACAGGAGGGAAGCGACGACTATTTATACGGTAGGCCCCTAATCTAGATGAAGAGATAAATAAGGATGCGCAGCATCCGCAGCCTAAGGCTATGAGTGCACAGCATGAATAGCTGTGTATGCACAGTTGAATGCGCAGTATCAAAAGAGGCTATGGCCACAGCTGAGAAGTCTGAATAAGAGGCTGTGGCGGAAACGGAACGGAAGTCTAAATATGGTATGGGCAGGGCGCCGTGTGAGACAAAAGAGGAATGAGAGATCGAGAACGTATCTGGTAGTGCGGAGGACGACTCCACTATGAATACAACTGCATACAGTGAGATAGGGAGCGAGGCGAGAGATGAGCATCAAGAACAAGAGAACAACGAAAAAGTGTACCCCCTTCGTAGACCGTAACATTACCCCCGTTGTATGGTCGAAGCACCCACGAGACATCTAATCAAAGTCCCCCTTGTTGATCTCGTAGTCAGTGGGGTCAAAGTCGTCAAGTGGGATTCGGCGGGAAGGACAGAACTCATCGCAATGTCCTAACTCACTGCACATGAGACAGAGACGCCGCAGACACCAAGCCTGAATATGGCCTGGGGCGGTGGTACGACAGAGGGGGCACTCGTACTGTGGACAGTTTGCCCGAAGATGTCCGCGCTCGTTGCAGACGAAGCAGCGGACGAGGGAGGGTCGCGCCGGGGTAGCGGGGAGGAGCGGAGAGGGGAAGCGATCCACGTCTATTGGGTTGGCTGAAGAACCTGACGCCGCGTAGTCCTTGTTATAGCGACCGGAGGTGGGGATCGGAGTTGCCTGTCTCTGCTTTCCTCAATTTCCCGAAGGACGTTGGCCCAGAGCTCGTGCCGCGGAGCTGGAAAGTCCGTAGCAAATTGCTCCACCACACCGTTTGACATTACGAGTACGGCGGGCGGGAGTTGGAGTGGTTGGACGTTCGCGGGCGGGAAGAGGTCGCTGGAGCTCCGGCTCAGGAGTGCCAGGTCCCAGAAGAGGGACGGTGGCGAGGAAAGCGAGGACCTCGGGGTCATCGGCGGTGAGAGAACGAAGGGGAGGTCTGGGAAGAGGATCGCTGCCAGATCCTCCAGAAGGGAGAGCACTTCCGCTTCCGGAATCTCCGCTAGTTGCCGAATGTCCTGGAGGTGGGACAGGCAGTGGATTGGGTTGATCGAGTGGGGATGTGGTGTGGGAGGACGAGGTAGAGGGGGTGACTGTGGAGTCGTCGTCCCAGAGGGCGTTTCGGGGGTGAGGAATATCGTGGGCCCAAGTGTTGGAATCCCAAGCATTGGGGTTGGGGTCGAGATAGTATGTCCGGAGGTTGGCTGGTAAGGAGAGGACGAGAGGGCACAGTATGTGCATGAACAGTGGGACGGCAAGTCCGCAAAGGACATCTCCAAATCTGTGGTCATGGAGGGCATCCAGGACAAGGTCCCAGCAGGCGTAGATGGCCTGCCCCATGGCGGCAGCGTAGACGGGTAGCATCCCATCGGGGAAAAGTTGGGTGTGCACGGTACGAGTGGTGGCGTATGAATAAAAGATGACTCCCAAAGATTGGAGTATTGGCGAGTCACGAAAGGCGGGAATGTCCGGGATGGCACGAGCGGCGGCGGGGTTCTCAAGGACGGATGCAAAGAGGATGCGTTGGGAGTGCTCAGGGAGTCGGTGGATGCGGACGGGGATCTGGAAGGGTACATTGACAGACGAAGACGACATAGGCGAGGTGGTAGCAGCAGCGAGGATAATAGAGGAGCGGTGGCTCGACTCAAGCGGCGGGTAGTAGTGGTTGGAGGTTAAGGAGGAAAGGCGAGGGGGTCCCTCCCTTTATATTCGCTCAAGAGCTCCACAGCATGTCCAAGATTGGACTCGGGTTCCCAGGTGTTTTCGGAGGACGGATATCCTTTCCACGAAACGAGGTAGTGGCGGCGTCGAGCGGAGCCCCGATGGGCGAGAATTTGATCTATTTCAAATTCCTCTTCTCCGTCTATTTCATCAGGTGGAAGCGGCACAAAGTTAGGTCCATGTTCCACAGTTTCCCTATAGGGAGTCAAAAGCGATGCGTGGAAGGCGTTGTGGATTTTCCATGTGGCGGGTAAGCGGAGTTTGTATGAGACAGGTGATATAACCTGTGAAATTTCAAATGGGCCTTCATGGCGGGGTGCGAGTTTGCGAGAGGGGTAGTGGAGTCTCAGGTTATGGCCCTCGAGCCATACCTTATCTCCTACCTTCCAGGGTTTGAATTTCGATGTGACCCGTTCGCACATATAGCGCTGGGCCTTTTCATGGGCAGTGTGTGCTTCCTTTCAGGCCTCGTCGAGGTCACTGAGTCGTTTTTCCAAGGCGGGGAGGAATGTCGATTTTCCTATATTGGGATAAGCCCTCGGCTCATAGCCCATCATCAGCGAATACGGGGATTTTCCCGTTACGGAATGTGTGGCGGAGTTGTGGCAATACTCCGCCATCGGAAGAAGTTCCGACCATCGGGTGGCATCGCCTTGACAAAAGATCCGAAGGTACATCTCTAGCTCCTGGTTGACCCGTTCCGTTTCTCTGTCAGTCTGGGGGTGATAGGCGGAGGAAAGGAGGGGTTCATAATCCAAGAGTCTAGCCAGTTCCAGGGCGAAGGCCGAGGCAAACTGCGGACCGCGATCCGAGATGATCTTGTCGTATAGCCCGAAGCAAGGGAAAATCTTTTCAAAGAAGAGCTGTGCAACCCCGCAGGTGTCCACACTCTTGTAAGTCGGGGTGAAAATTACTCCCTTTGTAAGGCCATGGTCGACCACGACCATAACCGAATCAAAGCCATTAGACAGCGGCAAGTGCGTGATGAGATCGACGGAAAGACAGGCAAAGGGGCGTGTAGAGGCGACCGGAAGAGGGGTGAGTGGCGGGACGGTGGGATGGGTGTTGACTTTGTTAGTCTGGCAGACAGCGCATCCTTGGACAAATCTTTGGATGAACGCCATCAAACCTGGCCACCAATAGTCACGCTGTACCGAGTTAACGGTCTGGTAGTAACCGCCATGACCACCCGCGGGCGAGTCATGGATCGTATGGAGGAGGTCGTTCCGGTGGGCTGCAGGCACATAGGCCCAATCCTTGAAAAAGAGAATGCCATTATCATAGCGCCAGTCATGGATTGAGGAGCGGGGGATCCCCGAAGCACCCTCATGTAACTTGCGCAGCTGATCAATGACAAAACCATCGGTTTTAGTGGTCGTAACGATGGCTTCCGCAAAGTCAATGTTGATCCGTTTTAAAAATAACTCTCCGGGGAGCAGAGTGACTTCGGCGTTGTCACCCGAAGTGTCCATGTCATCCTTCCACAAGAGTGCATCCGCTGGGCCCATGTTGGCGCCAGGTACGTGTTGAAACAGGAGGTCATAGTCCTGAATCGTGAGCAACCATCTAGCTTGCCGCCTAGATAGCTTGCGAGGGTCTTTAAAGTAGCACAGATTTTTGTGGTCTGTGAGCACAGTGACGGGCCGGTTGGTTCTGGTGAGGTAGTGGCGCCACTCCTCCAGCGCATGGATAACTGCGAGGAGTTCGCGATCGTAGATGTCGTAGTTGCGTTCCGCCAGTGAGAACGTTCGGGATACATAGCAGCAAGGGTGTAAGTCGCCATTGGCGTCCTTCTGAATCAGCACGCCTCCGCTAGCTGTGAGCGAGGCATCTGTCATTACAAAAAATGGTTTTGAGGTATCCAGCATTGTTAAAACAGGTTTAGAGGTGAAGGCCTGACAGAGGAGGTCGAAAGCCTGTTGTTGCGTGTGCATCCAGGACCACGGCTGCCCTTTCTTTGTCAAGTCCAAGATCGGCCTAGCGATTTCCGAGAAGTTCGGAATAAACTTGCAGTAGAAGTTGCAGAACCCTATGAATGAGCGGACTGCACGAACCGAAGTAGGGGGTTCCCAGGTGGCGATTGCCGAGAGCTTGGTAGGGTCCATCGCAATGATACCCTCTTGCACGACCATCCCTAGGAATTCAACCGAGGATGTGTCAAATGTGCATTTTTCCAATTTGAGGCCGAGCCGGTTGTCGCGTAACCGCTCTAGTACTCGCCTCATTCGAGCGTGATGTTCCACCAGATCCCTAGAGTGGATTAACATATCATCCATATAGATGATCAACCAACCTTCCGCCACCAAATCCTTGAAAATATAGTCCATGAACGACTGGAAAGTCGCTGGACTGTTGCAAAGGCCAAAGAACATGACGAGAGGCTCAAAGAGGCCGAAGGGCGTGATGAACGCCGCCTTCCAGGCATCTTTAGTCTTGATGTGGACATTATTATAGCCCCATCGAATGTCCATCTTCATGAAGTAACGAGATCCCTTGAGCTGATCCATCAAGTCTCCAATGAGCGGGAGAGGGTAACCGTTCTTGATGGTGTGCTCGTTGAGATAGTGGTAATCTTGGCAGGGGCAAAGATTACCATCCTTCTTGGAAACGAAGAAGAACGTGGAAGCCATCGGAGAATTCGATGGGCGAATACGTCCAGCCTTCAAGTGTTCGTCGATAAAGTCTTTGCATGCCTCTCGCTCTTTAGGGTTGAGAGGGTAGGCCTTTGCAACCTTGGGTAGGAAAGAGTCGTCTAGATCTATGCCGTGATCGAACGACCGGTAAGGCGGAAGAGGACCGTCGTCCTTCTTTTGGAAGACGTCCTGAAATTCGAGGAAATCCCGTGGGAGTTCCTTTGTGGTTTCTCTGCTCCCTGCGCAAGGGAGGTCGAGATCGTTGTTTTCCTAATGGAGGGTCCGGTTGGCTCGCATTCATCCTCCTCCTCACAGTTCATGAGCACCGGTATCTCCTCCCGCTGCGTGGTCGGGTCCACGTCAGGTACCATCAGACGAGACTTATCGTTCGGATTGGCGCAGCGCTTCCACCACAGAGCCTGACACCACCGCAACTTGCTCATCTGGCATTTCCTAGTGAAGACGTTTATTGTATGGGCAGCAGCCGCTTTGTCTTCCCGTTCGTCGACAGTCGGTTCCGCCTGTTGAATTCGAATGGTTCCAGACTCCCAGTTAATCTCCGGATTTTGATCTCGGAGCCAGGGCAGTCCTAAAATCACGTCATCCTTGCCACAGTCAATAACAAGGAAGTTACGGAGTTCAGTAACCTCTCCGTATCGCATTACCACCGAAGCCTGTTTGCATATCAGGCCGTTTTTATTAGGTGATCCATCAACGTTGCTCGCCCGCAGGGGAGTCTTGAGTCGGGTGGTGGGAATGTCGCATGCCACCACAGTAGCATAGTTGATAAAACAACCGGTTGCCCCCGAGTCGATGAGGGCTTTTGTGTCAACGCTTTTGAACGCAGTGCGGTCAGGCGGGTAGAGGGTGACGGGAATAGATATGGATTCACAAGTACCGTCTGACACAAACACTGGAGAACATCTAAGAGTAATAGTGTTATTGGCTCGAGATGACGTTGACCCATCCTGGCCTTTCAAAAACCCTGGTTGGTTCCAGGTGTTTCGGGCCACATGTTCCGGTCAGTTCCGGGTATCGCAAGTGCCTCAGGCCACGTGTTCCGGTCAGTTCCGGATATCGCACATGCCTCTTCGCAGAAACCGGACGTAGTCCGTATGCAGTCTCCACAGTAACCAGTCTTTGCTGTTGGTGGTTTGGTGGGTCGGTTCCCACTCTGCCTCGGTCGGTTCCGAGTGCCTGCCTCTACCCTCACCGCACTATCGACCCTGGTCGGTTCCAGGTGCCGAGCCACTCGTATTCCATGTTTGACTGTGTTTCTCGTGGCGGTCTTTTGAGTAGAAGGTTCCGGTCCAAGCCCCATCCCGTGACCCGTGGGAGTAGCTGCTTCCGGCCCCAGCCTTGGTAGGGGTCCCCTGGCGTACATGCCCATGGTGGTAGTTCCTGGGTCTTTCTCTGAGGTGGCGTCCCAGAGCTCGGCTGCCGCGATTGCCGAGAAATGTCCAGTCGGTTCCGGATCCGTTACCGTGGGTCCAACGTGTACAGCCCTGGCTCATGGTGCTGCCCAATGTGCTTCCTTTTGGCACTCTTGGTAAGTGGCCGTTCTTACCTCACCCATGGCCTGGTAGGCCTCCTCCTCATCATCGGCGGACGAGCTGCCCTCCCCGAAAGCAGTTTTGAGGATCTTAATTGCGGTGCCTCTACTCGGTCCTTCTAGTATGTCTAGACAGGTTGCGAGTTCATCATCCTCCTCCGTGGTGGTGGTGCGTGCCCATCGTTGCGGGACTTTGTATGTAGGACGTGTGGTGCGTCCGGAGGATGTGTTCGGGTGGGGACGTAATGTCCGGTCGGTTCCGGATCCGGTGTGGTTGGAAGACCTACAGCCAACCTTGTGACAGATAAAGCATTTGTTGCTCCGCAAATACTCAGCACGCTGAGTCGGCGATAGACGCACGGCATCTACATCCATCGCGTACGGGTCCTTGTGCGATCGAGGAGACGAGGCTGGAATATATGGCACGCCTTTGTGTAAGTCTCCAATCCTCCGCATTTGTTGGGAGAATTGCCCAGCTTTCTTGATCCAATCTTTGTATGTAGCGGGAATGGTGTCGCACGACAAGATCATCGTGGCGAGCTTAGGGGAAAGGCCTCGGATGAACCACTCCACAAGCGTGTTCTGGTCTGTGATCCCTGACTTCTCTGCGAGAAGCTGGAAACGCGAAGCGTAGGTGCTGAACCCATCGCTCCAGGTTCCCTTGGAATCCTTTCCAGAGGTTTGTCAGAGTTTGGAATGGTCGATCCTAGCCTTGGCGGCTATGTCGTAAGGGGAGAAAGCGGTGTCGAAAGCCTTCTTGATCTCTGTGAAGGTCGTTTCCTCGTCGGGAATGAGGTGGTTCCCGAGTTTCATGAGCCATCCTTCAGCAAACGTCCTTCCACGGCCCTTGTTAATCTTGTTAAGAAAAACGAGGGACTTTGTCCGATTCGTGAAAAGGGCGTTGTTGCTAGTGAAGTATGCTTCCATAGATAGGACCCATCTGTTGGCATGCTCTGCCTCCCCCAAAAAGTCCTCAGGGAGGCCAGCCTTTATTTCTGATACCATATTGTCTTCTGGAGCCGGGTCAACGTCAATGTCGTCCTGTGCAGTTGGTTCCGGGTCAGGGTCGTGAAATTCAACAGGAGGTTCCTCGTCAGGAATGATTGGGGAATGCAGGGGAGAAGGAATGGGAGTGTGGTCGGCAGCTAATTCTGAGATAGAGGGAAGGGCGTCAAGGTTTCTTCCTGCGCGTCTGTTAAGATCGGCAAGTTCCTCCTGGAGCTGGTGGTACCGAGCGATTACCTCAGGGGGAGAGAATTGATCAGGTACTGGGAGGTAATAGGGATGTCCGGGAGGAAGGAACTGAAGTCTCGGATGCAAAGAAGACATGGTGGGAGGGGAGTCGGGAGGAGAGTCGGAAGGGGCTCGGAATCTGCTGGGGCGAGAGATGGTGGATGGGGGGAATGTCCTCTACGTGATAGTAGGGACAAATGGAAAAGCTAGTTCTTTTGTAACGCACAGTGTAGATTTGTCATAGCGTGCTGCGTCAACAGGCAAAGAACGTAGTTCGAAGAGTGAATGTGGGTGACGAAGGAACACTGAGGTTGGTGCTGAGCTTCGAGACGATGTGAAGCCTAAGCGGGTCTCTCCTATCCAAGGTACGACTAAGCGCTCTCAGGGACTCGGAGGAGCACTAGAAATAACGCTGATATTGCGTAGAACTAGCTGGGGAAATACAGGAGGGAAGCGACGACTATTTATATGGTAGGCCCATAATCTAGATGAAGAGATAAATAAGGATGCGCAGCATCCGCAGCCTAAGGCTATGAGTGCACAGCATGAATAGCTGTGTATGCACAGTTGAATGCGCAGTATCAAAAGAGGCTGTGGCGGAAACGGAACGGAAGTCTAAATTTGGTATGGGCGGGGCGCCGTGTGAGACAAAAGAGGAATGAGAGATCGCGAACGTATCTGGTAGTGTGGAGGACGACTCCACTACGAATACAACTGCGTACAGTGAGATAGGGAGCGAGGCGAGAGACGAGCATCAAGAACAAGAGAACAAGGAAAAAGTGTACCCCCTTCGTAGACCGTAACAGCCTCTTTATTCAGACTTCTCGGCTGTGGCATAGCCTTTATACTTACTGTGCATTCAACTGCGCATACATAGCCTATGATGCTGCACACTCATAGCCTTATGGCTGCAGATGCTGTGCATCCTTCTTTATCCTTCATCTAGATTAGGGGCCTACTGTATAAATACTCATCACTTCCCTCCTGTATTTCCCCAGCTAGTTCTACGCAATATCAGTGTTGTTTCTAGTCGCTTCCTCCAAGTCCCTGAGAGTACTTAGTTGTACCTTGGATAGGAGAGACCCACTTAGGCTTCACATTGTCTCGAAGCTCGGCACACAACCTCAGGGTTCCTTCGTCACTTCCATTCGTTCTTGAACTACATTCTTTGCCCATTGACACAGCACGATACAACAAGTCTACACTGTGCATTACAAGCATCAAGGTGATGGATGTAAATGACATTGATGAAATCATTGAGTACACATTGTATTTAAACAAGAAAAAAACTTACCGACAATACCCTTCTGAGTCATCTGCATAAGATATGAAAGCTGGATAGGATGATGAGCAATTTGGGAGCGATCATTGGAGTTATCAAGGGGACAAAAAATAAAGAAAAAGTGAGAGCATGAGGTTGCACAGTTCTATTGTAAGAGAAGACAGATTAATCATAAACACACAATATGGCTCATTACAATCCTTACGATATCCTACTGATCATGGTAGTCCAACAGAAATCGATGTGGGAGGAGAGGCAGACGACCGAAGTGATCAAAGAAAGTCTGTACATAGAAATGGCAGGCCTGGGACATGACCTCAAAGGCCTGAGTGTGTTTCAGTCCCTCCTTGAAAGAAATGTATGAAAAAGAGGTATGTGCATTTGGCCAGGTAGAAAGGAGAAGACAGAAGGAGCAAAGGATACATTCATTGTCGGGATGTGAGTCTGTCAACCCGAGATCACCAGTGCTGGTGGGCAAAGGCTCTGACCACAGCACAAGGCCCGCACTACCTGGAAAAATATTGTGTAAGAAAGACCACTAAGGTCAGTGGTAATACAAGTATGTAGGTAAGGAATGATACCTAATGTGGAATAATGACAATCAAGATGGTATAAATGGTACAGTGGACATAGTCTGTGATAGTCCATGCTAGACCAGTGCCACCAGTCTATTAGAACAACTCCGAACATCAATGGTAAGCAATGGGATAGACAGTGGACAACATACAAGACAATAAAAGACATGAGAATAAAGGTATACAACCATAGAGACATACCAGTCTCTATGCTGGGAAGACTTGTTGCTATCCCTTCTACCATACCAATCTTCCAGAATCCCTTGGGACAAATCTAACTCGCACCCACACTTTACACCCTTCCATCTCTCTTCATAGAGGACATCTTTACCCTGTTTTACATTACTTCAATGAAGCAAGAGCTTAGATTGTACACAGTAAAAGACAACAAAGGAGCTCAAGCATGGGGAAACACTGGAGCCATATCTACAGTTTATATATGTTGGATATATAAACATTTAGGGCCAATGTAGAAAAAAAAAATAGAAACTAATGGAAGGAAACAATGATTAAAAATAAGTCTGAGGAAGAGAGATGAGAGGCATATTTATACAAAATAGAAAAGAGAAAAGAGTAAATCATAACAGGCAGTAAATACATGCTAAAGTAAAATTAAAAGAAAGATGGTGAAAGTCCAGAAGCAAATACTTGCTCTACATCAGCTCCAAAGTCAGTATTTCCTGACTTTTTATTTTCTCTAGCTTTCTTCAACATATCAAACTGAATCTCAGACACTTGAATCATACTTGCCTGGTTAAACCAAACTAGACTCTCTCTACCCTGCTCATCATCATCCCATTTAGAGTATGCATCTCTTTGTAATAGGTCAGGTCGCTCTCCATCAGTGATAATAAGATCAAGGTCTATTATAGAGTTAGACTGGCTTTATAAAAAACAAGGAACTTACCAGAGATGTCAATGTTAAAGTGAAAAAAGACAGCTGAGGGATAAAAGAGAGCAACACCAATAGGGACCTCAAAGATGAGCCCCAGTTCCCAGATTACTAGCCATGCTCTTTTTTTGAAGTCAAATTTCTCTACAGAAGTTATAGACGATTAGCTTTTGATGTTTTATTTATAGTCACAATCTACTTTTACCCTTACCAAACAAGAATGCCATAAGTACACAATTACCACCTGCTATGCTTTTTCGGTCAGCATGTGGCTTAGTGTGTACTCTTGGCCATCCACCAGGAAATGGAAAGTTAGGACAAAAATTGAAGTAAAGTCCAAAATCAGCATAAATGTCCTGTAACTTCCAGTGATCAATGGCATGCTGGAACCTTGCTGCACAGCCAGGAAAATACAGCTGAAGGAGTTTACAAATGTAGGTGCTAGAAGTAAATTAGTTAATTATATCAAAATTCTATTAAGAAGAGAAATTTACGTGAGTGTCTTTTGTGGTGCACTTTCAATGAAAGCCTCAGCCTTTGCCCAGTTGTGCTTATGCCATGCCACTGTTGAAGGCTTCTACAATGGATTATTAGCATTTTATTTGAAATTAATTTTGATTTTTACCTTTGCACGCTGCCTATGTTTCCCAAGTAGGCAAGGAAAATGCTCTCCTCTAATAGCACTAGCATACTTTTGCCTTTCTTTCTGATCATTCAAGGCATCAGATACCAATTTCTGCAGCTTAGTTACCACCTCATCAAGTAGTTTTTCTACCCATGGAGAACTGAAAGTTCGAACTACTAGAAGGTGATGATGTTGATCAAAGACAAAGACTGGATGGGGGCTTCAAACAATTAGCTACTACTCTTCTGAAGAAAGTAAAGAACCTTACTGCTGATAGGGAACTTTTACAAATTTTAGAAAAATATCCCAAATCTCATCACTATCAATAAGACTTTTCATCAACTGTTTGTCTGCTTTCTTGGTCATGGTACTCCCTTCCCAGCCACTTTTGCTGTGGGGCAAAGACTTTGCATCAACACCTTCTCCAACAAAAAAGACTCCCTCCTTGATGGCCCTTGTGAGCAGCCTTTGAATTTGTGCAGAGATTGCCTTGGCCTTGCAGTTCTCTTTCCTTTTTTGATTGTGTCGTTCTTGGAAAGCAACCCCCCCTTTTCTAACACTCCTGCTTTGCCCCTCATGGGTGTTAGCTCTAGGACAGTATGAGGCTATTACAAAGTCTAGTAGACTGAAACATACCTCTTGCTAGGAGGGCTATTAGAAGGACATTCCACAAAACTAGAGTAAATTGGTATGTCCATTTGGGCTTTCTGGCTGCTGATCCTCCAGCAAACATCAGGCTCTAGTTGCTTGGCTTCTTGTAGTAAAGAAGAGAGAGGCCCATCAGCCTGTTCATCTAAACCTTGTAGCAAAATGCTATCCACAAACACTGCTAAATCATTCTTGATGCAAGGATCAAGGAGTTCCTCTGCTAGGTCACCAGCTTGACCCTCAACCTTTTAAAGAAACATTATATAGATCAGTAGAAGGTTTTACATGGCAATAATCACTTACTTCTTCATCATCTATTTCCTCAAGGTCATCCAGTGATGCTTTTTCCTCCTGGCACTTTTCAATCAACTCCTCAAGAGCAATGTTACAGAGAATCACCCCCTTAAAGCAAAGATTCTGAGTATTTAAGCCCACTTATTTTATTTTTCCCTACCTCTGAACATTCACCTACACCATGCTTGCTGATGTTGAGAGGTGGCTGCATCACAAATTTTTAGGTAGTGTTACTGCTACTACTACTACAATGTTGGAGATGATGAGGGAAAGAAAAAAACATTGCTAACAACTGTGAGGGCTTTTATTGTGAATCAAACTCAGTCCGGGAAATGCCGGAGTTGTGGCAACAATTGTGGTCCATTCAACTTCTCGTTCGCAGCGTGGCCCATCCTAGCGTGCACCAACTCTTGGCGAATTTGGGGAAGAACCACTGGGAAGTAGCATTGGCCCGAAGTGCTCAAGATGTCACCACACACACATGCCCGCATGAGATATTACCACAGTGTGTCTCTCTTTGTGGCTCTGTCGTTTCACTTTTGATCGCGCCATGTTTCAGGCATGTTTTGACAACATTGTATACTCATCTGTCTCTTCGATTACACACACAAGCCAATTCAAGACGGTGCAGCACACTGCTCACGAATGAATCACATGTATGTCGTATGATTTGATGCCATCTCTCTTTCACATCTCACTCCTTGCTGATACTACTTCACCGGCCCTCAAAACGCTCATTCCACCCACACACACTCTCCATCACATCATCCATACTGGCTCCCATCACCTCACCACCTCCTGGGACCACCTCATTGCAGTGTCATACCCACTCAACAACCCAGTTGGCCCATAATCAATTTATCCCTCTTTCTTCTGGCTGCAAACAACGACGCAATGTCGTTAGCGAGATCAATCCATGCCAAGCAAAATGACAAGCACTGACAGCCGTGCTCAAGTCCCACACAGTATGCATTTCCCTACCCGTATTTAGCCCCACATCGAACTAACACGCACACAGCTGCGGGTTCAACAATAACATGTCAACCTTGGGTGTCTAGATACAACCATACATCCCCAGTAAACTACATGTCTGAGAGCACCCTAACAATTCTTGTCTCTTTGTCAGACCACTGCTGAGTGACCAATGGGCAACATTGGTGGTGACACCTGAGGGATGTTGGCGTTCTCAGCAGATCGGATCGTCTCCACCTTGGACCACCATTCGCCCTTGCTGTCCAGTACAGCTAGAATGCTCATGCACCCTGCCGGTGCTGCATCAGCAAATGCCTCGACATCGCATACTCCACAGGCGGTAAACTCTCAATCTCTGAGTATGGAAACACAACATTCCCTCAGCCCCAGGATCAAAATTACCCCGAAGATGGTCTCCTCCAGGCCTATGACTTCGTCCGGGAAGCCAAGATGCACAACCCTCAACAACTCGACGTCCATGGCGAGAAGTGCCTGCTTGTCGTGAAAAATGGGTTGGCCACAGGAACCACCATCGGTCGTGTCAATGGCCTCGAGTCCTTTAGGTGCGTTTATGGGGACTACGGTAAGTCACAAGTCCCTTGAAATTGCTGTCTTACCCTACTACAAGATGCACGGCAACTTTTCTGATGCTGGCAACTCGGGTTTGGTCGCCTCGACAGAGGGATCGCGTCGTCGGAATCCTTACTGGCGGCTCAGCCCCCAATGATGAGTTGGGAGTGAAGTTGAACTGGGGCGGGTTCGATGTCGCCATCGTCGTCGAGCGCGACGACAAGGAAGACGCGTGGGTCACAAGTTGCGTGACAGACATCGAGCGTGACAATTGCAGCATTTGAACCGAACCCCTCACTGAAGCTATTCCACAATGGTTCGGTTCCTCCTTGCTCAGCGTTTGACGCTCGGCACAGTGGGCTCTGTCGCTGGGCGCACATCTCATCCAGCGAGTGTCTCTATTGTTGCGTGTCACACCCTCTTCGTGACCCTCAGTTCAACTATCCGCCGGCCAAAGCATCTCCGAGCACCGCAAAGACCACTCGCAAGACTGCCAAAAAGGACGTTCCCAAGGTCCCGGCCAAGCGAGGCAGGCCACCGAAAAAAAAGCCAAGTCTTCCCAGGAAGGAAAACCACCTAAGAAACAGCGAGGTATGCTTGCCTTGCATGCTCGAGTGGAGCTCATCGCCTTCCAGTCCGCGTACCAAAAAGTCTCAAGCCTCCCAAGCGTGCACCTGGCCCTTACTTCCTGTTCTATGCCTCCTTCCTCAAATCTCAACCCCAGGCGAACTCGCTGCACGAATTCCAAGAGTTTTCCAGGCGTGCTGGTGAAATTTGGAGGGGATATTCTATGGCTGAGATGCAGGTACGCATGGCGCGCTGGGCTAATGTCTTTTAAATCCAATAATCTTCCCTTGTCAGCCATTCTATGATGAGCACAAAGCCAGGAAGGCACAAGCCAAGCAAGAGAGAGAGGAAATTTTCCGCAACACATCTCTATCCGACTTGAAGCAACTCAACGCAATCCGCAAAGCTCAGGGCAAAACCAAGTTCCATTTGACCAAAAAGTCCTCTATTCCTGTAACACTCTTTATCTTGTCCGTTTGCGTTTTCTGGATGTTAGGATCCTTCTCTTATCACGCATTCTCCTAGATTCTCGAATGAGTTCCGTAGTAGCACAGAAGGATAGACCATCATTAATGAGACATTTCCAGAGAAAAGGTATGCAGTTCGGGCCGTGCTCGCAGCTGCAGGTCGTTGGTGGTCCATGTCCCCGGAAGAACAGGCAGTAAGCTGCCACTTTCGCACCTTGCACCATATCATCTGATGAGCATGTAGCCTTACTTCGAGAGATACAAGAAGGCAAAAGAAGAGCTGAAAGCTGAACATGCTAAGTCATAATTCTAGTATCGCAGTGTTAGTTGACACACTGGATGTTTGCGGTTTCATTCACTTCCTTTATCCTCCTTGCGGTAATTCACAATAATTCTGACAACGACAACTGGTCGCAGTGACGCCGTCATGTCATTTCATAGTGTCTCTACATGGTTCCCCAATCGCAATGTATACCATCATTGTCTGCAAGTGACTGCCCGAATTCGGAAGTTGTGGATGTGTGTTGACATCCGTGTTTGCATAAGAAATTCCTTCCAGGTTCTGGGCATACATGGATAGATTATCATTCTGTTTCCTTGCAACAATGATTTCTCATCTGTTAGGTTGGGAACCAGGATCGTTGGCTACATGGTACCTGGCCATACGGTTTACAGTGGCCCCCTCTTACCCTGGGACTTGCGAAGAAGTTCAAATAGCCCTCCTTTGTCATCACACAAGCGGTGTGTTGTGGGTACGGGGCCGCAGCGGTGGGAGCCTTGTGTCTAACTAGCCTTGGTCCACATGGATCCTTTCCAGCGCCCGTCACAACATCGGGTGTATAAGCATCAGCTCTAGGGCGAGCTAAACGGTGTTTTATGTGTCCCGGAATCACCCATCAACTTTAAGCTAACAGCCTTCTGTATCATCACTATTCTCCGGTGTCAAGTTTCCCTGTTGTGATCGTTGCGACAGAGAGCGACATGAATGAATAAATCGAGATGACACCCCAGAGCTCAGACAATGAATCAAAAACTGGAGATCCGGTCTGGGGTTTTTTGTCGGGCTTGCGTCTCGCGCTTCCAGCAACGGTCGACCCTATGTTTGGAATATCCACGGATGTCTCTGGCGATGACCTCCATGTCCACTCTGGGCGTGTGTGGGGTGGGAGTACCAAGATTCAATTTTAACTCGTGAGTCTCCAACATTCTCCACCACTAACTGCCACTGACTGCCCGACCACACGATATAGTCTTTTCCCATGACACTCAGAGGATGAGATGTTTGAGAATACTACCGAGGATACTGAAGAAGGAGCCCATGTAGTAGACATGCAGTAGAAACTCAACCAGCCCGTCATGTAAATCACCCAAGGGTTTCGGATGACCCTGCCCCGGGCCCGGGGGGAGTGTTCAGCGATAATGATGACACATACTGTATGTCGGGCCCATATGGGGGTCATATCCACGTCTCCAACACCATGTATTGGGCCCATGTAATCGGGTTAGGCACATCCCCGAGAAAGTGTGTCAGGCCTATCTGCCATTTCAGGTAAATATGATCATCGAGGAGAGAGTAGGGCGGGCCAATGTAAGGGGCGTATGAACATTGCCGAAACAGTAGGTCAGGCCCAGCTGAGGGTCATGTATGCATCACTCAGGGATTAGGTCGGGCCCATAAATAACTCACCGAGAGAGTCAGTCAAACCCATGCGGGGGGCCACCTACATATCACCAAGAGAGTAGGTCGGGCCCATCTGAGGGTCAGATATCTATCACCGAGAGAGTCAGTCAGGCCCTTGTGAGGGCTATCTGCACATCGCCGAGGGAGTCGGTCGGGCCCGTCGAACCTCAGGCGTATATTACTGACGGAGTCAGTCAGGCCCATCTAATGAGGGTGTAGACATCGCCGATAGAGTAGGTCGGGCCCATCTGGGGGAAGTTTCTATCACCAAGAGAATCGGTCAGGCCCATGTCATGGCCATGAGCACGTGGTGGAGAGAGTAGGTCGGGCCCTTGGATACACCACCCAGAGAGTCAGTCAGGCCCATATTAGGGCTATCTGCACATCGCCGAGGCAGTAGGTCGGGCCCATCTGAAGGCCATGGGGACTTCGCCGAGACACTAGATCAGGCCCCTAGGAGGGATATGGCTAGATCACCGAGAGATTCGGTCAGGCCCATGGCATGGCCACGAGCATATGGCCGAGAGTGTAGGCTGGGCCTGTTGATAAATCACCGAGAACGTCAGCCAGGCCCATCTGAGGGATATCTGCACATCACCGAGGGAGTAGGTCGGGCCCACCTGATGGCCATGACGACTTTGCTGAGATACTAGGTCAGGCCCCTAGGAGGGATATGTCTAGATCACCGAGAGATTCGGTCAGGCCCATGGCATGGCCACGAGCACATGGCCGACAGTGTGGGCCGGGCCTGTTGATAGATCACCGAGAACATCAGCCAGGCCCATCTGAGGGATATCTGCACATCACCGAGGGAGTAGGTCGGGCCCATCTGATGGCCATGGGGACTTCGCTGAGATACTAGGTCGGGCCCCTAGGAGGGATATGTCTAGATCACTGAGAGATTCGGTCAGGCCCATGGCATGGCCACGAGCACATGGCCGACAGCGTGGGCCAGGCCTGTTGATAGATCACCGAGAACGTCAGCCAGGCCCATCTGAGGGATATCTGCACATCACCAAGGGAGTAGGTCAGGCCCACCTGATGGCCATGACGACTTCGCTGAGATACTAGGTCGGGCCCATCTGGGAGATATGGCTTTATCACCGAGAGCGTCAGTCAGGCCCGGGTCATGGCCACGAGCACATGGCCGAGAGTGTAGGCCGGTCCTGTTGATAGATCACTGAGAAGGTCAGTCAGGCACATTGCCCAGGGAGTCGGTCGGGCTCATCGAAGACTCAGGCAGATATCATCGAGGGAGTAGGTCAGGCCCATCAACTGGGCATGTGCATATGGCCGAAAGGCTGGGTCCGGCCCATCTGATGTCTATGGGTGCGTCCCCGAGAAAGTCGGCGGGGCTATCCACAGACCACGCCTGTTTCACCGAGAGAGTAGGTCAGGCCGACTTCATGGCTACATTCATTTCGCCGAGACAGTACGTCGGGCCCTTGGATAGATCACTGAGAGAGTCTGTCAAGCTCATATGGAGGTCACCTGCATATTTCTGATGGAGTAGGTCCGGCCCATCTGAGGACCACGTCTGAATAACGGAGTCGGTCAGGCCGGGCCCAACCAACTCAGGGTCATATGTCTATCACCGAGAGGGTCGCTCGGGCCCATCTGATGGTCATATATCACAGAGGAGTAGGTCGGGCCCGGGTGAAGGACATCTATACATTTCCGAGGGAGTCAGTCGGGCTCATTTGAGGGACATATTACCGAGTGATTTGATCAGGCCCATCTGAGGCGCATGGTGAAATCCCCGAGACACTACACCAGCCCTATCTGATCCCCATGCGCACATTCCGGAAAGAGTAGGTCGGGCCCATCTGGCGGCCATGTGCACATGGCCGAGAGTGTAGGCCAGGACCTTGGATGCATCACCGAGAGTGCCGGTCGGGCTCGTCGAATGCTCAGGCATGTATCACTGGCGGAGTCGGTCAGTCCCAATAATCTGGTGGGCACGTGGATATCGCTGAGAGAGTGGGCGGGGCCCATCTGATGGCCATGGCAGCATCCCCGAGAAAGTAGGTCGGGCCCATTTCATGGCCACTGCACTTCGCCGAGAGAGCAAGACGGGCCTTTCTATAGCTCACCGAGAGTGTCAGTCAGGCCCATGTGAGGTCCCTCGGAGATATACAAATGACCCTCAGATTGGTGCAAGAGACTCACGTATCGGGATTGTCCGAGGTTCACACAAATCAGATTACAAATACCCGGAAAGAGCCGCTCAGTAACATGCGATTGAAACTCGTAGATAATCACCACAGATCTACCACAGAAGAATCTGCATGGCCAGTTTACAAAGTAAACCAGAAATTCCCTCTCACTGGGAATTGGCATACACTGATCAACTTGCCTCCCATATGGTTCAGCAGTTCTGCCGCGCTACGGGGATTTTCGCCGATGGTGAACGCTCGATAATCCCCTGCAATGTCGGCATAGAAACTCTTTGCGAGGCAGACTGGATGGTCAACATCATGGTTCATGCATATAAGAATCAAAGTGAGTTACATCGCCGTGCCAAATCCTCAACTCAACCTCCTAGCAGTTATACTGGATAACATCGATGCAATCCGTCTTTCGGAGAGGGTAAAGATGGAGATCACATTCGTACCAGCCTCCGATGCTATACCAACGGGCGCTGCCCCACTCCAGGATATAGCGGAACTGGCTGTTATCATTGATCGGTCCGGAGTTATTCTCACGTGGTACCTCCCTGGTGCTGTCAGTCCCCCAAATCAGGTTGGTAATTCATTGAAGAAACAATGAATATGTTGAAATACAGAGATATAGATGGTGCTTTGGAACAATGTTGAACATCTAGCTCATGCTCTCCATGCCGGCTTAATCGCCGGCGCAAAGGGCAATTGGAGAACCAGCGTAGCATTATACAACCAGGACGCCAATACAAAGGGAGTGATCAATATGTCGCCAGCATGGTTCCAACAGGCTAGACATGTATGTGTTCAATGTCCATTTATACACAGGGGATGAAAACCCTGAGCCCATGCAGGGAGGGTCTGCAATACCCGAAGTGTCAGCAGCAATGCGAACGGAAAGTGTCCAACACTGGCTCGCCTCCATGAGAGACGAAGCGGTGATACTGTCCAGGGCATTGGCCATCATGCATCCTGAAATGTACGCTAGTGGCCTTGAGACGATGGTGAAACTCGGGGAATTCACTGAGGAAATCGGCAATGTGGGCATGACAGCTATTCTGGCCCAATGGCCATCAGTGTACAATGTCGCGTCTCTTATGGTCAACCGGGCAAGCCCTCTTCATGTTGACCGATTTGGCCGACTGCAATGGCTGGATCTTTTAGTTACTTTTGGCAGTTACTCCGATTTACATTTCTTCCTCCCGACCCTCGGCCTAACCCTTCAGTACTGTCCAGGAACGGTCATCGCGATGTCGGGTAGGATGATCGAGCATGGAGTAGGGCAGATGGAAGGTGACAGGGGGGTCCTGGCATGGTATATGAGGGACGAAGTTCATGAGTTCATGCATGTTTCCCGAAGTCACTTCATGCGTTACTCGGACGTTGCGAAGCTCTCCGAGGGAAGATGATCTAGAGATATCACATTTTTTGCTGAAAGGGTGTACAGGTAATTGCGTTTGTGGTCAGAGACGACGGTAAAATACATGCATATAAGGATCGACGTAAACTATGGCCGACCAGGAAGAGGGCCGCTCAAAGCATTCAAACCACCCAAGGATGTCTCCATCAAATGGTTTGCCACATTCAGCTCATGGCAATTAATGCTGAGGAGAACGCGAATGGTGCCTCTAACACCGGCGAGGTGCTTGTCTCGGGCCTTGTCCATGGGGGACAGATCGGCAGAGTCCCACATGCCCTGAAAACGTTCAGTTACGCTCACCGATGAACGGCCATTACTCACCAAAAAGAAAGCCTCGGCCTCAGTGATTGAGTCTTCGGTCAGGCTTGTCAACGACAACTCCTCCTCGGGCATGTTCTCGGTCCACCACCCTTTCGGAAACAAGACGGTCGCCAGGTCTGCCCAGTTCCGGAGCAATGACTTGATCCCAGAGACCAGGCCAAACTCCTCCTCGGGAATTGCCTGGAGATTGCGCTGGAATCGCCCACCCTCCTCCCCAGCGAAGAAAACGTTGAATGGTGCTGGTATGATTGGGCGAGATGTTTGATGAGTCGCATAAACTGATAAGAGGAAGTTAAAAGCAGCCTGAGGGAGAATGAGCACCTAAATCCGTGATTAATGAGGAATTACCGCACAAGCTCCAATCGAGCCTTTGGGCGCCAGCGATTGGGCCAGTTTTCAATCGGAAGCGACCAGAGAGTTCAGCCAGCTTCCTCTAATCAGCAGGCGTAATAATACATCACCATGTGGATCTGGCTCTGAGAGAATTCAGGATACAGGTGTCTGGGCATGGTGATTGTGTAGGGTCTGAGGAGAGAGGTGTGCATCAACCTGTGCCACACATTGCTTGTGTAATCGGTCACATGCCAGGTCCACACGACACTCACTTACATTTGCTGATCAATCCGGAACATATTGGCGTCATTCGGCGGGCCATCGGGAACTTTGTATGAACCATCACATATGGTTCGGGTAACATGGGTGTAACTATTCAGCATGGTCCAAGTGCACTGTTCCCATAATATCCGAGATCATCGGCTAGACATCTCCCCATGCTGCCTGACATTGGTCCTGCAGGCGTGAATAAATGGCCTGCTGACGTGCTGCATAGCACGCTTGGCCTTTCTCTCCCTTAGCTCCACTTCTCAATGAACGGTACTCCCAGATATCTGCACGCGTGCCGAAGAAATTGATTGTCCACTGGAACTCGGCCGCCAATAGCTCTTTTTCTTCGGCCCATCGATCCCGAACGGCCTTTGCCCGAAGCCAATGAACTCAGTAAACTATTGGCACTTTAGATGATTCTCGCCGGAAATGAAATATATATAGCTCACATTCTGACATCCAGTCATTTGAGGCCATGTCGCGTGGTACATCCAGACTCCAGAACCATGCCAATCCCTCATAGCGTAGTCCTCGGGAATTGGGATCTAACACGGATGTCGTGGCCTTTAAATCTTCCTGTTTGAGAGGCTGATATGTCTTTAACAGTTCATCATCAGCGCCAAGATGAACCATGGCCTGTCTGCATTTGCGGTAGATGGTGACATGCCGTGCAAGTGTTAAACTGACCGCGTGCACCTTGTCCCATGCCCTTGTCTTTGTTGCGTGGCTTGTGGCATGTCGGACATCATTGCAAAACAAGACAGCCTTCTCAATAAGAACAAGCCGGAGGTCATGGAGAGCATCGTTTGCTTGCCCCTTACGCAATGCCAATTCCAGTGTGGCGAGATTGAGTCGGTCGAGCTGTTCCATCTTCTTTCGTCCCAAGGCAGATGGAAGGGGTAGCTTGGTAAGATCAGGTCGTTGACCTCCTAAGGCCTCTCCGATCTCCTCGGCTCCAGCATCTGAATCATCGGCATCCTCATCCAATAGCAGCTCATCGGCATAATCTTCCCCAAGGCGCATTGTTGCCTCCAACAGAAATGCCGAGATGTCAGTGTTTAATCGATTGGCGCGTCGGGCAACGGTCAGACGCTGAATATCGGTCGAATGAATTCCGAGGGTCCGAATATCTTTTGCGAGGGATAATTGACCCTCTTCTACTTTCAAACCCTTTACAATCCATGTAGCAGCACCGCTATCGGCACCCGTCTCCTTTTGGAGTAGCTGAAGTTCAACTGCCTGAATTGTGGGTGCTTCGGCCACATCAGCATTTCATCCAATATCGGACATATTGGCCGACTTACCCCTCTGCAACCGAAGTTGATAGGCATCCAACGCCGATGGATTAGTCGCTCGCATCCTCTGTGCAGTGGCTTCTTCGGCCAACCAAATATTTCTGTGCTCCTCTGACACAGTGGCATTCAGGTCGTTGAATGCAGCAGTGGAGGAGTTCACTGAATGCCTTGCATGGAGGTACTTCCGCCTTAGGCTTTGTGCTAAATGGATGTCGTCAGATGAATTCATTGTGCCAAAGGAAACAATTCACTCATCCGAATCATTTTCATGAAATTGGAATCATTCATCTGAAAGTCTAGGAGCTCCTGCCGATATGGTGAAGACATTCCCCAAGCCGATTTTGATATCACGTTCAAGATTGACCACAATGTTTCGATAATTTCCCCATCTATCCAGCCTGATCCTGGAATATATAATGGGGCATATCTGGGAAAGCATTCAGGCCGATGACCATGGACATGCCATATGCCGATACTGGGTGTGATTTTGACATCGGCGGGTAACTGTATGAATTGATTATGCTTCATTCGGGATTTCAGTTTCTTCATATATGAGCAATTGATGTCATAAAACAGAATGACTCGCGAGATGTTCCTCATGTTATATTTCAATGCATTGGCGAATGAGTAGTCCATGTTGACCTGTCTTTGCGAACATAAGTTTGCCAGAGGTTTTGACAATCATCATCGGGCGTCTGCTAACCTTTCACCTTTCTGAAAATCAACTACCGTGTGTGGAACAAAGCAGCCATGGCGTGCACATGCAGTCGCTCCTATTCCGGTTGATTCCCACTTACCATGACTTGCATTCACTTGATTAACTGCCCGATGGTTATTACAAGCCGATTTCTATATCGGGGAATACATCGGAGCATTATAGAAGGAGAGATAGGAGTCGAACCTCCAATGGATGGTTTGTGTCTTGCAAATATTCCTTGTACTCGGGTCTAGTGACCATGAATCCTTGACCATCCATTAGCCATACTTGATTATCGGATCGTTTTTCATGTAGATGTTCAGCTTTGAAATTCCCATCCATGATAAATGTCCGAGTGTATTTCCAGCTTTGGGGAGTCAGTCCAATATCTCAGCAGAATGTCGCTTATGCAGAACATACTTGGCCAAATCGTTCGGAGATGGATCGGCATTTATCCCCGGCTGTGGGCATGTCAGGCAAAACAAGGCCAGTTCACCAGGTGCAGGAGTACGAGCTCAATGGCCAAACCTGCCCCATTTCTTCATCTTCAAGACGCACCACTATCGTGAAACTCTCAACAGCTCTCGGTACCGATTCTGATCAAAATGAAAGCCAAATGACAAATGATTTAAGGGTGGTCCTACTGGCACGGCATCAGGGAAGACGTTTGATGTGATCCACCTTATTTTTGAAAAGTAGTTCATCGCCGATGTTCCACACTCCAGATTATCACAGATGAAATCGTCCAAAACGCCGAATGTGAAACAGGTCCTCGGGCATTTGATGGTGGCCGGGAACAGCTTTCGGCGAAGGAGCTGAAGATGAGCCGGGGGTGATCCTAGGCAACTGCAGTATTTCACCGTGATAAAGTGAACCCCTGTGACATCCACAATTGTAAGGCATGGATCATTGGCTGGTGGCCGAAGATAATTTGGTGATATGCCGATGTCTTCCCATTCAGGATCTTTCACCGGCCCAGGCGATGGCCGATCTCTTCGGCAGTCGGCTTTGTCTATCGGACATCGCTGTCCATCATGTCCCAAATGGAGCTCCAATCCCATCTGACAGTATCAATGTGAATTGGGCAAATGCAGAGAATGATCGGCGTACAGAATGCATGGTTGTGTCTTCGAAGAATTTACCGGTCCATTCCCGTGGCCGATGGAATGGGGTATGCCGATGGCTTTTGGCCATGCAGGGTTTGCAAAGCATCGGAGACCCAAAGCAATCACCACATTTGCATGTTGCATCAGCACTGCATGAGCTACATACCAGTGGCGTTGGTGGAGCCTCCATATCCAGTATACATTGTAGAAACTCTTCTTGGTATACAAGCCAATCTCAGAGATAATCATTGTCCACCTAACATGTTCTGTGTCAGTCATGGAACACTCGTCTCACAGTCGACCTTACCTTGGTGATGGGGAATTTCAATGATTGGAGGGCTTCGAAACACTGCTCTTCGTCATCATATCCATCCATCCCCAGATATAATGCTGATTGGGAGGGGGTGCCTTTCGTCAGTGAAACTGAAGGGCGTGGTTGGCTAGCTCTCTGGGATGGCTCACTAGGCAATCTTGCCAGTCTGGCAGATTCTCCTCGAATTGTTTCCTTCGTGATCCATGTCAGACGTGTGACCTTTCCAGAATTCACTTTTCTTTGATGCTTAGGCATAATGATCACTAGACAGCAATGTAGTTGGAGCAGGTTGCATATGTTCTGCCATTGGACCCAATACCCTCATTTGCCGTGATATGCTGCGCTTCCATACTAATTATGTCACACCGGCTAACACTCCCGGTATCAATCAATTTTGGTGCTTTAAGTGTAGCAATATAATCAAATACAGGGTATTATGTCACTCGGCGCTGCAATGCCGACCGGCAATGTATACCAATCATCTGGCCCTTGATCCGTGTTGCACGAACACAAGGGGGTAACCACACCTGATCGGCTCGCTCATGTCGGTTGGCGCACGACCGGATAGGCACTGAACCCAAAAATGCTGTGAAGCACATTGGGTGTAGCAGAAATACATTTCCGACCTCCATTGTGGTGTCTTTCCGATTTTGCAATCACTGTCTATCAGGTCCGATACAGATACAGAATCTATCTTTGCTAAAACTGAATATCAGGCAACCGAACATGGTGACTCTGACTCAGCCGAAGACTCTATGGAAGAGGTGGATTACCTCAGTAAAGTGCAAGACTCAAAACACGATCTGAATATATCAAGCATGGACCAACCAAACGCAACTGGAGGTACCACCACCATTGCAGAAGAACATGATGACTGGGATGAGGGTGATGGGGCCGATGAAGGGCAAGATGCTGATGATGAGGGGGCCGATGAAGCACCGGAGGGATCAGCAACCATCAATGCTTCTGTATTTACACCCGAGGTACTTCTCATATTACGGGAGAGCTGGGAGGAATGGAAGGCAGCTGGTCGAAAGGACCGAAAGGACCGAAAGGTCATCTGGAAGGGGATCAGTGATCGCCTGCATGCAATCAATGTCCATCAAGAGATGGATTCTGCAGAATGGTCAGCAAGATTGAGAGTAAGTGCGCCGGTATTTGGCTCGGGTTTGATTGACATTCAGCAATAAGGTGTATAATCATTGGATGCGTCAACATGGCCGCAGCCGAGGCAAAAACAAAGTGATTCGTCTAGGGCAGAGATGGACAGCCCGATCAGTCATTTGGGAGACAGATAAGCAACGGCTGCGAGATATAATCACCGAGAGGTTTGGGAAACCAAGGAATGCCGCCAACATCGAGTGTTGGCAACTGGCCCTCAGCATTCTGATGAAGGAGCTCTCCCGTGAGCAATTAGAGACTGCTGAAGCTACCGCAAAGGAGTGGAACAGCCGAGGAGGATCAGCTGAGGCCCAAAATCGGTCGGTTCCCACTGCCGATGTTTATGGACATTCCGCTGATATCCCGAAACCAGGTTCGCGACCGAGGGAGCGTACAAAATTATGAAAGGGTTCACCGAGGAGATGTGGAAGCATGGTGGCCTTCGGCTGGTGATCCTGTCGGGGTATAAAGATGACAAAGGGGATTTGTATTCTCAGATGTGCGTCCCAATTCCCACCGGCTCCTAATCGGCTAATGAAAGGTAGATATGACTTCAACAAAAAGATTGCAAATGGACCGGAATTCACGGAGACTGATGCTATTCTCGACCCCTTCGACAAGTACCTCATTGAATGCTTTCCTGATGCCGAAGCAGACCCAAATGAGGGTGAAGGTGAGGCAGAGACAAAGACAGTCAAGAAACGCTGAACGATCATCAACAGGGACGAGCTGATAAAGAAAATCACAATGGCCGATGGGACAACTTGGATTCCCGATATCGCCGATGCCTCTTGGGCCGAGAAGCAAGCGCTGGTCAGGGCATTCTTGACATCTCATTATCATACGTGACCCCTTGGCTGACCCTCGGCGGCTTTAATGTGTGTATGCTGTAGGTGATGTGTGTCAGATGGAGAAAGCATCGGCACCTTTCAAGAAGCTCAGGAGGTTTCAAGACAAACTCTTCCTGCAAAGCCATCTTCCCAGGCGATTCATCTTCCCAGATGATCCTAGTCATATGACGACCGCAGATGCAACCCGGTTCTTGACTTTTATCCGAAAGCGACAGGAGGAGTACCCCAAGGATATCTTCGAGTTCCAGTTTTGGCTGAAAGGTGATCAGCTGATGAAGCCTGAGGATGCTGATGATTTGGACAATAGCTTCACTGAGGGTAACGGGGTGGAGATTGTCAATAAGGTGAAGGAACAGATACAGAGCTCAGCAGTCCATGATACCCATCAGGAAGGGGCGCAGACCGCGAAGGGATCAATGTCGGGCCTGAACATCGACCATCGGGAAGTGCAGCCTGCCTGTAATGCCAATGCAAAGCTGAGCATTGTGGATGAGAAGGCACTGCCGACAAAAGGCCGTTCCAAGGGCAAGGAATGTGCCGACGTGTTTCCCAGTTCCCGAGTTACTGGCCAGAAGGTCATGGATAGGGAGGTGGAGCCGATCGGTGATACTGCCACGATATCATGTGTTGGTGACGAAGAGGTACCTCCGGCGAAAGCATGTTCCAAGGGCCAGGAGAGAGCCAACGTCATCCCTGGTCCCCGAAGGAGCGTGGCCAGCATCACAGACACAGTCGGCAACATCGCTGGACATCACACAGTCCAGAGTCACGAAGCATTATTGCCTCCCGATTCACACCCTCCACCATCCTCTCTGAGACATCCAACAACAAGCAAGAATCTGCGCTCAAAAGGCAAGAGAAAGGGTGACATCAGTAAATCGGTGGAGGCACCGAGGAAAGGGTCGGCTACGATCTCTGAGCCGACCCTGCAGGCTCCTGCATCAGCTGGCATGGATAATGGCCATGCTTTTACCTTCTCCATGCGGCCTCAAAAACAGTCCATCGTGCAGCAGAAAAAGGCAAGATTGAAATTGAATGTGGAGAATCGGCAGCCGACCCCTGGGCCATCAAAGGCACGCTCTGTGAAGGTAACTGATTGGAATCCTACGCCAGGACCATCTAACACCGTCGGCCATCGGCAAACGAAGATGGGACCCTTGGTGGAAGAAGAAAAGATGGGGATACCCAGCAAAGGTCCATCAGGTGGGCCAAATCAAGGTACCCATCCTCCTATGCTGAATTGACCCATCGGATTAAATGGTACAGATGCCAATAAAGTTCTCCACGATGCATACAAGGAGGTCCCCATTGTCCCACTTCAACACCCCGATGGTCAGAGCAAAGCAGCACAGCCGAACCATCACAAAAAAGGGCTACCATTGAGGTCCGCAATGAAGAAGAAAGCATCGTCCTCCGGTATCCCAAATGAGCATACCGTGCAACGCAATGCAGAAGGCTCATCCAACCGGCGAGCATCGGAGACACCAGGTGAAACACCGATGGCCGATATAAATGCTGTTCGGAAGGTGGTGCAAGGACACACCGAGGCAGCGAATGCATCTAGGAACATGGATACCACTGGTAGCAAGTCATCAGAACAGAAGAGATGGATGGTGAAGCGAATTCCCGATATATCTGCCGACCAATCCGATCAGGCTCAGGTAAGCTTTACCTCAAAATGATATCACTGAAAGTAACAACTAGGATAGGGTTCCCCAACAAAATGGGACATTGAGGAAGAGCCTGCGACACCACCGATGAGGATGTCCCAGGTGGAACGCAGAGATATTATACCTGAGGAGAGAATTACCCGCAAGCGAGGGCAGCTATCAGGCGCAAGGGTCGGACGATCGGCGAACATATCACTGGTACCTGAGCCGGAGACACCACGGCGATCAGGACGTGCTCGGCAACCACCCCCACCATCAGATTCTGATTTCACAGCTGGTCAACCAAAGCCAAAGAAGCGTAAACAGATGCATTAGAAGCTACAGGAAATATGTACATGATGAGCAGATGCATAGGTTGTATGTACAAAAATGTCAATGTTAATACAAAGCTGTCTCACTCCACCGCCATGTCGTCGTCACCCACAGCTCCCGATGTCTCATTTTGGCCTGACATGCCCGCATTGGTATTGCCGAGTTCGGCCATTTGGTCGGATTGCGTGGTGGCTTGATCGCCTGCATTGGCACCTGTGCCGTGGGTATTGCCGATGTATTCAATGCCGACGACGTTGGTATCGGTCCTGTTGTCACCGATATAGGTGCTATTGCCAATCGGTGTATTGCTGATCTGACCCGTCGCATCATCGGCGACCTTGGTGATGATATCACCCCCGTCGGCCTCGCGAGCAACGATGCTCCCAAACTTGCCAGTGACCTCGGTCGTCTGCACCCTGCGATCGGTGATTGTTGCCTGTGGATCGGCCGAAGTGGCGTCCTCGGTGGCCTTCATCGCTGAATCTTCATCGGCCATTTCCAGATTGGTGATCTCGCCGGTCTCGGCGACTGTTCCGGCACCCTGATCGGTGATCTGGGTTGTCTGCATCACCGAGTCTTCATCGGTCAATTCTTCGAACCGGTTGTCTGGTAGGCCAGTGGGGGACGGGGATGGCGAGAGGTAGATCGGCCTATATGGAACAATTGCGGTCGTTGTTCCATGAGGCGTTGGGGATGAGGGTGAATGGGTGGGGGATACTGGTGTGGGTGTCTTGGGTACGTCGGCGTTGGAAGCTTCGCCCGATTGAGTGGGGTTGGCGAACAGGTACTCGAGCCGAGCGTCGTTGAGATCGGGGAATCGGCCCTTGAGCACTTGCCCGAACGTCTTGAGACTACTTTCGAGGAGTCGAACACGATGCTCCAGTGCTGTGTTGTCTAGACACAACTGGTTGCATTCTTCGGCCAGACGTTGGACTTCGCTATTCCCCGATGTCGCTGAGGTGGTAGGTGGATTGATGTCGGATGAGGAGGAGGGGCCAGGGGCCGGCGATCAGGCGGGGATGATGCGAGGGCGAGGTTTCATTGAGGGGATTTCAACCCCATCAAAAACTAGCGAACACTGAATTAGCACCTACAGCATCATTGTACCATGTGCTCACCAAGCGTCTTCTTCACAGTCCCATGCACCTTTGGACCCTTTGTTGACGACTCCACGAGGTAAGACTTGATGTTGCTGTCTCGCCGGGCATGCTTCGGCGCGGAGGGTTGTTCATCGCTTTCCATGGACGTCGAAGGTTTGCTGGAAGATTCAGGAGATGGGGAGTGACGACGACGACGTGGGGCAGCAGGTGCATTCGGGTTTGGTGCCTTTGGCGCTTCCTCGGTGGTCTGGGCCTTCTGAATGGCGTTCCTTTTCGATGGTCGGCGGGGAGTCTTCGGCTTGACTGCCGGGGATGTCGATCGGGATGGGGATGGTGCACGTGGACGAGACTTGGTACGGCCTCGAGGTCGGGAGACAGACCGGCTGCGATGTTCAGCTACCCATGAACACCGAATCTTCCAGTGGAAGCATCGGTCGCACGCCTTGCTATGAATTCAGGGATTGCAGGGAAGATCCCTGTCACGGCAATTGCTGCATGGCGGTTGCGTGCTGTCATTGGCGGTGCTGGTCGCTCTGGCTGACGACCCTGCGACCTCGGTGGTGCTGCTCGGTCTGGCCGACGATTCGGCGACATTGGACCTGTCGGCGTCTGTTGACTTGGCCACCGATCTTCCGCGCTTGCTGCCACTTCCTAAGGCGGCCGTTAGCACCTCGGTGAGTCTACGAGGACCCCCTTGCGGCGCTTCCTCTTCCTCTTCCTCTTCCTTGATCTTCTCGACCGCCTTTCCTTTCACTTTGGCGTTTCCTGAGACTGGCATCGGTGAAGCCTCGGGGTTGACCTCCCTCACCTTGCCTTTATCGATGTGCCCTTGGGTGGGTGCTTCTTCATCCTGCTGCGCTGGAATCCGCTCTCCTGAGGCATCCTCTGGCACAACTCCATCATTCTTTGCGTCTTTGCCATGGCCGCTCACTTCTCCCTCCTCCTCGGACATACCTTCTGTCGCCATGACAGACGTGGGAGCGTTGGCGTTGATGACGGGAGGTGACGGGTGGAGCCACGGGTGATCTTGCTGGTGAGAGACGTTGGCCCGCGCAATTCGATCCCATGTCGGGTATTGGTTGGAACCGAGCTTCGATAGCTTGATGGCACAGGCGACAATCCACCGAGGAATCTCGGTGGATCCGTCCCACGATGCCTCGATAAATTCCTGAGTGAAGTCAGTGTCTGATGCACATCGTGAGTACCGTGGCACGCACCAATTGTTCCCTCAAGTCTGCTATCGCTTCCTGCCATACCACCGACCTCGATGAGCCACTTGGAACCAGTTGACCAACGCGACGCAGAGCCAGGAGCATCTTTTGCTGCGCTTCTTCGATCATCTTCTAAGTGAGAGTTTTCCGAGGCATGTCGCGAGGGATTTTGTCTGAAGAGAGTGGGGAGAATAGCAGAATAAGTGGAATGGAGACAACGCGTGTTGAAGCTCCGACCATGTTTTGTTGACACATCTTGGCCAACGGGTGATTCGGCAGATGCCGAGGTGGCGGTGCTTGGCTGGTCAAAGCACAATGCAGTGGAGGCCGATTTCAGATTCCGATGCCTCACGCTTTGACCCGGTCCACCAATTTAAAGGTAGGCCACAGCAAGACAGATCAATCCTCCTACTCCACCATGCCTCCTCCCAACAAGAAATTCGTTCAATTCGCTCTTCCTGGTATGTATTCCTATTCCTATGTTGTCTCCATTTGATTGCCGATTTGGATGACGTTGACAGATGCGTTTACCGATGATCAACAACATCGGCACCTGCTACAGCAAACGCTATCAGATGCCAATTTTGGCATCATGGACGATACCCCTGATGATGAGCGCGACAGTAAGTCTCACAATGGTCCACTGATCGGGTTACTAAGTGCTGGAGGAATAGACCCATATAGCGTGCTCGCTGATCAGGTTCTGGCCCGATTGGCATTCACCGACGTGATTCCATCCCCTGGTGAGCTCAACGCCTTATGGCTCGCTCGGCGATACTAAGAGTATGGAAGTAGATCGCCCGAATAGCTACGCGGACTGTACATCCCCACAAAGGGTGTCGCTATCACCTCGAATCCCCGACGCAGGTGCCGATTCGTTACCTGTCTTGGATTCCCCCCCAATGCCGATTGAAGAATTATCCGGAGAGAGTTCGCCAATCCTCACCGAATCACACCCCAAGTTGCCCGACAGCGAAGACGTGGATATGGCCGACGACACCAACCTCAACAGGCCGAGCTCGAACGCCATGGATGCGGCTTCCCGTTTGAGGCCGACACCCCCGCGTATTTGTGACTTGGAACACACGGGTTGTGATTGTCGGGGAAGACTCCTAGACCAAGGGAAACGTCGCCGGGAACTGGATGCCCTCGATCATGAAATCCATTTTGGTAAGCGATTCCGTCAGTGAACCTGTGGCATACTTATATCTCATCGGGCGCAGTGCATGAGAGCGCCGATGCGATACAGACATACCTTGAGTCAATGGGTGTCGAATTGGAGGGCGTCTATCGCGATGGTAAGGGACCTCATCCGATACTATATAAGCCGCCTGCTAAGAAATCCATAGGTTTGACAGACATCGCATTATTCTCCGAACGCATGGGGTTGGATCTTGGTAGGTTCACATCCGAGGTCCCAGCCGCTGAGCGTGATTGGATGTTCGGGGCGGGTATTCAGCAGGTGGCAGCGCATTTCTTTGTTGGTAGCGAATACCAGCGAAGCCTCCTCGAGTTTAGGGCATCACTGTTACAGCTTTTAGACACCTCTGACGATCTGATAATGTAAACACTGAATATTGTAAAAGGCTGTTCTGTTTCCCTCCTCTTGTTATTACATTTCATAGTCTGTTAATATTACACGATGCTGCAACACACAAGCGAAAGACGAGGGCCCTGCCGAAATGTGGCCCACTACCGTCTGCTGACTCCACCGGAGATATGCCGAGACTGCCAGGCCCGACTTATTCTCTCGGTGTTATGTGAGTGTATTCTCCTACAGGCCCGAGTTACTCTCTCGGTGGTGCGTCGGTGCAACTCACACAGGCCCGACTCACTCTCTCGGCGGTGTGCCCTCACATGTGACCCAGGCCCGACTCACTCTCTCGGCGGTGTGTCCTCACATGTGACCCAGGCCCGACTTACTTTCTCAGTGGTGCGTCGGTGTCTGTCACACAGGCCTGACTCACCTTCTCGGCGGTATGTCCGCGCCTCTCAAATAGGCCTGACTCACTCCCTGGGAGGTGTGTCTTAATCCATCGGACAGGCCCTACTCACTCTAATGGTTGTCCGCCATACCCTATGGGACAGGCCCGACACACTTTAGTGATGCTATGTGTGGCTCCAGCATTCCCGGGCCCTTCTTATCTTCTCGGTCACTTTTAGTTCCACTTTGGCTGAAGGGCCCGTACCAGGGTGATCCGAGAATTATGGGTTTATTCCAGTAAGGCTGGCTGAAAAGCTCTGTACATTGTTACTACACTATGTGGAAGAAGAAGCCACTTGCCCGTCGTACCGATCATGCGACTGGAAGGAGAGATTTTAAAGTTTCACGATGACGATGCATAATCATAGTACAAAATGTTCAGATGCAAACGATATCATGATGTAGATATGCCAAAATCCATGTCCCCGGTGACTCCGTGCGCTGTAACCTTTCGTGAAACCACCCCTCCAAGTCGATACCGTGGGCCTGGACGTTGACTAGATATACCAATTCCTCTGCAAGGATCAGGAGACCCGACTTTGTAAAGATCATCTCCGCGGACGTGCTGTTTATAAAGAATTTCCCAATCAGCGTGCTTTGTGAGTTCCATACGTGCGTTCCATCTCCACACCCAGAGTACACGTTGCCATTCATGTCGAGCTGGATGCCATCTGGGATACCAGTATCGCTGTAAGCAAAGACACGACGGTTAGTGAACGACTGGGTCACTGGGTCGACGTCATATTGGTAGCTGTGGCATGCAAGAGTAAGGACACCCGAGAATAAATGCGTCCAAGATAACCGACATTGTAGCAGGCAACGTCTGGTTATTTGGCATCAAACCATTGGCTGCTCCTGTGTCCGTCCTGGACACTGGTGTGTCAATTCTCGCAGTAATGAGGCCGACAGTTCTGGACAGTTCTGCTTACATCCTGCCATCTGGAGTAAAGGCAATCCCGTTCGGGTGCACGAATTGGTCTGCGACAACTTGAACTGGACCCGTCGATGGATCGAAGCGGTAAACTTGCGAAGGTATCATCAGTTCCAGTCGGAAATCAAACAACCAACCGTATCTAGTATGGAATCTGTCGACTTTGTCTGTTAGCCCAGTCAATAAAACACGCACGTGGGGTCCGTGAAGAACAAGATATCAGTGCCAGGCAGCACCTTGATGTCATTGAGTGAGCTGAACTGCCTTCCATAAAAGTTGTCCAGTAGGACGGTGGTGTTGAACGGTGGGTTGGGATTCACGAGTACAATTAAAGGAGGCTCGAGGAAGTGATGACACTCTGATAACAGCCGACAGAATCTTTACCACGGCCAGATGAACGTTGGGGATTGCGTGTCGGAAGAAGGGGAATAACGTCGGTGCAAGGTTGTACAGCGGAAGGCTATCGACACGCTGAAGCGTCAGCCTAGCGCACCTAAAACACCTTGACACTCACTCACGACAAGTTTGAATCGCCGAGAATATCGATAACCATGCTGTAAGTTACCAATTTACCTGTCAACAATTGGATCAGTCCAAGAAAATCACAAATACAGATACAATGTACCTAGCAGATTCATGACAGCACCAACGGTTCGAATCCCGCAAAAACCACTAGGGGGTTTTAGTGGGTAGTGGCGTTTGTGACAGTCGTGAAACACTTGGTGTTGAAGGCTCTTCACGTGATGTCTCCATAAATGGATTTACTCCTGAACGTAAGGTGCGCACATTGGGGTACCGAATTGTGCCTGAGTGCCTCTTTGGTGGTACGACCCCTGCGCCTTGTGCCGTGCATTGTGGGACCAGACTTGTCAGTTGCCCTTTGCCGCTGTGCCGTTCAAAAAAAAAAAAAAAAGAACTCAAGTCATCCTTCATGTCCCGCAAGCAAGTCCACAGCACAGCCGAAAATCGATCAAGTGAATCTGGCAGCTGCTCAACTTGGGTTGTAACCTCGTGGTGTAGCGTGGTCAATTGGCGAGAACGCAAAACCCACGATCACCCCAAAAATTTCGACGATCAATTTGTACCATCTGTGGTGAATTCTCAATGTCAACTACAGCATCACAAAACCCTCTGTAAACCCTCTTGACTGCACTTTTCCTCTGCACCTCGCCACGCTGGCTGTGATGGTGTGATTTGTCACACCCTCCCCGCCATTGGGCAGCCACTGTTACGCTTGGACCGGGTAGGTACGAGCGTAGCCCTTATGAAGCGAGGAACGAGGAGAGCGTCGACTCAGAAGCACGACGAGGTCTTATAGAGGTAACGTCCTTCAGAGTAGGACGAAGACTTCAAGGGTTCAAGGAGCTCGTGGGGTCGTCCACACGAGGTTCAAGGGTTCAAGGAGGTTGGGCTGATTACCAACGGTTCAAGTGGGGACCACAAGAGCGATAGATTGTACAAGGTGTAAGAGTACAAGGGAGCTCAAGAGTAAAGAAGGTACATAGGGCGATAAACGACGGTTTATATAGTTCATGGGAAAGGAGTTAAGGGTAGGCATAGAATGCGAAGGAAAGAGATGGAATGTGAAGGAAGATATACGATGACTAAGCAAGTGGAGTGTAGTCGGGACGCCGACGGAAGGGAACTGGAGATAAGGGGAGTCATCGTAAAAGAGGAATAGTGTTCGCAGTGCGTGTAGTACAAGATAAACGATAAGAGAAAAGAAAAGATAAAGTCGTAACATTACCCCCCTACTAGATGCGAGACAACGTCGAAGGACTAATAGAGACTTGAGTAAGAAGCGCCTGGGGACCCAGTGATGTTGGTGTAACCGTCCTCGGTGATGGGATCATCATACTGCGCATCATCAAAATAATCTGGGGATGGAGCAGAAACGCGCGGAGGAGGGACAGGAAGTACTCGTCGAGTACCGGAGGAACGAGCGGATCGGTAAGACCGATGAGAAGAAGAGCCTCGGGAGGAACCGGAGGAAGACGACGAAGACTGTCGTGGGGGAGAACGTCTCTCTGTAGAGGAAGGAGTATGGTAACGAGAGGGGCCATCAGACAGACGGCTAGCTAAGGTACCACGAGTACGAGTAGGGCCGACAGTAGAGAGTCGGTTCGCAAGGGAAGGACGACGAGTGGCCATATGGCAGGAGTGCTGGTCATGTCCAGGAGCCCATTGGCGACAGCCAGTGATAGGACACATGTAGAAGGGACAGTTGCGGCGTACGTGTCCGATGCGGTGGCATTGGTAACAGGCGTGGGCATAGCTTGGGTGAGAGGGGAGGAGAGGTTGACGTTCTAAGGCCCCATAGAAGGGGGTATTCCGGTTGTTATGGGCTTGCTCAGCGCGATCTAAGACAACGACTTCTTCGGGGGAAAGAGGAGAAGACGATGCGGATGGAGTAGATGCAGGGGTATCGATCGCGGTGAGAGCGGGGTGTACGAGGGGAATAGTCTGGGCAGAAGCTATTCGTTCTACTGCAAGTTCCAAAGTATAGCGGTCAATATCGGTGATGAATTCGCCGAACTCCATCTGGTACATCACTTGATGAAGGTTGGCGAGAATGTTCGCTTGGGAGGAAGCGACCCATTGTCTATCGAGCTCTGGGGTATTGAACGCGGTGAAGTTGTTGGTGACGAGGGAGAGTCTCTGCGTCTGCTGGTATGCCTTATAAAGGCCGAGGAAGGCGGAGTTCATGTCCATATGGGCTTCGAGGGGAACAGCGAAATGAGAATCTAAGATATAATTGGAAAGGTTTCGTATGTATCGGGGAGAGGGAGTATCGGGTCTAACGTTGTTGGCATAGAGGGGAAGGTCTACTGCGAGGATAGGACGAGGTTTTGGAGCGGTTTCATCAGGCACAAGAAGAGGGGGATGGAAAACGATAGGGGTGGTAGGAATGGGAGCAGGAAAAGTTAACGGTTCATCGATGGTTGTGGTTCCAGGGATGTCGGATGGGTGGTAGGTGACGGAAGAGGAGTTCCATCCGGGTTCAGCGACGGTGGAAGAGGGAGATGCGGGTGCGGACGAGACAGAGAGAGAGGATTCGGTGGAGATTGACAAGTTTTCGAAAGACATAGTGTGCTGGAAAGGATCTAGGAGGAGAAAACGGAGGGGTGGAGTTTCTTATAGTCCTGAAGAGCGGTCTTGGAATGTTTTAAGTTCCGTTCAGGGATCCAAGAATCTTCTTCGGCGGAGTATCCTTTCCAGCGGATAAGGAACATGCGGCTTTTCGGGGTTCCGCGGTGTCGTATAATCTTATCAATCTCGTATTCCTCTTCTCCGTCGATAAGGTCAGGTGGAGGAGAAGGGAGGTTTTTCCCATGGACGGCGTTCTCGCGATAAGGAGATAAGAGAGAAGCATGGAAGACGGGATGGATCTTCCAAACCTTCGGTAAGCGGAGTTGGTATGTGATGGGAGATAGGACTTTGGTGATTACGAAGGGTCCTTCTCGTTTCGGGGCGAACTTAGGATTGATGATGGAGCGGCGGAGATTCCTGGCCTCAAGCCAGACCTTGTCTCCGAGGGTGAAGGGAGTGAATCCCCGGTTGTTCCGAGAAGTCATAACTTGTCGAGCGAGTTCGTGAGAAGCCAATGCTTCTTCTCGGGCGGCGGAAAGGTCTTTGAGGCAGGAGTTGATTGCAGGAAGGGAAGATTCGGCAAGTACCGAGGGAAGAGCACGGGGTTCATATCCCATCATGAGATAGAACGGAGATTTACTGGTGACGGAGTGAGGGCGGTGGTTGTGAGCAAATTCTGCGTGGGAGATCTTATCGGCCCATGAGGAGGGATTGCTGCCACAGAAGATTCGAAGGTATGTTTCGACCTCCTGGTTAACTCGTTCAGTTTCTCCATCAGATTGGGGGTGATATGCGGTGGAGAGGGAGATGTCGTAGTTCAGGAGTCGTCCTAGCTCTCGAGCGAAGGAGGATGCGAATTGAGGACCACGATCGGAGATAATTTTGTCATAGAGGCCGAAGCGGAGGTAGACCTTGTGGAAGAAAAGGGAAGCGACGCCTTCGGCGGTAATAGTCTTCTTCGTGGGACAAAGAATTACCCCCTTAGTAAGGCCGTGGTCCACCACGACTAGAAGAGAATCAAATGAAGAAGAAGTGGAAACGGGGAGATCCGTGATGAGATCACAGGAGACCTGTTGGAATGGGCGTGTGCAGGAAGATTTGATCGGGGTGAGAGGAGGGACGGTAGGGTGTGTGTTTGACTTGTTCTGCTGGCAAACGGAAGATCCCTCGACGTACTTCCGGACGTACTGCGCGAGTCCGGGCCACCAGAATTCAGCTGCGATGAGCTGGCGAGTCTTCAGGTAACCGGGGTGACCGGTAGACTCATGGTCATGACATCGCTTGAGGATGGAGTGGCGGAGGGTTTCATCGGGGGGTACGTAAACACGGCCTTTGTAAGTAAGGACGCCTTCTGAGTGCTGCCAATCAGAGAGGCGGGAACGGAAGGCGGGGGGAATGGTTCCATCGAGCGTCTGGAGTGCCTGAAGGACAAGCGGGTCGGAAGCCGAGGAAGAGGAGATATGGTGGGCCAGCGTGGAGTCGATAAGACGGACAAACATAGAAGGGGGTAGAAGGGTGGTCCCTTTGTTCTCATCGGAGTCTGTAGGAACAAAGTCTCGTCGGCGTGATAGGGCATCCGGCCCGGAGAGTAGGGAGCCAGGAACGTGGATCATTTTAAGGTCGAAGTCCGCTAAATCTAATAACCAGCGGGCTTGGCGACGGTTAAGGTCCTTTGGTTGACGGAAGTAGGTGAGGTTCTTGTGATCAGTGAAGACCTGAACCGGGAAGGAAGCTCCATGGAGATAGTGTCTCCAGGCTTTAAGGGCGCGGATGATAGCGAGGAGTTCGCGATCGTAGATATCGTAGTTGCGTTCAGCAGGGGAGAAGGATTGGGAGAGGTAGGAGCAGGGATGCCAGTCACCGTTGGTATCGGTTTGGAGGAGAATTGCGCCGGTGGCGTATTTGGAAGCGTCGGTGGCAATGGCAAAGGGTTTGGAGTGGTCAGGAAGCCGAAGGACAGGTTCGGCAAGGAAGAGTTCTTTGAGATGGGAGAAGCATCGGTCGCATTCATCGGACCATTTCCAAGGTTGGTTCTTCTTGGTAAGGTCGATAAGTGGTCTAGCGACGGTTGAGTAGTCGGGAATGAAGCGGCGATAGAAGTTGGCAAAGCCAAGGAAGGAGCGGACTTCCTTAGGGGTGGTCGGGGTAGGCCATTTGGAAATTCCATCAAGTTTGACAGGGTCCATAGCAATGCGACCGGGTTCTACGATCATGCCTAGGTATTCCACCGTCTCAGTGGCAAATTGGCATTTCTCGAGTTTTAAGTGGAGGTCGAGTTCCGTCATGCGTTGGAGAACTCGTTTGGTGCGTTCCTCGTGTGTGGCTTTGTCAGGAGAGAAGATGAGGAGGTCGTCCATATAGATGACGAGCCATCCTTCTGCGATCATATCACGGAAGGAGTCATTCATGAATCGTTGGAAGGTGGCGGGGGAATTACAGAGACCGAAGAACATGACAAGGGGTTCGAAGAGACCTTTGTGGGTGATGAAGGCCGACTTCCATTGGTGTCCGTCTTTAATTCGGACATTGTTGTATCCCCATCGGACATCGAACTTAGTGAAGACCTTAGCGTCTTTGAGCTTGTCGACGAGATCAGAGATGAGCGGGAGTGGGTAAGCATCCCGAACGGTATGTTCGTTCAGGTAGCGGTAGTCTTGGCAAGGGCGTAGTTTGCCATCCTTCTTTTTGACGAAGAAGAAGGAAGATGCTTGGGGGGAGTTTGATGGGCGGATCTTTCCAGCGGCGAGATTCTCGTCTAGGAAGTCTTCTGTCGCCTTCTGTTCGTTAGGCGAAAGGGGATAGACTTTTCCGATCTTCGGGGAGAAGGAATCTTTAAGGTTGATCTCGTGGTCGTAAGATCGTGATGGAGGGAGGTGGTCGGTGGCTTCCTTGGAGAAGACCGAAGCATAATCGGAGTATTCGGCGGGTAAGGATACTTTGGGTTTGGCTTTCTCAGCAGCTGCGGCGAGTTCCGTGGCAGTGGTTAATTTGGCGATGATTGGGGAGTTGTTGGGGAGGTAGCGGGAGCCACAGCGGATGATGCGGTGTATGGCGTAGTTTTGGCGGGCGCGATGCATGTATTGTTGTTCGGTTTCATGCTCGAGGTATTCATAGAGTCGACGTTGACGAGGAGGACAAGAGGGGATGTTTTTGGTGAAGAAGGAATCATGTCGCTTCTGATCAGCGACGTGCGTTTGGTAGAATTCGGTGGATTGGTCGGAGGATTCCGGGATGGAAAGGGTCTGGGAGGTCCAGTTGATGGAGGGGTTGACTGCTCTGAGCCAGGGGAGTCCTAGGATGACGTTTTCACGTCCACAGTTCATGACGTAGAGAAGGAGTTTGTGAGCGATTCCTTCGATGTTGGCGAAGAGGGTGCAGGTGAATCGAATTTCGCCTTTTTGATTGGCAGATTGGTCGACATTTCGTACCCGAATGGGAACATCAAGTTTCGTGGTGGGGAGGGAGTTCTTTCGAACGAACTGCCAGTCAATGCAGTTGATATCGGCGCCACTATCAACCAGGGCGCAGGTGTCGACGACTTTCATAGTATGCGAAGGGTCGATGAGTTGAATGGGGATTCTCATTGACCTAGATGATTTCGATACTAGTACAGGAGCAACTGTAGCAATAGGAGGGACTCGCGTCGACTGAGATCTCCTTTTTAAAAATCCTGCGAAGGGCAGGAGAAAGAAACCTTCCTAACGGTAGTTTCATCGTCGTCGTCCTCAATCTCTTGGAGTTGAGGGAGTTCTTCTTCGACCTTTCGAACCTTTCGTTCTTTGGTGGAGGAAGAGGCGGAGGGGAAGTTAGGGCAGTCACCCGATCGGTGACCAGTCTTTCGGCAGCGGAAGCAACGTCCTTCCTTGATGCAACGTTGGCGTTCCTCTGGAGTCATCTTGGAGACGCGGATAGCGTCAACGTCCATGGCGTTAGGGTCTCGTTCTTTGCGATGGGTGGCAGTGGAGGAAGAGTATGTCGTATGGGTTTTTCCTCCTTGTTTGGTGAGTTCTTGGACGTGTTCGTATTGGCTTTGGAACGTCTGGGCTTTGGCTACATATTCTTCGATAGTAGTGGGTACTTTCTCCATCATCTGAATGTTTCTCATGAGTCCGACGGGTATCCCGTTTTTGAAGAGTTGGATAAGGACTGCGTGGTCGGTTACTTGTGCGATGGACGTTTGGTTTGCAAAGTTCATGACGTAGTCGTTTAACGGAATGTTCTCTTTTCCGTTGTACCTTTTTTCCATTCTGGCGGTCATCAGCCAGTGGAGAGCGTTCCCTTTGGTGTTGGCATGCTGAAATGCTGAGGTGAATTTCTTTGTGAACTCGGTCATCGTTCCGAGTGAGAGAGTGGCGGTGGTTCCAGCAGCGAGAGTGTCAAGGGCGGCCTGTCGATAGGTGGAAGCCCAGGTAGCGGCCGTTCCTTTTGTCATGTAGGAAAGGGCAAACGCTATTTGCTTGGCGTCTGTGTTATAAATTTCCTCGTTAACGAGGAGGTAGGTCATGATGGAGGACATCCATGCATTGGTTTTGTCAAAGTTTCCGTCAAAGGCTTCGGGGATGCCGAGACGGAGTTCAGAGGGTTTCGAGGTGGAGGTCATTCTGAGAGGAGTAGGAGGAACGGGAGGGTGAGGGTTCGGTGGTGGGAAGGAGCCGAAGGGTAGTGGTGGTCGAGAGATAGGAGTGGGAGAGGGAGGAGTAGGAGCGCGAGGAATGGAGAGGGAAACAGAGAGGTTCTGAGCTAGTTCTTGATCGGCAAGGAGTTCCGCTTCAGAAGAGAGCGGGACGTCTTGGTCAAAGAGGTGGGTCGAGGGTTCGTCTTCAGATGAAGATGCTGAGGTGGAGGGAGCAAGGGATGGGCGGCGAAGGCCCCAGAGGCTAGTGGGTCGTTGAGAGTTCGAAATGGTGGCGGCTTACAGCGATGGTAGCCGATAGGGATATACTCTTGAGCTTTTGTTACGCTTGGACCGGGTAGGTACGAGCGTAGCCCTTATGAAGCGAGGAACGAGGAGAGCGTCGACTCAGAAGCACGACGAGGTCTTATAGAGGTAACGTCCTTCAGAGTAGGACGAAGACTTCAAGGGTTCAAGGAGCTCGTGGGGTCGTCCACACGAGGTTCAAGGGTTCAAGGAGGTTGGGCTGATTACCAACGGTTCAAGTAGGGACCACAAGAGCGATAGATTGTACAAGGTGTAAGAGTACAAGGGAGCTCAAGAGTAAAGAAGGTACATAGGGCGATAAACGACGGTTTATATAGTTCATGGGAAAGGAGTTAAGGGTAGGCATAGAATGCGAAGGAAAGAGATGGAATGTGAAGGAAGATATACGATGACTAAGCAAGTGGAGTGTAGTCGGGACGCCGACGGAAGGGAACTGGAGATAAGGGGAGTCATCGTAAAAGAGGAATAGTGTTCGCAGTGCGTGTAGTACAAGATAAACGATAAGAGAAAAGAAAAGATAAAGTCGTAACAGCCACCACACTCATCGTGCATTGCGCACGCACCAATCCGCAGGCTCCTTTGCATGCCTGTCACATTCCAATCCACTTAGTACGAGCTAGCGCCTCATTCTCACTGACATCCCATGTCTTGTTATCCCAATGGCTTGTATGATTTGATCCGAGTCTGACAAAGAAAGTGAACTCCAAACATTAGGCTCGAGGGGAAGGAGAAAGGTCTGATGAGTTGCGAAGTTGGACTCACCAGAGCCGAAACAGACGTGATGGGATTGTCGGGGAGTGATGGAGACATCGAGGATGAGCCAAATATACTGCAAAACACATCAGAACAGCTGCGTGAATACTCACAGCAAGGGGGAGAAAGAAACTCACCAGGAGAGCTCTAGACAGGTCTGACGAGCCGGGACGCGAAGCGGCTGTACCAGACAGCCCCTACAGTGTTCCAGGATGTGCTGAGAGCGAGGGGAACGAGTGCAGCGATGAGGTGAATGTGCTATGTCGAAATACTAACCCAGGAAGGGATATGGGTGAGGAGGACCAGTTGAGAAGTGTCGAGCGCGATCGGAAGCACGAAACTGATTCAGACAGCATCCAAACAGATGGAAAACAGTATGGAAAGGGCGGCAACGAGCGCAGCATGCCACGACTTGAAACGAGTCGAAACAGACATGCTAACTGAATACCAGATGAGTCAGCACAGAAAGGGCAACCCCATGAAGACAGGCATACCTGGAGCGTCCAAACCACCATCCAATCATCCCTGACGACCTACTGACGATGCCAACCCACCGCGTCGCCGAGCAAAACTGAAAACACGACCTAGAAGAGTCAGAGCCACCAGATGAACTTGAAGACCTGATGAGCGCGCTTGGTCCAAGTGACAGCAAGTCGTGCACCCTGGGATCGCCTTGCAAGGTCTTGCATGGCAGCGGTACTATGGTCTGGCAGTGTTGACAAGGTCGCAGGAGCCTTGTTTGGCCTTGCTGCACTGGCGCTCAAGGTCATAGTCTGGTGACCAGCCCACTATGAGGCTGCCACATTGACACATCGGGGTTACCAATATTTAGAGCCATGCAAAATGGATTTCAGAATGTAAATGTACATAAATAATGTTGAAAAATATTTTAGAGTGAGCAATATATTTCATTTTATTGGTCATCTAAATATTTGTGTACAGTTAAACTTTGATGGGCTATTTACAAGGTGGGTAAACATGATTGAAAAGATAATATTTTATCTTGCCCATCATATCGGTCACCAGTTTATCTTTTAATGGTCATTTACAGATTTTATTTGCATTGTTCAATACAATTTATTATGAAGGTAATCAGTGTTATTGTTAAGAAAATAATATATCCCAAATGTCGTAACAGCTATTTCGAAAGTAAATATTTTAAGGTCAATTATAAGTAAATGGGTAATGCGTGGGCAATGAGCAGGTATTGATCGTGCGATCACTGTGCGATCATGGGGCAACATAAATACATTGAGTACGGGTAAGGATAAAATCATGTATACTAGCACGGTTAAACGGTGAAATTAGGCCGCTGCCCGCGACGCCAAGAGGGAGGGGATGGACGAGAGAGGGAGTGGATGGGGAAGAGCACGGAGCGCTCTTCGGCCCAGGACAGGAGTCCGACCTGCCGGGTAAATCTGTGCATTCCCTCGTCATGGCTAATGAACCCGGAGAATGGCACTCGGGGAGAGTTGAACATTGGCCCGAGATCTATGAGATCAGCCAGCTCTGCGCTTGACGCAAGGGATGGTATCCATGGGATCGAAAGGGAACAAAGCGGTTGTGATTGCTATCGTGTGGGCACCTGTATATCGGCATCGGGGGGTGGGTCAGATGCAGAGTTGGATTGGCCATGACACGGGAATAGTGTCCGCAGTCATAGGCAGTTGGACGTGCGGTACGTTGAGATCACCAGACCAAGATGGCTGCACTGTCGGTGGAGGGACTACCAATTTTGCTGTGGTGGCGGGGAGATGGTCTGCACCGGGGAAACGGGTTGATTTGCCATGGGTAAATCAACTGAAGACGGTTGACCTGGAGAGTGCAGAGATATTCATGGGCATTCCAGTGTTAACGAGGAGGATTGTGTAACGCACAGCGTAGATTTGTCGTAGCGTGCTGTGTCAACGGGCGAAGAACGTAGTTCAAGAAACGAATGCGGGTGACAAAGGAACACTGAGGTTGGTGCCGAGCTTCAAGACGATGCGAAGCCTAAGCGGGTCTCTCCTATCCAAGGTACGACTAAGCGCTCTCAGGGACTCGGAGGAGCACTAGAAACAACGCTGGTATTGCGTAGAACTAGCTGGGGAAATACAGGAGGGAAGCGGCGACTATTTATATGGTAGGCCCCTAATCTAGATGAAGAGATAAATAAGGATGCGCAGCATCCGCAGCCTAAGGCTATGAGTGCGCAGCACGAATAGCTGTGTATGTGCAGTTGAATGCGCAGTATCAAAAGAGGCTATGGCCACAGCCGAGAAGTCTGAATAAGAGGCTGTGGCGGAGACGGAACGGAAGTCTAAATAAGGTATAGGCGGGGCGCCGTGTGAGACGAAAGAGGAAAGAAAGATTGGGAACGTATCTGGTAATGTGGAGGACAACTCCACTACGAATACAACTGCGTACAGTGAGATAAGGAGCGAGGCGAGAGACGAGCGACAAGGACAGAAGAATAAGGAAAAAGAGTACCCCCCCCTTGTAGACCGTAACAGATTGATGGTGGCAACAGTGATGGTGATGATTAGAAGGCAACGGGAGCCCGGATGAAAGGACTACGATAAATTGGTAAAGAGCAGAGAGCGAGTCATGACTAAACTGAGCCGCACACGGTTTTAGAGACACTCACCCTGGACTTTGTGTCCTCCTCTTGTTGGCATTGGCGGGGAAGTAAGAGGAACATCGCTCATTGGAGTGATCGATTCTGGGGTTGTGCCTGAATGAGCTTGCGATGCCACAACCGCCAAGTAACATTCTCTACACGGCGAGATCTTGTACGGACTCTGTGCTTTGTAAAGACTGATAAACTGATAAAGGATGAAAACAAGTTACCTGTCCAGAGACTGTAGAACGTATCTTGGCCCTGGAGATCCCTGACAGCCTCTGTCGTGACAGAATGGGGACAGTAAAAGTGACCAACATGGGTTGCCAGAAAGGAACGGGCAACAAGGAATTACCACGAGCAGGAGAAAGCTAAAAAGTAGAATAACATAGGATAACATACATTCTGGAAAATCTACCTCACCGACGAAAGCGAAAGACCCCTGAGAACATCAGTCTAAGATCCAGTCAGCTTTGTGCTGACAAGGGACAACGTCCATGGCAACAAAGATATTCACGCTCCGTGGGATCCTGGGTGTACTAAGTATCAATTGAAAGACAGAACGCGTACTGACGGAGATGACATCTCGCCTATACGATGACACAGTGAGGTGAACGTACATTCCGGGGGATCCATTTTGTCAAAGAACTTTGTCAAAGAACTTTGTATGAGGGATTTTGTACGAGGGATTTTGCTCTATGTCTCCTAGTTAGCGACCTGGATCACGCATTAATATATATATTCATGTGACATGAGGGTTAGACATGAGGGTTACACGAACTCTAAGGGTTTATAAACTCAGCTCGGCCGCTAGCTCGCTCCACCGTTCCATCATCACGATCACGATAAGTCATCGGTGACCAGCGTTGCGAACGAATGTGTCAATGTGTCATTTCATGGCGATGCATAGCCAACTTCTGATGCATCGCGAACCGTGACGGGGTACCACATCAATTTACACCAGGCCAGTTCGTTAGCGTGCATCGTTGTATAGAGCTGACTATACAGGTTCGTCAATGAATGCAAGTGCATTGCTCACTTCAGCAATGTCGCACAACCCGTCGTCCACGAGCACCTCGTGCTTGCGCCCCTCAGTATCACTCCCCCTTTTTATGTCATGGTACGTTGTCACAACTCTGCTTTCATACCTTTCCTGATCGCGGTTTTGCCAGTCCTCTCTTACCCACACAGCAGACGTTTGCTGCTCAATCATTTGCTGCAACAGCGATTGTATTCTGTTCATTTCTGCCTCGGAGGGCGACTGATACCAAAAGCTCTGCCAGCTCGCCAATTTGGCGATATCATGGAAATCTCTTCCGCGAAGGTGGGGATTCTGCTCAGTTTGGGTGAATTGGTACGTTTGCTAGACGTTTCAGGACTAACCATTGTTTGTAGGCATAAGATCACCGCCAAGATGGTCACCACATGAGTTATGACTTGGAGAATTGTGCGCAAGCCTGACCAAAAGGTAATGAGCTTTCTTTTTGACACTACGACTGACGAGTAGTTTCGTTTCCATAGAGAGATATGGATCTCTCCTTCATTGCTCGAAGTGGCCGCGATGATGAAGGAGGAACTCGGGCTTTCATGAGTCTAGCGGAGTAAGCATGAGTGCTTGATATCCTATGTACCTGATACTTACTGTTATCGTTTGAACGTGTCCAGCACGTGAATGTCGCAGGCTTTGAAGTAATGTTCCGGTTACCTTGTCAAATACATGCACTATTCCGTTTTCCCCCCCACCGACTATCTTCATCCCTTTTTCGATGAATGTGACTTGTTTAGGATAAGTTTTCGTTGGTTTGGTGTTGTAGGATCAAACGCAGGCGCCATCCTCTAGACAATGCAAGCTGAATCCGCTTACAGTGTTGTCGACGACAAAGTGTCCCCCTGTTGGGTCAAGGGCGGCGCCGCCACTGCAATACCGTCAAATACAACACGGAAACATTGCAATTATGGCTTACATTACAAGTCCGGTTGACTTAGTAGCCAGAAGTAAACCATCGGTACTTCGCAGTGTGAGTCTGTCATTGTTCATGTTACCGATTTCTAACGAAGACGTTGCTGACTTACATTTCTCCATCATACATCCCCAGAGTCACGATGTTGGCTCCATGAAAATACATAGCGCGTGGAACTGAATGTGCAAGCTCCACGCTGAAAAGGTTGGAGATGTTCAGCTTAGAATCTAAAACCCAGAGTTGGGCGTGCCTGTTGCGTGTTCCCATGATGATACGAGTACCACCATCAATGTTGTACTGGTTCATGCTCATGATTTCCTGTCCAGTGCCAATGCGTCGGGAGAATATCTCCTGAAACTCGGTGGAATCACTGCGCTGTCGCCATAACATAAGGTATCCGAGTCCTGACCCTGAGCAAAGTATCGTTTCACTGTTGTCTCGCCGAGACAACCACATCAAAGAAGTAATGGGATCGCCAGGGTTACGCATCTGCGTTGGCTTTGCTAACTGGACCATCCGTTGTATGTCCCACACTCGCAATCCATCGAATCCTACTGAAGTTTTTAAGTATCAAGTCAAACAGATAGGTCAGAACTGACCGCCGCTTGCAAGCAAATCGCCCGCAAGAGAAACTGCCAAACACAAGATTGCCTCTCGGTGTCCAGTGAGGCATCCGGCTACTTTATACTCGTCAGGAAGGTTTAGGAGAAACATGGTAGAGGAGGGATTTGGTCGTGAGTGAACCCCCAACTTGCCATCCAACCTCGTTATGAGTTCCTCAAAACAAAAGCGCAGGCAACCATTGTTTTCAGTTATATTTCGTATCCAAGGTATGGTTATTATTGTCCTTGCGATGTTATTGTACACTTATTGTGTTGTACCCTAAGTGTAATGTTGGCAGTTGCCACTGCTCATACCGAACATCACCATCATCATCGCCTTCTTGTGTGGGAATTGGGACTTGTTAACGTTCCAGCAGTAAGGTTAGTTTGAATTTTCTTTTCTTTCGTGGTCGTGTGGTTTAGCCCCACATCGATATCGCCCCCCCACATATATCGACATACCAAGACAACATTGTAAGACACCACCTACATCTGTACTACCTCTGTATTTATACATGACTACTTAGATTTCGCCGGTGGAGTGGGGCTTCTTCCCATCTCCATCCGCTTCATTTGCCGGCTCCTTTGCGAGGTGTACTTCAGTCGAAGCATATCAAATCATCTACTGGCCAGCAACTCTCAAAAGAATCCAACATAGGATACGCTTTCAACATCTTAGTAGAGTAGAAGTAAGCATAATACTGGGTTGCAACGTGTCTACGTCAGGCTCACCTGCTGTTTTACAGTCTTTATTGCTGAGAGAGATTGCGCGGTCCTGCTCTGGGATACGTCCAGATGCTTCTTAATCAACTTGTGAGCAAGACACTGCAGGGTGGTGAGTCTTAACACTGCGTGTGTGGGTTAACTACTGACTTTCAGATTTTTGAACTCGGTTTCCCCCCAGCCTATTTGTTCCTCCAGGTTGTATCCTCCCCGCCCGGGTCTTCCCGCTTCGCCGGCTGGTTTCGGAATCTTGTTACCGTCCGCAAGCTTGCTCTCGAGGGAAGAGAGGGAGGACTCGCTTGGAGCAGGTGAATGCTCTGATCGTTTGCAGTCCAATTGCAGGTTCTCAGAAGTAGCGAAAGTTACCCCTTTACTTTTAAGTTGGGGGGTGGTTCCGCGAGTGGTGCTTGCAACTCGGAACACGGGCGCCATCGCTCTGGCACTGTCAGTGGTTCTAGAGTGGATGGGTGGTTTTGAGGCGGTGAGCTCCTCAGTCGCGGTGACCTTAACCAAGGATATGGTCCGATGGACCATCTGAACCTGAGAAGACAGGAGAGGTAGCTGAAGGGGTTCGTTCGCGTTGTAGAAAGCCGGAACAGACTGTGGTTTTTTTGAACGCATTTTTTCAGGTGCTTGAGTTGAACCTGACTTTGTTTTATCTCTTCAGGTTGCGGTATTGTTGTTGCCGTCTCTGTTATTGTCTGTTTGGGTCAACATCCATCTATCAAACATTGCCGTAAGGCTCTCCATTCATCGTCACCCGCGGCCAAAATGATCGGAATGGTGAGTGATTGTGATCACAATCACCTCTCACAACCATGCTAATCCACCAGTCCTGCCGTAAGGCTCCATTCGTCGTCGATGTTGTCACAATAGGCTCGTCCGAAACTGCTGAGGGATGCCCTTGGTCGTCGTTGGCCAGACTGACCACCTAACAATGTCAGATTCATCCTTAAATACCTTAGCACACCCATCGATTCCTGCTCCCATATATATCATCCTTAAGCCCTCCATATATGCAGGAACAGGTGTCCTTGCATCTCGAGACGAGGGAGAACGATCATTCAAATTCAAGACCTCTCAAGTGTCAGTATCTAGAAACTGTAGCTATGGTGGAATCCGAAGTATAAACCCATCTTCTTCCCTATTGCCCAATACTGACTTGAACGCAAGCACCGGATGGAAGACGATCTCATCTATCCACAGTCGACCAAAAGATTGCAGGTATAAACCCATCCTCTTCCCTATTGCCTGATACTGGCTTCTCACTTCTTAATCCAGGAACGTAAATGTAGGATGCAAGACAATCTCGTTTATCCACAGCGGATCAAAAAATCGCGCTCTACATCAGAGCCTCCAGTTCTTACTGCATCAATGTTCTGCCAGCTGTCTCGCAAACGTTTTGGGGACGATTTCTTTGATCCAAGGCCGATGAAAATGCCACGCTTTACCTCGGAGCCTCCGATCCATCTCATGTATCCAAAGTCTAGCCACCACACTTTTCTACCAAAGGAGGCCAATGACACTGTGGGTGATCAGTCTCATCATTAATCGTGTTACTGATTTTTGTGCAGCCTATACCAAGTTTATCGATCCTTCCAAATGAATTGCTACACGAGATCGTTTCGCTCTTACCTCTGGACGTACTTTCAGCTCTGACAAAAGTCTGCGTCTCATTCAGAGAAATGGTGACCCCTTACTATTTCCATGTGACCTCCTTCCACCCGGACCCATTCTGGACAGACGTCGATCAGAGCACGTGCGAGGCATTGTTACTTTGGAGGCGAATAGATGCTTACAAGGCCCCTGAAAATTTATACTGCAATTTCAGCAGCGAGGGTTCGGACTCTCACCTTCGCGCACTCATCGCATTCTTCCAATCTTCCAAGCAGACCCATGGATCATTTTCTCTGTATCTCGGCAGGAGAGAATTTAGTCCTGAGCTGTTGGACTCTCTTCTAGAGAGTCTCGTATGCGCCGGATGCCAAGAGATTGAAATCAGAGCAAGTTCTACGGTTCCTCCTAGCCGCGTATCCTTCCCAAGGGACATACCACGATTGGAGGCTACGACCAGTTTACAGTCCTTGACTCTGCAATCGCAAATGTTCTTCACTCCCCTCGTCATCCGAACTACTTTGTCAACTTTGTTCAGCACCTCGCTCAATGTTCATGGACGACTCTCCTCAACGTTCTTACTCTTCCCACTCTCCGTTATCTGGAGGTCGAGGATCGTTGCCCTCTTCTTACCCTCGGTAATTTTCTTAACTGTCATTACGCACTACAATCGCTAGCTATTTGCGCTGCCTATGACACGCGTCATAAAGGCTCTCTCGCTTTCCAGGGTACAATCTACCTTCCGAATCTAACATCTCTTCGTGGTTCTATCGCCTATATATCCGCTTTGACAAAGCGACTGGCCAATCCGCAAACCATTAAATCGATGTCATTGTCTATGAACAAGATTTCACGAGGGTGTTACTTCCTGTCAAAAGTGCTGAGTTGCACGAAGATGTGTTCTAGTATGGAAGCTCTTAACATCCGTTTCGATACCCTTCAGCCCATCCCAGAGGCGTCTCTATCCTTTCCGGTTGGAGAGAAATGTACTTGTGTAGCGGAATGCCTCCAATTGTCTTGTTTCTGTTCATCCGGGACCGTCGAGGGTGTGGACATTCTTGTAAGTGACTTGTCTTCAGGGCCAACGTGATCTTATGAAAATGGCAGACCACTTGCAGTAATTGGCTCGCCACCTTCCCAAATGTCATGCAGTTGACACTTCAACCATCATATCGTACCGACACAAACACTGAAGAGGTTCGGGATGCCTTCTTATGCGCCACTACATGCCATGGGTGATCAGTGCAATTGACCATGAATGATTAAGGTTACCTACTGCTGTACCATCCCTGTACCCCCATGCAAGTCAAGCCTCTTGTTGAGTAAAACTGATCCGCTGACGAAGAAAAGGTACCATAAAATTGCGATCACCGCCAATGATGTTATGATAGGTTATTGTTCGTATTAGGGTACTTGAGAGAGCGCCAATGTCGTTATAGTGAGTGGCAACCTTGCTGTACCTGTACCAGGCAATGCAATGACTGATTGTGATTGTTTTGTAGTGATGATGATCCGGCCGTCGCCACTGTATCTGTACAGGTAAGCAGTGTGTTATATCTGGAGGGTGACAGTTCATTTGTCCTATGACAGATATGGGTATTGTCTGTTACCGAATTTCCCGTATGAGGGGCCTTAACAACGATCAAATCACAATTTAAGCCTGCGCACATCTGGGGTTCCACCAGCCAGAATGCCATTTCTGTCCTTCTTCAACAGTCATGTAGACGAGGTCTACGCACTCAATCCATTTGACCAATCACAATCAAATGATCAATCTCTGGAACACATGTACCCCCCATCGGATGACAAGAAACCACCACTCAAGGAAAACTTCCCTTGTAAGTGTTGTACCTGAGACATCTTCACTTCCTTATTCTGTATTTCAGTTTCTTTTGCGCAATCGCTCCCTTCCCCTGCACGTGTAGATTGCGTTGCACCAAATCCTGATACCTGTTTTCAGTGTAAGCAAGTTGCAGCTTTACTGTCCTGTCGTTTCTTGATGCAATCATAGTTGATGAGTCCAATTCGACTGACATGCCTGGAGCTTTAATCCCCACGGCTATGGATGGTGTTGAGTCCAATGCGAATGACATCCCTGGTGCTCTGGTGCCCTATAATGTGCAATCAACTGAGATCACATTCAATCCCTGGAGTTCCAGTGTCCGTCGTTTTGACGATGTCGAGGGGATAGACCTTGTGGCCAGGGTACGTGAGCTTAATCCAAAACTACCGCTATTCACCCATTGGACAGTCTGGTACGGGTTCCAAGGTGATGGTAGTTGAAGTCGATCGCTCTCATACTTTGCGGGGAGACGTGTATGCACTACAAGCACGATTGCGAGGAACCGCTGCGGAATTTGAGGTATACCCCTTCTTCTCCTTTTGACGCTAGCTAACTGGGCATAGTATACGAAAACGCAGAAACAGCAGTTTGTTCGATCAGCTATCCGACGATACAAAACAATACATGATGAACACAGTACACGCCTTCAATCACTACAGGCGGAATTAGAGGCTCGAAGTGTAGAGATCGCAACATTGGACAAGGTCATTGCTGATCGAGATGCCACAATCGCCGTGCAAACCTTGGAAATTGAGAGCTTGAAGAAGTGTATCAAGGAGGTGCAAGTCGAGTTTCAGGCGATGCGACGTGCCGAAGCTGAAGCTCAATCAATGCTCCAGGAACTCACTGTCTGTAAGATCCCTCTAGTGTAAGGCGCTTGCGCTGACACCCAGCTAGGCTAATAAAGAATCGGAGCTTGCTGAGGTGACGCAGCGCACTGAAATTAATGCTCAAGCAACATTGCAGAAACTCATCATAAGCCCTTTTCAGCATAAGGAGTCCTGCTGACGCCCAGTCCAGGCCGATAAAGAATTGGAGGTTGCCCAGGCGACACAGCGTGCTGAAACTGAGGCTCGAGCAGCGTTTCAGAGACTCATTGTAAGACCTTTTCAACATAAGGAGTAACACTGACATCCAGTCCAGGCTGACAAAGAGTCAGAAGTTGCTCGCGCAATGCAGCGTGCTGATGCTGATGCTCAAGCAACATTGCAGAGACTCATTGTAAGACTTTTTCAGTTTAGGAATCATGCTAATACCCGATCCAGGCCAATAAAGAGTCGGAAGTTGTTCAGGCGACGCAATGTGCCGAAACTGAGGCTCAAGCAACGTTGCAGAGACTCATTGTAAGACTTTTTCAGCTTAGGAATCACGCTAACACCCAATCCAGGCCAATAAAGAGTCGGAAGTTGTTCGGGCAACGCAGCGTGCTGAAACCGAGGCTCAAGCAACGTTGCAGAGACTCATTGTAAGACTTTTTCAGCATAGGGAATCACGCTGACCTGGTCTAGGCCGATAAAGAATCGGAGCTTGCCCAAGCGATGCAGCATGCTGAAACTGAGGCTCAAGCGGCGCTTCGGAACCACCTTGTAAGTTTTTTCCAGCATAACGAGCCACGCTAACACACTGGTTTAGGCCAACAAAGAGTCGGAGATGACCATTATCTTGCAGAAGTATGAGACAGCTCTCCGGAAAATACATGTATATACTATCATATCACTGTCCACCATTCTTACTGAGAGCACGTTTAGTCCCTGGAAAACAAAGCAAGTGTTTCCGAACCCAGAACCAACTACCCGCCACAGCGCTTTTCCAAACGTTGGGAACTGTCCCCCGAGCGCCGTGAAGATGTACTCCAAGCCTTATCCCCCTCCAGCCAGTGGCATGGCAGATTGGCTGGGGAATATGTTAGTAGATATCAACTACCTGTCGAGCCCTCACTCATCTCCCTTGCTCAGGAAAACATAAACCCAGAAGTTCCTGCAAAATCCCCTAATCCTGTGGTTTTGGATCAAACAACAATAGAGCGGGTTGTGCAAGAGGTTTGCCGAACCTTACAGCAGACTGCACCGCAGTTTGGTGAGCAGATACCCCCCCGAGCTTTCCAGCACAAGTCTTCGCAGTCTTTACAGCATAGGTCCCCGCAATCCGTCACCCCCCAAGGGAAGAGGTAGACAGTGAAAGTTTTCCAGTTGAAGCAAGAGATCACCAGTGATAAGGAGCGAAATGTGAACCTGGTACGTATCAACCCCCCACCCTTCACTAGTAGTTTTATCTTTTCCTAGGAACATGTGTGCGACCTTTTCCAAGAAGCCTTCGGAGTCTCCACGGACGATGACTTCTTGATCGTCGGTGGGGCTTCACGCGAAGAGGTTCAAGCCTTCCTAGACAGTAACAGCGATGGCCCCGATCCTGATAATCTTCAGTGGGACTTTAACCACCCAGCGTCATCTAACTGGAACAAAGTTGTTATCTCGTACCTTGTTCAGCAATTAAAAGCCACACGAAAGAAGGAGAATTGGATGACACAAGCGAGGTCCAATGAATACTGGGAGATTGCCATAAAGGATAAATTTAGTCGAATCAAATCCAAGCTCTTGAGTGCGAAACCTCATGTTTTCGATGATACTTCCATGGAGACGGAGGAGGAAGTCGTAGAGAGGTTAATAAAAGGAAAGGAAGAGAGGTCGAGGAAGGGGAGGAGGGATGAACGAAGGCTCAATGTAAGCTTTCTTCTTGCCTGCAAAGTTATAGGGCTGATGGATTACAGAAATATCGTCGCCGCCTTGGGATTACTCAAACCCTTGCAGAATTGAAGGCAGAAAGAGGCGACGATGATGCATCTGTCTGGAAATTTTTGTTCGACCTTGTCTCAGCATTAGGCAGTGATGGTATGAGTTCTGACGAGAGTGGCGACAAGGACATGGAGACAGTATTTCATACTCATGTGATGCCCTGGAGGAGGGACCTCAAGAAAGACCTCAACATTATTGACGTCCAGCGTCTTCAAGAGAAGAACATTTTTTCTACAAAGGGGGCGAAGGTTACCAGACGAATCCGCAGCGGTACCCCCTTAGCTCGTGGACCTATTGTCGGGCTCCCACAATCTCTCTATGATCCGGAATGGCTCGCTGGAAATTTAGGTGCTCCGTCTGGTGAAACGTTTCGTTGGATGCATATTATAGTACAGCATTAGTCCTGTATCTAGATAACAACAATCCGCTCTGTACCCAATCATGTGGGTCTTGTATTATTTCCATGGCCCAAACATCACATCTATCAAGAGGACATCGTCGTCATAGGTTGTGGAAAGGTACGATCATAGCAGCTCACAGACACGATAAAAATGTGATAGCAAAACATCAATGAGTTCGATCTGATGCAGCCTGACGCATGGCGCAGGGTACTGATTACCTGACAGCATCCGAGCGCTGATGTGTCTATTACCCTGACCAACTATGACATTTCCTCGTAGTCTGTGTCGATGTACTCCTTACTTTTGCTATAGCAATGAGAGACAAGGATCAGTCCAGTCAGGTTCTGGTGGTGGACAAGAGAAACGCACAATTGTTTCTTCCGCGGCCCACCTCCCCGCTGGTGTGCGTCTGCAGTATATCAGTCATTGCTTCAATGCATCCATGTGACCAACACCACGTACCTTCTTTGGTGGCTTACTGTCCACCTCTTCGTCACTAAACAATTGTTCGTTTTCCTCACCGCCTTGCTCGCCCGATCGCTTGAGCTTTCCTTTCCGCCGCTTCTTTGGCTCAGACAGCATGGCGCCCTCGTCCCTCAGCTTTGATCTTCTTGTTCGAACGCTTGAGTTTCCATTGCCGCTCCTCGTCGCTTTCCATCTGGACCTCCCTCGTCCATTCGAGAGCTTGCTCTCACGCAATCCGACATTCTCCCGCCAGCTTCTCAGCTTGTATGCGTAGCTCCTCCATCTTTGCCCTCTGTTCCAATGGCAATACGCAAGGGGGTGGAGAACGCAACATGTCAGCCATGATGACATCATCGATTAAAGAAGGAACGACAAACTTCGAGAGCCTCTTGTCGCTGTTTCACCTCCTGTCTCTTCTGACGGGCAGCTTCAAGTCTCACGTGGGCCTCAGCCTCGAACTCCTTTTGAGCAGTGAGTTGTTCGTCTGCCCGACGTAACATGCTCTCTCCGTATTTCCAATGTTGGTCTGCGAGCTCCACACTGTTGGGCAAGAACGAGGAAGTGTCCACCGCCAAGGATGCAGGGGTACTAATGATCACATGCAAGTCAACGGATGGACTTGGTTGTTTGAGGTCAGAGGGGGGCGGACATACCGTTGGGCATGATTAGCCTGAGCAATCGACCACTCGAGATCTTTGAGTGTCCGCTTGGCGGGTCCCAGCCTAAACATCAGTTCCGCTGTTTTTGTTCGATCAATGTTGTACATGATCGCTTTGTTGCTGGGTTGTATGTGAAGTGCCTGGGCGGGGTATAGCATAAGAATTATTCCCGACAGCGCACCGTGGAGCAAGGAGATGCCTCACAGTCTGCATATTTCAAAACGATATTCATGGCTACCGATGTTTGTTCTTTCGTAGCTTTGGCATACCAGGATCAACATAGACACAGTGGCACGGGCACGTGTTGACCGTCGTAAAACTTGACAGATGCAGTTTCATACTACAACATAGGTAAGTGCTCAGCAACAAATGGATGGTGTGACCAAATGCACGGGCACAAGTGACCGAAGATCTTGATTAGTCAAGAACTGAACTGTTTGACCAGGTAAGAGGGAGCGAAGACGGGAAGGTTGGGACCCAGTAGGTACAGAACGCGGATCAACGATGTCAGCCGAAACACAAAGGAACAGGAAATAACGACATAAAAGTGCATGTGATCCATGGGCACTTGTCAACTGGTCATAAAGTCGCCCCAAACTCGGAAACAATCATCTTCAAGGTGTTATCTGTGACTCACTTTCAACATTGTTATTCGCACCGCAATCAAGGACGACGGTGAAGGAGACAACAAACATGAAAAGGAGACAAGGTATTCATCACGTGAGACTTAGGGCTTACCATACGAGGCAACAGAATGATCACGGACAATCGAGAACAAACCTGGACCTTTCGGGTCCAGGAATTTTGTCTAGGCAACTATGCAACCAGCAACCCGTTGTTTTGAAGCACGCTTGTACACGTCACCATCGTCAATTATTAAAGTATAGCCCGTGTAACTGATTTGCTCGTAGACTGCACCCTGTCACTCATGCCTGCCTGTACTCAGAACTACCGCTGTTTTTGCTCTCTCTGTTCAGAATTGGATCCCGAGGGTGTGGCCCAAAACCCTGGTGGTAAACTAGTGCCATTGAAGTACCAGAGCATCCACCTTCGCAATGTCTGGACTTTCCAGGATGTTAGGGATGACACTCGTCAGATCGCTGGGGAGTCTCATGTCCTCCGTGCTGTGTCTAACAAATCCCATGCACAGTCCTCAAGATTGGTTGGCAATAATCTGGGCAACGATTTGACTTCAGCTATTGGTAAAATTACGATTACATCATCGTGCGTGACTCGTTCTTCCATGCTAGATCTAACCTCATCTATTTCCAGCCCGTCCCCAGCCCATCCCAGGAACTCCTCCGATGTTCGCCGGACTGCCATAGAGTCTCTGGTACACCGCGCTATATCCAATGAATCTCTAGTATACTCCCGAAGCTCAACCAGCAATGATGCAATTGACGACCTCTCTGCAACAATTAACGAACTTACAATCACTACATCGTGCGTGACTTGACCTTTCCATGCTGGATCCCAAGTCTTACTCATTCTCAGCCCACCCTCAAACCATCCCATATCTTCCTCAGACCATCCTGCAGCCAAGTCGTCACTGCCATCTGAAGATAACAATCCAAGGACGACCTCCATCCTGCTTGAAAGGTACATTTCTTTTACCCAGGTCACCCATCTTTTTGACTTTAATGTAGGGAATTGCTATCCAAGCAGGAGCGTAATCGCCGGACAGTCAACGCACATAGGGTACTTGATTCAATCGAGAGCCAAGTTCAGTTCATTAACAGGGAATCTATGTCTTCGTCCTCGCTGGATGTGCGGAGTCGTCTATCTTCCAAACTTCGCATGGTAAAAGAACGCTTGTCCTGTCTCAAGCGCAAGGTTCCCTCCGTCGTCTCCCACAAGAGTTCTATTCTCCAATCATGTATTGACATCGACAAACGTCTCGATTCTGGAGAAATCCCACTCCCGACAGATGATCCCGTGAAATATGATTCGTGTAAGTACATGTATATTTACATGAAACAGGATGGTTCAATAACATGTTCGCAGCCCACCATTTTCTGCGTTCTATTGACCTTTACGATGAACTCCCAGTAGTTTCTCTTCTCCTAGGTGTCCTAGGTGTGGTATACTTCGGTCTAAGTCGTATGGCCAGGGATTTCTTTTTACAGCTTGTATCCCTCATCTTGGGCCTTGCATTTCGAGTTCCTGGTTGCAACATTCCACTCCAACGGGATCGTGTACTTGCTCAAATACCGAAAACTGTCAAAACAGCGTTGTCTCGTTTCAATTTAGATGGTCGTACCACTATGTTCGCAGTTTGTCCTTCATGCAACCATATCTACAGACCTGCAGACGACAAGGAATTCACTCCTTTGTACCCATCCCACTGCTCGAATAGACCATGTCCCGAGGATGAGCCCTGTAACGCCGTGCTCATCCAAGACCCCGAGGATGGTTGCAAACGCCCTATCAAGTCGTTTGTCTACCACCATTTCCACGACTACCTCTCTGGTCTTCTAGCAAGACCGGAGCTTGAGGAGCTTATGGATCTGCCATGCGACCGTATCATGCAGAGCATCGGGAGCCCCCCACCATCTGCTGTGAAAGATATCTGGGATGCAGAATTCCTTCGTACAATGAAGGGACCTTGTGAATCAACTCTGTTTCTTGATCGCAGAAGTGAAGGGCGATTCTTGTTTTCCCTCAACGTCGACTTTTTCAACATAGAAGGAAATTTACAGCGGAACGCGAAGACATCCTGCGGGGTCATTTCATGCGTATGCCTTAACCTACCTCCTGATTTGCGCTACAAGACGGAAAATATGTACTTGGCGGGAATCATCCCTGGTCCTACCAAGCCCTCTGGTGATCAAATCAACCACTTTCTAGATCCCCTCATCAACAACATGGTGGAAAGTTGGACACGGGGTATTCAGTTTTCGCGGACCGCTTTGCACAGGGATCGAGTCACACATTCAGCAATAGCCTGTGTTGTTTGCGATCTGCCTGCCACACGAAAGACGGCTCAGCTAGCCGCAGCTACAAGCCATTTTTTTTGCAGCGCTTGCCACTGTTTTCACCTGAAGACCCTCAGGAGGACAGATGTACACCACCCCGACTGGAAATTTCGAGACAAGGACACATTGCGTCGACACGCTGAGCTATACCGAGATGCTCACACGTCCAAGGAGCGTCAACGATTGTTTGTAAAGCATGGTGTACGCTGGTCGTCCCTGTGGCGGCTTCCATACTGGGACCCTGCTCGGCAACTTGTGGTCGACGCCATGCACTGTCTATTGGAAGGGATAGCTCAAGCCCAGTTTCGCGAATACCTAGGCTTTACGAAGACCACTGCCACCAAGGCTCAGGAAGTTGCGGAATCCCAACCAGCATTCACCCATGACTTCCGTGCCCCAGGTGATGCCGAATCAACAACTCTATCAGACAAGGATCGCAAACAGGTTGCTAGTATCCACGATCTACTTGTTGCTGCTGTTGACGATCTCGTCGTTGAAGATGATGTTGCTCGGATCACACAGCATCTTCTTTGTTTAGACCGGAGGCTCTGTGTGAAGAAGTCTACTCCCCTTCAGTTTGTAGCTACAAGCCTTGGTTTACGACCCATCAGAAACCATGGCAGGGTTCTAAAAGCACACTGGGTCAGGGCCTTGATCAAATGGGTACGTGTCCTCCACAAGCTTCTGGTAACTGGTGTAACTCGATTGTACACAGCGCCAGACCAAACCAATGAAGAGAATATTAGTAGTTCAGACATCATCCCAAGAGGTTGTCCGACACATCCAGAAGGTCATAGGAGATGCAGATACCCCTTCATGGCTTAGGTGGGTACCGATCGACCAGAATCTTTGTCCGGCTATACTGAGAGCTGACCACAATACTGCCGACTCAGGTCAGTGCCTCACAACTTTGGTGAAGCGAAGGCTGGCACCCTGAAGGCTGACAAGTGGCGAACCATGACCACTGTCTATATCCCCCTGGTGCTCGTGAGCGTATGGGGAGAAACCTCAAACCACCCATCTCCACAAGTCGCAGCTCGAATGCGTACCATTCTTGATCACACGATGCAACTCGTGCAAGCGGTGCGCATTGCTTGCCTGCCCATTATGACCGAGTCCCGCATTAATGCTTATCGGGCTTGTATCTTGAGTTGGTTGGGCTCTTTGCCAGAAGTCCTCGCCAACGCTGCCCTACGTCCAAATGGTCATGTGGCATGCCATATCTATGACTATCTCCGACTATTTGGACCCGTCCGGTCATGGTGGTGCTTTCCTTTTGAGCGACTCATTGGTCATCTTCAGCAACATACACATAATCATTGGTTTGGTTCGTATTCATTGCCCAATGAATCACCAAGTTATTGCTGATCTTACTCAGGTGAACTGGAGGCAACCTGTTTGCATTCCTTCATTCGGGGGTCGAAGCTATGATGCTGGCTGTCTAGATCGGAATCTCTACCTGCCATCAAGGAGCTAAAATCACTGTTTGATAAGTATGTATTTGACAATCCTGCTACTGACGACTCTGCTATGCTGCTACCTGACGAGCACATACCTTCATCGCCACTTCCCGTTCTGGTTGATCTTCGACCCCTAACATCAAGCAGCCGGTTACCCTTCCGTGCCCGCTTCCAGACAGGGGGAGTAGTTTATAGTCGCAGCTCGACTCACCTGGGCAACAGCCTCATTCTGTTCTATCCGACAGACTCTAGCCATCCAATTCCTGGTTGCATCAAGTACATCTTTGAAGACGGAGGATGTGTTTGGTTTGCTGTCCATTGTCACCCTCCAGCAAGAGAGAGCACTATAGACCCATATCGACATTATCCTTATTTCCCAGCTCGACTCTATGCAGCTGATCTCTCAAATGAGATTGAGCTAGTCTCTCCATCTCAGGTGTTGTCGCATATCGTCCGGTGGCGCTTCTCGGAGGAATCAGTCGTTGTCCTGGCATTGACTATGGTATGCAATCACTTTTATTCGTGTACTGAGACTGATATAATCCTCCAACAAAGTGATACTACATTTACTCGTACCCAAAGTACTACTCTGTATCATTCTGTCTCATTGTAGAGGTGGTTTGTGTATACATGCCATTTATCACCATTGCCTGTGATCACACAACGGATACCCGCGCATTGATAATAGACCTTAAAATATTTACTTTCGAAATAGCTGTTACGACATTTGGGATATATTATTTTCTTAACAATAACACTGATTACCTTCACAATAAGTTGTATCGAACAATGCAAATAAAATCTGTAAATAGCCATTAAAAGATAAACTGGTGACCAATATTATGTGCAAGATAAAATGTTATATTTTCAATCATGTTTACCTATCTTGTAAATAGCCCATCAAAGTTTAACTGTACACGAATATTTAGATAACCAATAAAATGAAGTATGTTGCTCACTCTAAAATATTTTTCAACATTATTTATGTACATTTGCATTCTGAAATCCATTTTGCGTGGCTCTAAATATTGGTAACCCCGATGTGTGAGGGGTAGACCATCAATATTTGGAGGCAGAGCGGATTCCCAGGGTCGCGTGACTGGAACCCAATCAGAAAATCGGGCAGATTGGTCATGCGCAGGGGCTATGATCCGGGAGGCGAGCCGCGAGAAGCCTGGGAAGGGGTTGCCTTCCGGGAACCGGCAAGCCCAAGGGTGCAGCCTCTCCAATGAGCTCGTCTAAGCGCCCCTCCTTCGTCGATGAGCCCAACGACTTGTTCGACGTACCTGCCCACCGCTTGGACCGCTACCGAGGTGTCGACGAGCCCAGTGACTCGTTTGATGCATCTCCGCCCCGTCAACGAGCGCGTTAGCTTGGATGGCGCATCCCCACCTCTTCGGACCCCTCTCGAGGCATTGACGAGTCCGACGACTCGTTCGCTGCACTGCCGCTGCTTCTGGACCCCTCCCGAGTCGTTGACGAGTCCATTGACTCGTTCGCTTCACCGCCGCTGCTTCTGGACCCCCTCCCCCTGAGGCCTGAGCCATCAACGACTCGAAATGCTCATTCGACTCACCCGCCTGTTGCCCGGACCCCTCCCGATACCTCGACGAGCCCGATGACTCATTTGCTGTACCGCCGCTGCTGCTTCTGGACCCTTGCAACACATCGACGAACCCCATGACTCATTCGACGCGCCTGCCTGGACCCTTTCTGACACGTCGATGAACCCAACTGCTTGCTCGACGCACCCGCCTGTTGCCTGAACCCCTCCCGACGCGTCGACAAGCTCAATGGCTCGGTCAATGTGCCCGTCTGCCACCTGGACCTCTCCCGAGCCCAATCACTCATTCTTTGCACCACCACCGCTTCTGGACCCCTCGCAACATGTCGACGAGCCTCACAGGTTGTTCGACACACACCAGCCCAATGGCTCGGTCACCACCACCACCACCACCACCACACCTGGACCCCTTCTGACATGTCGACGAGCCCAACAGCTCGTTCGATGCATCCCCACCACATTCGGACCCCTCCCGAGCTGTCGACGAGCCCGATTGGCTCGTTGGACGCACGCACACACCCCTCCTGAGTCCGCAACATTAGAATGTAGTATATACATAATGTACCTTTTGTATGTAAACGTCCCCTAGACATTTTTCGACCTTAGCGAAAATTCCCCCCTCGTGGTGCCACCTGTCAGGTGACCGAAAGGTCGCAAAGGTCGCGTCGGCCACACCCGGCCGTGCGGAGTTCGAAAATAGGTCGCTCGGTCGTGATTGGTCGAAATTGTTCGACCAATCGACCCCTGCGCATGCCGGTGCTGCCGAAAATCGTTTTGAAAATCAAATATTATTATTATGAAAATGAAATTTCCGCGTACTAGTATCTGATCAATCGTGCACGACGACACAAAACGCGTCCTTAACTTATTCTCCTGACATGGATATGTCAGGGGTGTCACTCGCTCTTAGTTCTCTCTTTAATTTGTCACTCGACGTTCTTTACGAAGTTGCTCACGACGTTTTGCAAGACAAGATCCCTCTTCAATATGTATCAACACTTTCGAATCACGACAAGATAGACGCGCTTCGCGCATGCATACTTGTTTATATATCCTTAGCTCGTCAACAATCATTCCCCGTATTTTTTAACTACAAGCCTCTCTCGACGCCCTTAACGGATAAGACACTATCATTACAGCCGGGACAGGGTCTGGCAAGACACTCTGCCCCTCAACGTGGCAGCCTCATAGCGGGCTGGTCACCAGACTATCAAGGTCACTCTCTTCCTGCCAGTGCGTGCTACTTCGTCTCATTTGCACTCCCATCTGTTCTTCCCATCAAGCCCTTCAAATTGGTGATTACAAGGCTTGATTCCGAGCACAAATCCCTAATCCCATTCCACTGAGTTGGTATCGTGGGTTTTGTCAACTCAAGACGCACCTCTTCTATGGTAAGTCGTCATCTCTAGTCCAATTCATTGTGTTGATGTTCTTCTCAATGACCCTTCAGGAACGTCTGCGACGGCTGGCAATTAGGCCAGCCTTCCCACCTCTGATCGCTGAACATAAGTCATCTTCGTTCACCAAGTCTTTTATGGAGGAGATAAGGGTACTGTTCTACAATCTGACTGACTTCCTTTCAGCACATTCCAGGCTGGTCGGTTTGATGGTCACGAAGGTAGAAGACTGAATCAATGGTTGCTCACCCTGACCCGACACATGAAGCTCGGATACTCAACCAATCTTGTTGCTGACCTTGCTCTCTGCAAGACATGGAGGCGCGTCGGATGTAAGGCTATCGAAGACATTATGGTAAGGTAGAATTTTTGTCTTCTCTTCAACCGTAATATGACCCCAGTTCTTGGTGGATTTACGTATGATGAACATGTTCCCCGTCAGCTCATACGAAGCATGAGCATACATGGGGTCTGGTCCTCTTCGGCTTCGGCTGTGCTTACTGGTTATGTGAATATAGTCACTGCGGCCGAGCCTACCAAAGTCGGTGTGTGATGGTGCTCTGCTGATAATTAACAGTCAAAGGTCACATTACTATTTGGGAGCATCCTCGTGGCAGGAGACAGTCACACAGTCTGACGCTTTTGACGCGGTTTCTTCTATTTGTTAACGTGCCTAACCAATGGCCATGTAAACCAAGGTAACACGAACAGTTCAATAATGAACCACGCTCCTAATACGTCCTGGTCTTCTCCGTAGGCTAACAATACATCCGTAGCTGTGTTCATGCCATGAATAGAGCCACAGGTCGAGTCTGTAAAATAGAGCAAAAGCACAAGGAGACTTTGATGAACATGGGTGCGTTTTTACTGGGTAGGTAATCTGCGACAGGTTTCATGATGCTAGGCTGTTATTCCGCGTATTACTGAATGTGCAATCAGAAAAATCGTATTGGTTAACATTTAAAGCGAGGCCGGTTAAGGTGATGAAGCTGGCCGAGATGTATACCGCCCTGTGCATCGATGGGAGTCTGTGCAAGATGAGACTTCAAGATATGTGTGCAAATGGCTGCCATGGTGTTGACGGAAGTGGAGAATGGGATGGCAATACCGACCGTGCCGGGTGATTGATGGATTCGAACATGGCGACACTGAATTCTGGAAGTGACTGGATGGGTCGAGAGAATTCTGAACGGTGGCTCTTCCATGGTCTGACACTAACGCTAATGCCTGCTTCATAATAAGGGCTCAACAGCCCTGATACAGGATTCATAACGATCTGCTACAAAATCTAATATTTATATTCCACGAAAGCAATGCATGAAAACTGACGCGATCTTCTAAAACTCCTACAACGAGCACAACAAATATCTACAGTGCTTTCCCCGCGAACTCGCACTAAACATTGAGTGAGAGGCAGACTTTCCGTACAGTACTAACTGAGGACGAATGCTTCACAGTCAAGACGCATCTGCCCTTGCGAGCATCATACATTTCGATCCTGGTATAATTTACCCTAGTTGTTAGCAATATGTACTACAGCGAAGGGCAGACTAGCACTGACATATAAGGTCCGCCAGACGGTCCTGTGACTTTCCACGGACGATCAACCTCACCAATGGATGCAATCACACGGTCATCTTGGTCCTCGATGAACTGACTCTCTTTCCAATTTCATGACATGCGTGTGGTCGAACCACCAGCTGACGTTGGACTGTAAGAGGGCTTAATCAGCACATCACACGATCATATGAGATCGGAGACACAGTGGTTTGTGAAATGGGACGGGTGACACAAGCATAATCAGCCGCTGAATAAAAACCAATATGTCAAACTCACAAATTTGACGACACCATTCGTCACGACGTCCAGGAAGAATTCCTTCGGATCACTGGAGCAACCCAGTGCCCTACCAGTACTGGCATAGCCAGCATTGGGGATTGGGCTCCACCTGACAGTCTACAAGGGGTAAGTATGGCATATCCACACCTTCCATCCGAAACTGCCCAGTGCCGATTGAGTCCGGGAAATTAGATTCCATTGTCTGCCCTTACCACTAACCTGGGAGTCCAAGTGTCTTTTCATTGGCAAGTCAAGATAGCTGTTGAGATTGTGTACTGTTATTGCCTGTTCAACGTTCAACGTTGAGCTCAGTGGTCGTGAGAATCGAGGTCATGATATCAATTGCCTAATCTGACCTGTATATGGACATGTCGAAAGTTCCACACCAAATATCCATAGCTGTCAATCGAGAACAATCAGTGCCGACGAATTCCACACCACTTCAGTTTGGTATGCGTGTTGTTCTGACGGTAAGTCACATCTCTCTCAACCGCCACTCATTCTCATTTTGCATTACCACTTTGCGCGATGGCCACCAAAACGCTGGACGTTAATACTGACAATCCTACTGCTGACACTGGACAGTACGCAAGAATCATACGCATAATTGTACGTTTGGTTTCTTGTTGCACTATGTTGTACTAACCTCAGTGCTCTGACTCCAGCGTAACATGGAGTTTCTCAAATTTCGCAATAAAGAGAACGTCGTCGTTCCTGTCCGCACAGAAGCTCACCATTCTCCTATGAAACGGTCGGCTTCCAATCGGCAGCCCGGACAATCACACACGCGCACCACCATAGACACAGGGTTCAACCACGAACTAGCGATGGCACGTTACCTCAATCTCGCGGATCATGTCTTCGGCCACATCGTGTCGACGGAATTGGCGTGGGATATTCTACGTCAGTTCATCGATGATGGGTTCATTCAAGTTTTCAATCAGTCGACTCCACGTCACAACCACAACCTCGAAACTCTCGATCCGAGCGCTGAGGATGTTCAGCATGCAATTGAGCAGGCTTTTAAGGACGCGGATATGCACGGCTGCATCCGACCGGGCACGGACAACGACCGTAGGCAGTCAGAGTCGTTACCCGAAGATACCAAGGAGAAAGGAAGATGAATACCACGCTACTCCTCGAGATGGTACTTTCTGCAAGATTAGTGGTTTTAGAACAAAGAGGTTTCCTTGGTGAGCTTGACCTATCTACGTCCATCGCAATCAGCTAACAATTGTATCGCCTACATCATAGTTGACCATATTTCCCGGCACCGTAGGGATGGTTGTGAGGTAAGGAACAAGACGATGCAAAAACATCTGGCGAGTCCCGGCACTTCGACCACAATCTCCCTGCAACCATCGTCAGTGGACGGAAACCGTGATGCATTGTCTGGAGATTCTGAAGCTGCTTCACACCTTCAATCTCCCCTTCACGTTACTGATAATGCCTTGATGAAGAGTTGCGAGGGGTCGGATATCTGCGGTGAAAAATCCTTGGACATAGTGGAGCATCCCACGCTGTCTCGGTACGCTTGTCTGTAAATTATCTCTCATCATATGTCTAGGACTCGTGAGGTGATCCCGCAGAGCGACATCCGTAAGTCTTCAAGTTCTTATGGTCAGATGAGATCCTGACTTTTTGTAGGGAACAACATAGAGAAGGCGATTGAAGCGTGTGGCTTGGGAGACGAAAAATCGGCCATTCCGGCGGGATTGGGCGAGTCTTTGAGCAGCAAGTTGTCTGCAGATGTCGGAAGGTTGCGCCCCATTGGTGAGTCTGATGTTTGTCGCCTCTGACTGTTATTCACAGAAGAACTAGGCCATGTGAAAAATGTTCAAGTCTTCGTAGACGAAGGTAAACTCTGGTTTATGTAGCTCGAACGAAACCTTCGTTAACGGGAAGTCACACTTCGTAGGCATGCCTGACTCTGCCACATTTATGGCACGTATGCGAGAACCACTTGCTCGTTTTGTGGATGTCGTGAGCTCTTTTTCCGAGCTATATCACATACCAACAGCGACATTGCGCCTTTTCTATGACGTTTCGAGAGGCTACATAGCATTCAACTGCCGAGGAATCATCTACCTCAATCTGTGCTATTTTGAGGTCTGGCGTAAGTAGATTTCAGCTTCTAGCCAGGAAATGTTACTCGATTGCTTCAGATGACGAGCAAGTCAAAAGCAGGAACCGACAGAACGCTCAAATGTTGTGGTTAGTTGATTTCGTACGCTGCTACATCGTTCCATTGTCTGACGAACATTCTCGACATAGGTTCCTCGTTCTTGCTCATGAAATCGCACACAACGTGACCAATCTCCACGACTCAGATCACGAATTTTGGTTTTCGGCGACCTGTGAAGCACACTTCATGACTCTTTCCCAGCTCTTGTGACCTGTTGACCTTCGACTCCGTTATATGCTGTGGTTAACGCTCGCAGTGAACCTTGTCTTGGCCGCATACCTTAGTATGCATGTTTTCTGATATCTCACTCTTCTGGGATTCGTTTCACAGCAGAGTTTGTAAGATCGTATGTAACAGGACAATAAAGTGTTTAAAGTGAGGTTTATCACATACGGAACGACTGGCATGTCAACAGTAAAGATCCTACAATCTTATCTTCGTCTGTCGAGTCAAAATCAGGCCATGGGTCTTCGAGGTTCTGGGAAGGATCGAACCAACATGATAACGGGCAGTTCAGATATGAGAACTTTTGAGTGAATGACAAAATGAATTCGTACAGCAGAAACGGATGCAAGAAACGAGTGTCATGCAATCAGATCAGATATCGCTAGAGCACGTCGAGCGTCCATACGCAAGCCATCAGCACCTGTGGCAGCGTGTCATCCTGCACTCGAGCTGTGATAACACTCTGCAAAGCAACCCTCCTATACTCGGCCACAATTCGCGCGTCGGCGTGAGCAACAGTGCTCCAAATGGTTGTCCCAGGCGAGCCATAGATTGGAGAGCTGGGGTCAGCTTGTCCGTCAATGATACATGTGATGGCGACGAGAGCGATGTCGCGTCTCGCAATTGGGCACCAGATGAAATCTCCAAGGGGGGAGGAGATCCTTGAATTCGTAGATGTGGACTAGGTGATGGAGGCGGCTTGTCTATAGTCTACAAAAGATTGGTCATCAGCCATTGTCTCAGATATACTTCCAACAGGATAGAGGTGGTCGAATCGGGAGAGATCCTCCACAGTCCTGAATTCCACAAGTCCGAGCGTGGTTGTCTGTACACGGAATACTTGTTCCGACCCATTCCAATCCGGAGAAACCGCCAATGGCCCAAGCTTGAAAGCAGCACATGGGAGTTTGATCCGTCTTCCTGCAAATGATGGTACAGGAAGCTCGCTGAGTCAGTCATGGAATTTGATGACCGAGGCGAGATTGAACGTTTTGCTCAATCGAGCAGTAGTGGTCTGCATTTCGGCGCGTGTCATGGGTGGTGGGATGTGTGAGGTCGTCAGCTCGCTGAATACACGGATGCTGCCCGGGAGACAGCTGTTGAAGCTTCCAGATTTCCCAGTCCATGCAAGAATACTTGTTTCCCTGGAGCTCGCGAGTAGCTGCGCTAATACTCGCCCGAGTGCTTGGTCCCCCTCCCCATAAACGACCGGTAAGGATACAGAGAACATCCCAAGCAATGAGTAGGCTGCATCCTCGACAAAGGTCGTCTGACGTCTTGAGAAAAGAGAAAGTTTCTCCCACATGTTGTCTAACCCAGGTCAGAGTTCCATCAGGGTTCACGCCGGGACGCCAGTTGCCTCCACCATCTCCAGAACCACTTTTGAGGCTTGGTATTCGAGGAGTGTCCAGGCACGAGAGTTCCAGATGCTCCTCACAAGATCGCCATGCCGTGATGGAGAGCGAACACCACAGAGAAACACGAGAGTCAAAGCAGAACCCTGGTACCGCTTGAACATGGCTACGAGTGGAGTGCTTCTTGATGCACGGTGTGATCCCCCTTGTTGATACAACAGGTATTGCTCCAAGCCCAATGTAACCCGCATCTCGTACGATCTTGCAGAACATTTCAAGCTTGTTGTTTGTGGGAGATTCATCGAGGTCATACACTATGATGTACGTGAGTTCCTCAAGCAGAGGTTCGTTGTCTTCCCATGTGTGTGAAAGCATGGCGTAACGATAGAACCGTGTCACGTCATGTTTGATGCGCGCGCGGTCAATGGTCGTCGCCGTGCAGGCGACCATGATCAGTTCATTGAAGACTGGGAGCGATTCGAATGCTACAGCTTGTTCCGCTTTGTCGAGGAGTCGACCAGAGATGGTGTTGATGAGTACCCGTGGAGAGTCACAAATAACATCTCGAATGACGTCCCGGATAGCCGCTTTCGTATTCATGTACTGGCGATGAAGCACTGGGAAAGAATATCAACAGCTGAACTTTGGCGTGATGTCAATGCCCTTACTGCGAATTTCTGGATCAGATGACTGATAGTATCGCCTCGAAAGCACGGCTTGCATTTTCATAGTCTCCCGCCTTGTGTAGCGCCGCGTGTTTCCTCTCGTGACCCCATGGGGACGATGGATCGAGCTCGATTATCTGGTGACGGTCTGTGAACTAGGACTAGCCTGCGTGACAAAGGGTAACCCACCTTGTTTGCATCATTCAACGCTGGTCCCCATGAGCCACTGGCTACGTATGCTTTGCTTTGTTTGATCAAGACTCGTTTGAGGGATTTTTTGGCGAGTGCGCGATCGACCTGGTGGAGAGAACTGGAGATCGTGTCCGTCAACGACACTTCGGCATCCACGAAGGGACGATCTTACCATGTATCAAATGCAGCATCGGGGATCTAAGGAATGATGGCAGAGAGAAAGTAATTAGTTTCATGTTCTAAAACCATTGGAACACGTCATCCAGTTTAACACACGATACTTACAACAAGATAGTATGAAGGCAAGCTGCCTTTAAGATCCTGAATGGTGATCTCTCCATCCAATGCACCAATCACGAGAAGCCAGTCGTTAGGGGAGAATGCGAGGGAAGATGTTTCTTGAGAGTGTTGAATGAGACCGCACTGGGCGTGCGTGGACGTATCCCAAAATGTGACGGTAAATTTCCCGTGCGAAGGTAAGGCAATACGCGCGTCTTCGCTATGGGGAACTTGCCACTCTGCGACTGTTGAACCGGTGGAGGCTTCAAATTGCTTGATTGTGCGATCAGATATCACAAAGAGATGCCGGTGGTTGCAGAGGAGAGATCTGTTGTAAAACGAGGTTGCTTGCGCTTTGATTTCCACATGTAAATGACCGTTGTTGCTGTCGTATACGCGAACGGAATTCGTTGTGACTGTCGCGATGTGATCGCCCTCAGGCGAGTACTTCGTTGCTATCAACTGCTCGTGTTCAAGTGTTTACTTTTGTCAGTGGCTTCCCCAGTGGTGGCTGACACGAGTCGAGTCGAGTCGGGCGAGAAGTCGACTGCCACGGTAATGTCATAGAGTTTGTCACCATGTTCAAAGACCCGTTTGTATGTCTCGGCATCCCATATAAATGGTTCTTCTGTCTGGCTGTCCCCGCCGCGATCCATCTGCCATCTTTCGACGCAGCGAGTATGATACAGTACTTTCTCCGCTTCCATGGATGCCATTTGTTGGCCGTTTGCCACTCGCCAGACTTGAAGTCCCTTCCTACCACCGCCCACGAGATATTTGGAATCTTCTGTAAACATCACCGCCCTCGTGAACCCACCAGCGTCAATTCTGACGGACGGAAATGGTTCTTGTCCCCCATGTCAGCAACAACACACCTCCATTCACCATTACGCACCAGCCATTGTTGACGACAGCACAAACGCAACTGTTGCTGGGTACTGGGTGCTGAATGATGGTCAAGGTCGATGGACGGACAAGCCGCGGTCTCGGCCACCGACCCACGTTGCTCGTTTTCGGCACACGTTCACATGATATGTCATGCTCGTACGGCTCCGTATCAGTGTGCATATAATCTATGTGTGTGCCACAGACTTCCTTGGAATTTCAGTGTGTACTGACTACCTTGTCAGTGAAGGCCCATGCGGGTGCCGTCAAAGTCTTCTGCGAAATGGGAATTTGTGGGGAAATAGCCAATGAGGACAATGATTTCATGCTCTCGAATTTTATTCCATATGTAGGACACCACAGCTTACCTCTATGCACGGGCTTCCATGGTGGGCGGATGACGCTGACGACACCAGGCCATTGAACGCCATGCATCCTTCAGCATCAGGATGTACGCTAACCCTGTTTATGTGAATGGTGACTGGCCTCAGATCGTTAGGAATAGAGCTATCTTCCAAGGTTCACAGAGCAAGAGATGGCTGACCTTAAAGGTATGTGGAACGTCTGATTGTCTCGGTTCAAGATACATGTACTCTGCGATGGTCTTGGTTGACGTGTACATTCCTATATAGGCTCACCGGACTTTTTCACCATCGACTCATACATGTTCTCATACATTGCAGTTACTGCTACTTGTCAGGCCAATATGTCTGATTCCGCTTGACCTGCGTGTAACACTGTCGTGCTGTACAATTTGGATGCAGGATGGGCAGTTGGACCGAGCCCAGATCCCACCAGCAGTGCATGGCTCCCAGCCACACCTCAAATGCTGAGGGGATATTTGCAACAATTAATGGATCGGTGGCCAAGCCTGAAGATGGTGTGTACCTCACTCAGTTTAGTCCTTGAGGGATGTCAATGTGTTAGTGACCCAGTATATTGCCGAGTTCATATTTATGTAATGAGCGTCGCTCGAATTTGCAACAATGCGCCGCATTTGATCGTCGGACAGCATTGATCGGGGACGCCTTCTTGGCAATCCATGCAGGATCCTTGAGGATCCTTGAACTGGCCATTGTCGACGGTGCCATGGACAGCGCAATGTCACTCTCACCTCCCGTATCTTTCAAAAACCATACCGCATGGCAAAAACGCTGATCGCGGAACAAAGAACCTCAAGGCCGTCCTCGGCCAAGGATGCGAGCGTCGACAACTCGCCTGGATGAGCAGTAGCTGTAGCTGGCCATGGACGTTGAAACGTTGATGTGTCGAGGAGGTGTCCTGAAGTGTAAGTTCACTCTCACTGGCACAGACTCTGATCGGTTCCCACCTCTCAACGACACCACAGAACCCAAGTGCGTCATCATTTCAACTTGAAGTTGTCTCACGTTTCGTCTGTAATGCTGACCATCAACAGGCTCTGTACTGTACACGGTTCCACACTCAACACTCGGGTATGTACCACGACACGAGCATGTACGACCTCATCAAGAATTTCGTACGTTCCGCCTTTCCTCTCGCGGCCAGAACCCAATGACGTTTTCTTGCAGAGTCCTAGTGTAAATGGTATCAATGCCGTTGTCAAGTAGCACCAGGGCACCAGGGCTGCCTCACCTCCAGACAGGTATCTAGATCTGGTCCTTAATATCCTTCATGCCTAAATCTAATTCTAGGCGCTTTGGCACGAGTCGCTCAATCACACGCATCGAAAGGATCGAAAGGGTACAGCATTCTACCGGAGGTGTCTCAAGAGACGGATCGCGTCTCACATCTAGATGTTTGGATACTTGTCGGCTGCACCCGTGCAATTGATCGTCTCAGATATCTATCTCCCTTTGCACACCATGCTGGGCTTCGCTCAACTTTCGGAGTCAACCCCCAGCTCTTCCCCGAGCATTTTATGTTGAACACTGAATGAAATGCCGGGCTTGGGAAACGCGAACTCGGCGCGTTATGCCTCCATCAGAGCCCCGAGATTATTACTCTCCTGGTATTTCTCATATCCTTTTCTACTGATTGTGTTCCTGCATGAGTTCATTCTCAGTGTCGTTGCTTGATCCACAAACATATCAGCCTCTCTCATTGTTGTTCTTTTTGCAACTGAACACAACCCAGGTCACAGATGAATCGGCCCTACAAAGGCATGATGGTGAAAGACCCTTGCCATCGAGATTTCTTGAGAATACGCCACGCGAAACCTTTGGTGTCTTGGAGTGCAACGCGTCGTCTTTAAACCTCCAAGTGTTCGATCGATGCTCCATTTTCTCAGATACAGGCAGACCAAGCCATGGATATGACGACGTCCGCCCACCGATCATCCTCATCCTCAAAGATAATGGCTCGAAAGGCACACCGACGATTTACGATTGTACGACCATTGCACTCGCGCAGCTCAACAACTGGTCCTGAGGTATTCTCAACCATACTCACCCCATGATATCCAGCGGATGATATCTAACGGGTTCATGCGCAACAACGATCGTAAATCCTCGTGCTCGCTATGGCATACCAGAGACGCAATGCCCCAAAAGCATTCTTTACATTTGCCCTCACTGGCGCCCATACATCGGAGTCACCGGGAAACAACGCCCCGTACGCGTATGCCACTTCAACTTGGTCATGCCCAGACGGCCATTCGCAATGTCGTCCGTCAGTAGACCGAGTGTGGTGGCCCAGATCGCTTTTCAGTCAGCAGGGGGCTGGCGTTGAATGGAAGCGGGCAGCTTGCGAATGGTGACAGCGGCCTGTGAATCAAAATCAAAATTATTGAATGCACTGCGAATGAGTGAAGCCAGTCAGGTGAGCAACGACAACATGGGGGGAGAACGGAGGCGGGTGAGTTGGCTCCAGAAGTGACCTCACCCCTATTCTAGGACATCCAGCGACGACGAGAGGTTCCTGAGGATAGAGAAGTGACGATACAGTGGCTAGATACTGAATAAAGGGTGCTGCAAACCCTCAGCGACATGAATTCACGAGTATCGATCAATGACGTACCCTGATGAGGGTATCCTCGTAGGCGAAGGTCAAGGGCTCCTCAGTCAAGGACAATAGCCCTATCGAGGTCCTCCATGACCTCGAGTTGTTTGTACCGCCGTCGGCGAGATTGAGTGCGAGGTTGTCCATTGACGTCGACTGGGTGAAGATGCCCTTGCAGGCGAAGGTCAAGGGCCTCCATGACTCCGAGCTGGTTGTACCGGAAGGATTGATCCACTGCAAGGCTATTCAGTGACGTTGACCGACCAGGATACTAGCCTTGCGTGGTGGAGGCCAAGGGCGTCTCTGTGGAGGAAAATGGCCACGTTGGTGATCTCCTGTAACCCCGAGTGCGTTGTACCGGGTGGAGAGACGACCTGACAGGGTATTCGATTATGATACAGTGTGATGTCAAAAGAAATTCCTGATGGTCGCTCAACACGGCCCGAAAAAGGCAACGTTTCACCACGACCGATTCCACCTCCATCATCCATCAAACTTGACTCACCATTGATATTTTGTTGCGTCGACTCTGCAATCGCATGAATCATCTGCATCATTCGAAGATCGAGGAATAATTGATCAGAGGCAGAGCTTGATGCGTACATTTATTCAAGATCGACGATGATAGGTGGAAATGGTGAGCACGTTTCATCCTGCGTCTCCCTTGAACATGCTGGGTCGACCGTGGTGAACTAGGTAGCAATTCGACACGTGTGTCACTCCAGGCTTGCCCGCACGCAGCACCAAACGTCCCACTCTTTTCCCAAACCACCACGTTGGATCACTTCGGCGAGCCAGCGTGAAATCGACTCAAGGTATTTTTGTCTTCCCTTTCGGCGTGCACGGTAGTGACTCGATGACCATCATATATATCCAAGTTTACCGTGTACATTCGAGAACAAAACCCATCGTCGCCAGATTTAAGCAAATTTTTGCAGTTCGCAGACGTTCAAAAGGTGCTCAACTTTTCACATCTATGTACAGACCACTGAATAAAGTGTCTATTAGTTGAACGGCCGCATGCGCCGGCGGAATCCCTTGTTCCCATGTTTGAGCAAGAAGGCGGGACTGGTGACGCCGAGGAGGTGATCGTTCTTGATCGTCAAGCAATAGAACCTTATCCTCCTAATCCCTCTTTTGCCAACTTCGCAACCCATCTTTGTAATTGGTACGATCAGATCGGAGCTACAATGGTCATTAGGGAACGTATTGTTCTTGCACGAGAAGGAATCAACTTTTGCCCACCTGGGCACCCCGGTCGACGACTGGTTTTGGCAATCATTGCACATGAACTTGGCACTCGGTACGGATGATTTAATGTGGTGGAGGACCTCGACGAAACTATTGTCCTCGAGCGAGAAGAACTGACACTTCGCCCAGTGCGGGGGTGCCCTGATCACTGGGTGTCATTGCAAAGTCTGGCATTCCGTCTCTCTACCCGCTACAAGCAGCTATGCGGTATGGTGGACCTCGATGACGCCATTGCTCTCCGTCGAGAAGCATTTGAGCTTTGCCCACGGGGGCACCCTGGTCGCTCCACGTCTCTAAATAACCTTGTGGTTGACCTTTCGGGTCACTATAAGCATCTCGGGGCGATGGTGGACCTCGATGAGGCCATTTTGCTCGGCCGAGAAGCACTTGAACTTCGTCCGCAAGGACACCCAGGTCGCTCAGCATCTTTGATCAACCTTGCAGACTATCTCTCGACTCGCTACAAACAGCTCGGAGTGATGGCGGACCTTGATGGGGCCATTGTTCTCGGCCGAGAAGCACTCGAGCTTCTGCCACGAGGAAACCCTGATCGCTCTGTGTCTTTGAACAACCTTGCAGCTCACCTCTCAACTCGCTACAAACAGCTTGGGAGAATGGTAGATCGCGATGCGGCCATTGTCCTCAGCCGAGAAGCACTTGATCTCCGCCCCCAATGACACCCTGATCATTCTATGTCTTTGCTTAAACAGCTTCGCAAATTATCTCTCGACTCGCTAAAAACAGCTTGGGACAATGGCGGACTTTGAGGAGGCCACTGTCCTCGCCCGAGCTTTGCCCACAAGGACACCCTGCCAGTGATCGTACCGTGTCCTTGATCAACTTTGTAGATTATCTCTCGACTCGCTACAAACAGCTCGGAGCGATAGCGGACCTCAATGAGGCCCTGGTCCTCGGCCGAGAAGCACTCGAGCTCACACCACGAGGACACCCTGATCGCTCGGTGTCTTTGAACAACCCTGCAGTCCACCTCTGGACACGCTACAAACAGTTCAGGACAGTGGTGGATCTCGACGAGGCCCTTGTCCTCGGCCGCAAGGACACCGTGATCACTTCGTGTCTTTGAATAACCTTGCAGGTCACCTCTCGTCTCGTTACAAGCAGCTCGGGGCCATGATGGATCTCGACGAGGTCATCTCCCTCGGTCGAGAAGCACTCAAACTTCTCCCGGAAGGGCATCCTGATCATTCCACGTTTTTGAACTGTCTTGCAGTTTATCTCTCGACTCACTACGACCAGCTCAAGGCGATGGCAGATCTCGACGAGGCATTGCCCTCGGCCGAGAAGCACTCGAGCTTCGCCCGCAAGGTCACCCTGATCACTCCATGTCTCTGAACAGCCTTGCAGCTCATCTCTTGGCTCGCTACAAGCGGGTCAGGGCAATGGCAGACCTTGATGAGACCATTGTCCTTGGCCGAGAAGCATTTGAAATGATTCCACAAGGGCAACTTAGTCATTCCACGTCCTTGGACAGTCTTGCGGCGGGATGATGGCGGATCTTGACGAGGCAATTGTCCTCGGCCGAGAAGTACTGGAACTTCGCCCGCAAGGACACCCAGATCGGTCGAGCTCACTGGAGAATCTTGCAAGCGACCTCTATACCCGGTTCACACGGCCGGGAAAGGTAGAGGACAAAGAGGCTCTATTCAGTCTCTATACTGGGTTGGTAGATGCACCTCAAATGGTGTCTTCGACGGATCTGTCCGCTGCTCGAGCATGGATCCGCATGGCCGAAGAGTTTCAGCACCTCTCGACGCTGCTTGCATATGAAACATCATTGCGGTTGCTCGTTCATCATCTTGCTGCCCTGCCATCCTTGCCTCAATATCTTACTACCCTCAAGGATCGTACATCCTCACTCGCAGTGGACACGTTTTCAGCTTGTCTTCGTAATGGTGCTCCTGTACGTGCTGTCGAGCTTCTCGAACAAGGGCGCGGCGTCTTCTGGAGACAACTCACTCGCCTCCGTTCCCCACTCGACGATGTCGTGGCATCTGGCCCCACGGGAAGGTTTTTGGCGGACGAGTTCATGTGTCTAGCCTCTCTCATTTGCACTAACCTCGATTTACCTGGTGCAAATCAGCATGAACATCTGTACCATCTCAGCCTTGAAATGCAGAGAATTATGCTATCATTGTGAATGCAAGCAAGTATAGCTGTGACGCGCTCATCGTCCTACCTGATCAAGATCCGGTTCATATTCCGCTGCAGATCAGACAAGAGAACGTTCGCGATCTCTGTGAAGGACTCCATAGCTCAATCGAGCGCGCAAAGAAGGGTGACGTGACGAGGGAGCTCGGTTCCCTCTTGCGCAATCTCTGGAATCAACATGTTTCGCCTATCGTGGAAGTTCTTCTGACGATTCTTCCACTTCGGTCCCGTATTTGGTGGTGTCCAACCGCTGAGTTCTCTGTCCTACCCTTGCACGCTGCTGGTCCGTATAGGAATTAATGGTGAACGGAATCTTGGTGATCTCTATATCTCGTCGTACACCCCACCTTGAGTGCTCTCATCCATGCCAGACGGCCTAATCCATCAGATCCTACGAGCACCACAAAACGCTTCCTTGCTATTGGTCAAGCGAACGCCATTGGCCAGACTGAACTCTTTTCCGTCCGCACCGAACTGGCCAACATACGTCAGCGCATTGGTGACCTCGTCACATTCACGCACATCGAGGGTCCCGAATGCTGTATTTCACGCGTCGCCGGGGAGCTTGGCAAGAACGAATGGATGCACCTCGCATGCCATGGCCTTGCCAACCGAAAAAAGTCATTCGAATCCGCGTTTGCTCTCCACGACGGCCGCTTCACGATCGAGCGGATCATGCGGTGTGAACCAGAAAACCCCGAATTCACACACCTCTCTGTATGTCATACGACCGTCGGCGATGAGGAGAGTCCGGACGAGGTGATCCACCTCGCATCGGCGATCCAGTTCGCCAGGTTCCATTCTGTGATCGGGACGATGTGGGCGGTGGACGATGTGGAGACGAACAAGATCACGTCGGCGTTTTATACGCTTGTGGTAGTCGAGTCTGGTCGTTTGGACCATACCCGCGCCGCGTTGGCGCTGCGACACAAGACGATGAGATCGGTCAATATACCGCTCGATCAACGAATTCTTTATATACATCTAGGTGCCTAGTTCTATCCCCTGTTTATCCTCGTTGACTGTGATGATCATCGAACGCGTTATCGAATACGATTGCCCTGGACGAGCACGAAAAAGCGTAGGATCATGGCAGACAATAAATCCTCCATTTCTATGCTGCCATTCCGATTCTCGTCCCTTCCTCGTAGTATCTATACCCATTCGTTCTGGCTGAGATCTTCAACTTGAAGGACGTTCCACGACTCTATTGACCACTCGGGGTGTCTCTCAGGACAAAGGTCAAGTGCCTCTCGACCAAGGATAATGGCCCCCTCAAGATCCCTCATCACTCAAGTACTCCGAGTTGGTGGCTGCCGAGGTGAACCACAAGCTCAATGAGACAGATCGTTTGGGGTGACGGGGAGGGCAAAGTTCCAGTGCTTCACGACCAAGCTCGATCCGAGTCGCCTCATCGACGTGACTGATTCCCTTGCTAAAAAATGAACTCGCCGGTGAGAGATTTCGCCCGTGAATGCGATTGTTCAACTGCTAGGTACATCATCCTATAGGTGTACACGCCGACAAAAAGAGACAGTGCCATCTGAACCCATGTTCGCGGTCCTAGCCTAACACGGTGGTAACTTATAACTTAACGTCGGCCGAGCGCGAGTGTGGTTCCGGCGCAGCAGATTCGTGACAACCGTCGACAAAACCAAGTGTATTCAAGGAGGTCATCAACGTACATACCAATGGCTATCACCAACGTACAATGCCCTCCTTTCAAACGAACACCATCATCATACACGGTTCGCCAATTAATATAACACACACGGCTTCCTATCCACCCATTCTCTCAGGCGGCACCCCGTCTCGCTCCTTATCAAACCCCATCAAACCACACCTCTGCCCGATCGCGCACACCCTCGTGCGTCCGTGCCCGCTCCGTCACCTGCCCCACAAACCCACTCAGCCCAAACCCCACCACCCTACCCTCTTCCACAACGAATTCCGCCACCGCATCCACAGTCCCTATCCCCTTCTCTTTGGCAAGCACCGTTGTGTCCTTGCGATACCCGTCGGGGTACAGGGACGTCAAGTACACGTCAAATACGAGATCGCGTTGGTGTCGCATGCGGACATGTGAGGACCACACGCGGGGCCACGCGGCGAGGAGGTCCTGATTGGACACGCTTGCGCTGGTGTCTTATGCGTGATCGACGATGGATAAATCGAAGTGGACCTTGGTGCAATAGCTGGATAGGCTCGATGGGCTGCATAGCGTAAAGGATCCGTATCCAGGATTGGTATACGTCCCAGCAAACGCATCCAAAGACAGCGATAACGTTGCGTTTCGAACGTCGGACTCTGTCTGGGTGGTCTTATGAGCTGAGAGAGAACTGTGACCAATGCTGTCTGTCAGTCGTGGCGAGGGAAGAGACGCGTACGTGCCAACCTTGTATGAATCAGAGAGCTCGTTAGACCCAAGGCAGAATCAAGGATCCATTTCAACACTAGCATCAATGGCTCAGCCTTGTCCTCACCATTCGCGAACAGAGTCGCACCGATCTTGTCGCTCGGCAGGAAGGAGACGAGCGTAGACAGCCCTGAAAGAGCGCCCGAGTGCCAGACCACCTACAGTGTCTTTAGCCATCGGACACAAGAGAAAGAATCTCACGTTGTGCCCGCGAAAGGAGGCGCTGCGGAACCAACCCAACCCATATCCACCGATCGATAGTTCTGGGTCAGTTGGGTGGTCGACGGAAACAGAGTACGAATACGATACGTTCCTGTATACGTAGTCCGGAATGACAGTCCCCGCGTCGATCCACGTCAAGATCCACTTGGCCTAGCCGTTGCATCCGGTGAGCAAGACGGATCACGACACACATCTCAAAGAAACCTACCATATCGATGGCGTTCAATATGATCCCTCCTGGACCTGTCATCGCCAGCGCCGTCTCTTCGCTAAAACGCTTGGGTATCCTCCTGCCCTCCCTCGTCCACCCCTGCATCATCGTCCCACTCGCCTCGGCCTCGGCAGGCGAGAATGTCGCCAACGTCATGCCCAACGGCGCAAATAGCGGTTCTTGCACAAAAGACGCGTACGACTGGTCTGCATACGTCTCGATGACATGCGCAGCGACCATGTACATCTACTCCGAATCCGTTCAACGTGGAGCAACGATCGTTCGATGACATAAAGCCAAGCACGCACGATATTGTTGTACGACCACTGCTCGCGCAGCTCAAACGCCGGTCGCAGATGTCTCAACCGCCCGATCATATCCAACGGCATATCCGACGGTCCATACGCAGCATCATGCCTACAGGCGGAATGAGCAACGCACGCTATATCCCGACAGCACACTCACCGCGGTACGCCCGACACGTGCCCCAAAATATCCTTGAAATTCGCCCTCTCCGACGCCCACCCTCCATCTCCCGGACCAGGCAACACGTCCCGCAAACGCGTGTGCCACGTCAACTCGGTCACCCCACTCGGCAACGCCGTCACGTTCCGTCCGTGCTCAAGGTCGTCTATCAACAGACTGAGGGCGGTGGCACAGAACGCTTTGGAGACGCAGGCCATGCGTCAGTGTGGTATGAGTGTAAATGGTATGGACGACGCAGCTCGGGCGTCACCTCGTCCCCATCCTCGCTCCGGTATCCCCACGTGTGAAATTCGGGTTTGCCTTGATGATGGACAACGGTGACAGAGAGCCCAGTGATGTGTTCGAGCGCCAGCGTGTGCTCGATAAACGTCGAGAGCTGCGGCGTGATCATGACGCCATTGTTGTTCCAAAAACTCAACTGTAACTGGGACAACGACTTGAAATTGGGGTAGGGGTAGGTGTAGGACATCAGCGGCCAGGCCACCAATCCAACACCTCATCTGGCAAGTCCAATCAACTATTTTGGCGGTAATCCATCACTCGTTACAGCTCACAATCTTGTTCACAATGCGTCCTCTCTTTTATCCATCAGTGTCGCCGCTATTGCTTCTCGTTTCCATGTCGCTGGCCAGGGAATGTTAACGATGCCTCTAGTCCCTCAGAAATCTTGTTTTCAAGGCCACCACACAAATTCAACCACTTAGTGACCAACATGGTATGCTCGTTATCCCTGTATCCTGATAACCTATCTGGACAGTTCTCCAGTCTCCGCCGACCTTGGTGTCCCCAACATCGACACTATCTCTGGCATCTTTGGTAAATTTGATACAGCTGTCTCCACGACCATAGTGCAATTGCACACAGTGACCAAGTTTGACTTATCTGCTCTTAGCCCTACGAGGCTATATTCGGCCCTTCGTAGAGACCTTGTGCCTAGTGGTGGTGTTGACTTGTCCACCACCACCGAGCTCGGTCAAGGCATTGAACATGCCAGAGCATAAGAAGCAGAAACGGAGCGTGATGAGCTGCGTGATGGGGTGGTCGTATATACCATTTGGGCCACAAAGTTTCTCCCAGTGAATCAAGGTCCATGCTTGAGGATGGGCCAAGTAATCGGCGAGGGGGGTCCCATGCATAGCAGATAAGTCGTTAGTGGACAAGACTTCGATAAGAGTGGCAGCATGGGACTGGTTCTTGTGACCAGATAACACTGCGGGGTAGAACATGTTAGACAGGCCTGTATTTATGCCTGGTCAATGGTCATGGGTCACGGTTGAGTAAGGAGGAAAGATATCATGCTCTCACCCACACCAACGAAATGCGGAATTAAAGCGCAAATTCTTTAAACTTGATATACTTATGAAACGTCACCAGGTCAACTGTGTATGGCTAAATGAGTCACATCTGTATTGCACGGATGGAATCAGAGTCGACGACGAGTAATTGACCATGTCTTATGAAATCAAGGGGACCGCCGCTGACCTACATCTATACACCTCTCTACAATGACAGGGACTTTGCATTCGCTCCAATCGCACGTCAAATTTGACCTGCTCGGCGAGTCCACGACCAAATATTAGAGGAGTTGCTAAAGCGTGAGTTACAAGAATGCATTCGCACGTCTGACCAGCGTACCTTGTTGCGCCATACCGTCCAAATGGGCATGGAGGATGTTGAGAGCAAGCGAGGTGGGCTTAGTTCACGCATCGGGAGTGGGCGTTGATATGGCAAATTGAGTCAAGTATGAGCACGGCTGGTAACCAGAGACGAATACATCCAGACGACTCACTCTCACTCGTGCAACGGAAGTGTGATCCGCCCATAGCTTATCTCCACAATGGTCGCAGCGTGTGAACCGAATGGCGCTCGCACACTGGAAGTTGTGCTCAGAGTTATTCTTGCCTCTGGGGCCCAAGGATACAAGCATATGATTGGTTGCCCGGCCATTCGAACATGCCGTGTCCTGAAGGAAGGATGGATCGGTAAGGTTGGGCTTTGGCGCTCGGATCACCTACCTTGATATCATGATTAACAATGAGCGTCGACATGCTGCCAGAGATTTCACTGCGCTTTCGTCTTGATTATCTCTGATCCTGTCCAGGCATTTCGATTTGGAAAGTTCTGGCGCGGAATATTGGATCCGTGTACAGTGCTTGGTCAACGCCTCATCCTCGTGGTATACGCGTCCGCCACGGTATTTCAAGACAATCTCATCAATGACAACCAAATATTATTCTGCGTGCTAGCCTCTCGACCCATCGAGCGACTCATAGCGGAATACGCCAATTCCACAGAACACGCTCCATCCATTATGACAGTGCCATGCGACATTATCAGCTGAATGCCCTGCGCTCATTGACAGGGAGGTACGGAGGCCACACGATGCGGTGCGTGAGCAGCTTGTTGATGGCATGTTCATGATGGATATATCCTTTGACTCAGGTGAGGTTGAGGCCACTCCGTTGAGGATATGGCAAACTCTCACTTATCGATGCGACCCAGTGCTGTTTGGGGGTCTGACATCCGAATACACGCCTAAGGTAGAACTGCAAGTGGTGGAGACGCTTGGGTACGCACAGGGCCACTGTCTTTTCCTCGGACCTCCTCGCATGTGTTCATCTCGGTCCAATTCGTGGACACACTTGGATAGATCATCCTGATGCTCTCGTGTGCTCCGTTATCTTCCGCTATCATCGTGAGAGTATTCAGCACAGACGCACTGGCCCATATACCACCGATATTGCTTGAACCACGATCACTTCAGTAACCAAAGTATACTCAGACGTAAGAGATTTACACTCTCGAGCGTCCTTTCGTCCTGATTACAGTATGCATGCCGATTTCTTCCCCCCTGTTTTTCCTAATCACTAGTACATAGTTGGAGTTGATATGGGTATGGTGCAACTTTCTTTGAAAGGAACTGCGTCAATCCTGTTTGGATGAGGCCATTGTCTACGCTTTTCGTAGCGGTGATGTGCACAAATTATTCAAATGCTGCCTCGAATTAACTCGCGTTGTTGCACTAGGCGCGCTATTTTGGGCTTGCATTTGCAATGTGCGTCATAGTATCTACATGGATGGCTCAGACTACACAATGGTGAGACCAGCGCTTCAGGATTATGTATGTTACCCAGTCATTACGATTCCCGAATATCGATTACATATTGTCATCGATAGGGTCAGGCTTGGGCATTTTATACATGTCTGGACTAGTAAGTCCTTTCTTTCACATAGAATCCTGACTGAGTTCAATTTAGGTGTGAGTGCGGTCCCTACTATGGTTCCCTTGCAAAATTGACATTCGATTCTCCGAAACGACAGGTGTATGTCTATGCAGTGAAATCGCACACGACACATTAATCATTGTGTCCTCTCAGGTGCAGTCATGGTTCGCGTTCTGATGTGGTCAAAATTGATCTACGTCACAGTGATGGACGGACGGTGAGTAATTGAACTCTTTGGGGGCGTATTCGCTTCATGACTCATCTACAGTCATTATGATCTACCATGTCTCCGTCATGCTCGGTCAACCCCAAAGAACGAAAGGAATCCTAACAAATATTCACAAGACATGGTACAGGCTCGCATGTTTCTCTTGCGTGAAGCCGCGTCGGTGGGAGGAGGAGGCCACGAACGCGCAGTAGAATTGTTCAAGCATGCGAAAGAAGCTATCCCGGTTCAAAAAGGTCCCTATCTTGTGGTCATCTCCCTTGTAAGCCAATCAATCCCTTATCTTCCTCCCCCTTAATGACGCCAACTCTGCTTCATAGATATTCGGTTGGAACTTTGAGAGACTTTTGACTGAAATTCAGCTAGCGTTGTCCAAAGCTGTCTATACCATGCTATACGTTTGGCGAAGGAGCGTTAACCACTGAGATTATCGCAGGTTGGGATTCAGGTGCGCATTCTCATGATCGACTACAATGATAGGCGTTGATCGTTTGGCTCCAGACGTCATTGAAACGTGCGCCACAGCATTCGAAAGCAGTGGTGATGAAGCAGCAAGGTTGAACGATCCTTAGCGAGCGATCGCACGATACTCTGCTGCGCTGTTCCTGAATCCACCGAAACCCGCTAGGATTCTTGTCAAGCGGAGCACTACCCGAGCAGTGTCGGGGTTGTGGGAGGATGCATTGAAGGATGTAGATGAGGCATAACGGATCATCGCCCCAGTGCCAGACCCTCCGGTTGTAGGAGAAGATACCTAGGGACATACGAGCCCGTCTTTGCGCACACGGATTCAGGTTGTCGTCACTGGAATCGATTTCTCACCTGGCAGCTCGGCTAGCGTTGTTGCTTCGTTCAACTCTTGTACCGCTACCATTTTGGACATCACAACAGACTATGAACAGCTCGACGTACAAACACTCTGCCACGACCATCAGGTGATAGCAAAGGAGATCAAAGTAGTCCCGGAATTCAACAACGGTCTCCTCTGGTTCAACGACAACCTCTTTGTCGCATCCCACGATAGAATCCAGCAGTTCAATGCTTCGTCCGGGTCAGAACTCTCGGAATGGCCAGTGCCTAGTTCTGTTGGCTACTCGTGCGTTGCCCTGCTGCAGCACGGGGAACTTATCGCATACTCTACGTCCCGTGCTATCGTGTTTTGGCACATGTCAACGCAACTCGCTCTCATCCATCACCCTTCTCTGAGCTTGTTTTTCGTCGCGATCTCTCCTGACGACCAGTTCCTCGCAATCGGTGGACGGGATGGGAAGATTACCATGAAGCGACTCTCTCATATCAATGTAAGTATCGTCTGTTCATACAACTATTGTCTCGCCTACACCACTTTCCAGGAACCTGACATCCAGATTGACGGTGCTGCACTCGACTCATGGAAAAATGGTCATGTCGTAAACGCGGAGGCGTTGTTGAGCCGGAGCAAAAATCCAAACCGTCACGCACTCGCGAGTCAGGCTCTCGTGCGAGCACAACTGCGGCGGTGGGACGCAGCTCTTCTGGATGCTGAAATGGTGTTTTTGTTGTTGTTGTTGTTCTGTTCCCGCATTCATTGGCACTGACGCCGACGTACATCAAGTCCATCAATATCCAACCATCCGTCATTGGCTACGTCGCAAAAAGCATTGCGCCTGTTGGCAAGGGGAAGGGTATAAACTTGAATGCTATGCGGCCTGCAACTACGAGCGTGCAATGCAGTGTACAAGCATGCTCGAGCCCAAATGCAACACCATACGACTCGGCCACTCTTTGTGGTCTCGTTGGTAAGCTACCAAATGTCCATAACTGCGACGCGTTCACTCGCTGCCTTGGATAGATAACCGGATGGGAATTTGATGATATCAACATCGTGATTCAACGTCATCTGTGCAAAGCCCTATATGGAGCGGGTCGCACAAGAGATGCAGTTGAGTGTTTCCGCGAAACAAAGGGTGGATTGGGAGGGGGGACAAACCTGCGTGGTGAGAGTCTGCAATGGGCTCATGGTGGGTGGTTGCACGTCCTGTGTACGAGTCGCCCACGTAACACTTCTCGTCAGACTTCAAACAACATTTCTCTGCGAGGCTGGTGCATCTCAGAGATGTACGGCCACCTCAGAGGGCTTCCTGGGCCTTGGTGTGCAGCAGGTCAGATGAAACTTCCATGCATTGCTTTCCGAACCCCACCTTTTTCACCTCGCCGCACCCGCTCAGACCGCACTCACCGCGCGGACACCCTTACCTTTGGAATGATCGAGGTCAAGACGAGAGATAACCTATCTCAAATGAACGTTCTGTATCTTGTTCACCCTTGTCTAGGTGCTCTCCTGGAGCGAGGAGACGTGGAAAGTGCACCATCCAACCCTTTCCCTGGTGGACTCAATCATAATCGTTCCCATCTTTTCCATGCTGTCGTCCCTCGCGAACTTACGGCCCTGGAAGTCGAAGGAGCTTCCTGTAATGGTCACCATTTCATGTGCCTCATATGCGACCAACAAGATCGCGAACCATTACACCTTCAATCGATCAGACATCGCCTCTGCTATCGGCGCGTTTACCGTGGGTTTACTCGGGAATATCTATTCGAGGAAGATGGGTGGCACAGCGTTCACCTCTATGGTCACGGGTGTCCTGTTTTTAGTTTTTCCTTTCCCTATTTTCCGCTGACATTTTTTTCTAGGTCTTGCGGGTAGACACCAGCGGTCGAACGTAGAATTACGTGCTTTTCTTGCCAAAAAGCATGGGTCATTATAGCTGGATCCGATACCCGGTGACTTTGTTGCTGGTCTAGAGAATACCAAGTGGCCTGGGTGCTGTCAGACGATATCGAACCCTCACAACTCGGAGACAACCTGGTATCTTGATGGTGCGCACACGGAAGAAAGCCTCAAATGTTGCATTCAATGGTTTGCCAGTCCTGTTGGCATATCGGAGCAAGTGTTTGTTCATCAATGCCCCTTTCTCAACAATGACGTAATTTGAATGCAGTAAACCTACAGCTGATGGGTCCCATTACGTGTCTTGATCTTCAATTGCACCAGCGGTCGTTCGGCCGAGGCCTCCTCGAAGACTATATTCAACGAGCTCGAGACACAGCTTTCAATGTTTAAGATCCCCGAAGAGGCTGGTCGTTTCTTCGACCAAGTTGTATTTTGTAGTAACGTTACCTACTCTGATGGACACTCCAAAGGCGGTAAGTGGCCCAGACAGTGCACGTCTTCGCGTCTTAATCTACCTTACATAGATTTGACCTCCGTCGCACTTACCAGCGCTACGCACGCTGGACCGACTACCCAAGACCAGCTTAAAGTAGCTTGGTCACGCATGGTGAAAGAATTCCCCAGCAATGCGATCCATTCATTCCCTCCATTGAACATGCCGTGCGGAAAGTTCGGGAACATTCGGCCACAAGTCGTACGCACGTACCCGTCGCTGGTAGCTTGCATCTAGTCGGAGGTGTCGTAGAGGTAGCGGGATTGTCTTCTGTTGCTCTGGGAGATCTGTGATGCCCTGCCGCACGCACACATACAAATATTGTCCGTCATCTCGACGCATCAGCAATCGGCACCTAACTCGTGTGCCCGTTTCTCCATGGGGGTCCGTCCGCGTCACATCGCGACCATTACGCAAATGCATTATACGGCACCTTCCGTATTGTCGATGTCAAGAAATAGTGCACAATATAGAACAAGAAAGTGACATACATTTGCTTCTCGAAAAGGACGAGAGGTTGGCAGCTCCGTTCCGCTGGGTAGGAAGACCAGTTGTATAGGCAGCGTGTACCTCGGATCGAGTTCTTCCAAGGCAGTCTTGAGGTGACGCATGAATGCGTTCCTGCGCGCCCAGCGCCCGCCCCAGCCTTGCCAGTTCGAACGGTCATGATAAAATGCGAAATGAGTATACGCGTGATGCATTCGCACAACGGTGTACCTGCGTTCGATAGATATGGCGAGATGGATGGCGTTTTGATACTCCATCTTGTCAATATTGACGCTGCAGCCTGACCACTCGCAGTTGTTTGCGACGACGCACGCCTGTATGCGTCGTTTTAGCTATTCGACGATTTCCAGCGAGGCATTGCAGGATATCACGATAGTCGTGCTCTCCCACCTGCCAACAATAAATCTCGTACGCCTTGATAAAAGCTGGATACACGTACATGGAAGTGCTTGCGGTGCATATTGTGAACCAGTTTGGTGCTGGAGAGTAGGGAGCTTGGCACGACGATTTCCTGACAATCAACTCGTCGAAAAGTAGTGGAGAAGAGGCCAAACTTCTTGACAACAAGGCACTGTTCATCCATCATCACCAGATCCCCCACGCCAAACACATGGGTGGAGAAAAGCTAGAGACAAAATTAACAACGGCCTCTGGTACTCGCGAAATATCTTACAGATTCAAACAACGTCTGTGCCGAGTGACCGAAGATGAACGAGAATCCAAGAATAATGGTTGCGAGGGGTACTATCGAGGCTAACGTGTCAACTCGGTCGAAGATGAGCAAACAAGCAAATGCGACGAACAGAAGTGCAACGCAGACAAGGGCGGCATCAAGCTTGGCTACCGCTGAATAAACATCCCATTCGTGCCGTCAGCGCGAGGAGTTCCCGAGCATTCAGTTTTGATCCCTTCTCACCTTGAGACTTGCCGTCAGTGCTTCAAGTTTACCGTGACGTTCTCTGTAAATCCTTTGCACCGCTTCTCTCATTTCAGGCCTGCTGATATCATTCAGGCTGGCACCGTTTTCATCCCTGTCGAAGAGAACAAACGCTGCATGCTAGCGAGACCGTCAGCCTAGGCATTCTGGAACAGAAAAAAAAGACACAGCTTCTGAGAAGTACGCCAGTGGGTAAAAGTCTAACGAAACAAACGTCCATCACACGAATCTCACAAGTTCTTGGCACGCACCCTCCACGACGAGGTGGGATCTCTCAGGACTCGTAGCCTTCAAGCCTTCGAATAACTTCTTCGCCAATTTTCTGGCCGAGTGAAGGCCTCCCAGTTCCCCATCCTTGTGAATCTTGAAAATTTTCAATGCCACTTGTCCAATATGGCTCCGCCAACCTGATCAACGATAATAGATGCCATGAATGTACGTCGTCGGCGCCTCGTTTCTGCTTGACTTAGTCCGCGATGCTTCCTCTCCGGGGGATGGTGCGCAATATACTCGACCTGTCAGTGTTGACGTCTACGTTCGATCATAGCCAATTCTTGGGTGAGAATGCCAGAGAATTAAGGACGCTGTTTCCAAGGCAAGTCTACGGTTTCAGTTCGCTGTGTATTTCTCGTGTTTGGGGTTGAAATTCACGCACAACACTCATTGCAGCATCGTATAACTGCCGTGAAGACATTCACCACTGGGCATCGCCGAGCACCCAATTCTCAGCATGCTCATTTGAGCCAGTTAGTATCGCGGTAAGCACGTTCCGTTGCTTTTACGTCCCTCATTCATCAACGGCGATGCGTCTAGCTGCAAATTATTGGCCAAACCCGGACTCCCTTCGTGGTTTGTATCACCTTTCTGGGAAAGTGCAGACCCTCTAAGGGGTTTTCTCTAGGTGAAAGGCGGCGGCCATGCTACTAATCCGGGGTTTTCGTCTACTGCAGGAGTACAGATAGCGACGTTGAGGTTCTCGGAGGTTTCGTACGATCCCACTGCCCAAACAGTCACAATCGGAGCGGGTCTGATTCGGGATAAAGTTTCTGAAGAGCTTGAGCCACACGGATTGAATGTTGTCGGCGGACGAGTGCCCGGTGTGGGTGTTTCCGGATTTACCCTTGGAGGAGGTATGTTCCAACAGGATGACCGACTGAAAAGCACCTTTCACGGCACCAACAGGTTACTCGTGGCTTACCGATCAATATGGCCTGATTATCGACATTAATGTTACGGAGTCGTCGAGTCCCGACTTTTTTTTCTTTGAAGGCCTGGACGGGGCTAGGTTAGGAAACGACGACCGCGAGGGAAAGTGTTGCTTTTACCGAATATCTTCAAGGAATGTTGCGATCGTGCATTTGACGTACGCGACCAGCTTGTTGATCCATTCGACATCTTCGTAGGCGGACGCGCCTGCGAAACGCGATCGACGGTGTGATAAGCGAGATAGACAGACGGGGACGAACGAGAGCCACTGATGAAGAGACCGCCGTAGTGGGCGCTGTCTGGAGGATAGGCTTGCGTGTGGGTTAGAAAGTTATGGCTCTCTGTTGTACATTGCTAAATGGAACTATACTATGCACGTTGCATTAATTTACACGTTGAGGGATGCGGGAGATAAGAAAAGAAGAAAACGTCACAAGCGTAGCGCGTGCGTCTCCATCAAGGCCATCTATGAAACTGCAGGCCCCTTGATATGCCTCACCAAAAAAGGCTGCTGCCGGTTCTTCTGGCGCGGTCGTACGGCGTAAGAGAGCAAGCTTAAACGAAGCCACTGCAAGCGCAATGAGAGGCTTCATTGACGCAGCTTGAAGCACGCCAGCGCACTTGAGGTCCATGCCGATAACGTGCTCGATCAATTTGGAGATACATTGGTGTTCGAGGTAAAAAACATCACCCTGTGTGGTGTTTTCGTTAGTTAGTATGGCGGGATCTGTTGAAACTCGCACCTCGTGAAAGACATGAAACACGTCGAGACCCGGTTGATTGAGCAAGCCTTGTGCGGCAATGCGTCGGTACTCGATCACATTTTCACCGGACCGGACGGGAGGGTCTATGTCGAAAAAGACTTCCACTGTGTTTTCAGCATATTTTCGGAACGCACTGCGTGCATTTGACATGGTGTCGATGCACAGCTTATGATAATGTCCCATCTTGGGCGGGGAAGAATGCCCTAGGACGATTTGTGAAGCATTCTTGATGGACCTGTCGATCAGACTCTTCCGGTCTTCCTTCGTCGGAGGTACTGCGTTGGTAGAAAACATGTACGTATAGAGAGCATTCTTGATGCGTTTGGATATGTCTTCGGTTTGTATTTTCATGGTGGCAAAGTCAGATTCAAACGTAACCATTTGAGGGAGGGGCGGCGGTGTCGTGGCGATGCGAGATTGGCGCCGACGTTTCTTGGCATTCGCCGGCGCTGTCTGCTGCAACTCAGAGCTAGTGGGGATATGGTGGGCGGCGGCAGCCGCCTCTTGGCGTAATTGGTCCAGGGGATCGTTGCAATGGTAGGGTTCAGGGAGTAATTGGGGCGCTGGTGTCATGAATTGGAAGTGGTCACTGGAGATCCCAACCGATGTGGGATCAACGAAAGTGTGAGGGGTTGGGAATGGCACAAATGACACGGGATCAACAAAACTCTGGGATGATTGCGTCGGGAATGGCGCAAACGACGCGGGGTCAACGAAACTCTGGGATGATTGCGTCCGGAATGGCACAAACGACGCGGGGTCAACGAAACTCTGGGATGATTGCGTCCGGAATGGCACAAACGACGCGGGGTCAACGAAACTCTGGGATGATTGCGTCCGGAATGGCACAAACGACGCGGGGTCAACGAAACTTGGGATGATTGCATCGGGAATGGCGCAAACGACGCGGGATCAACAAAACTCTGGGATGATTGCGTCGGGAATGGTGCAAATGACGCGGGATCAACGAAACTTTGGGACGATTGCATCGGGAATGGATGCTGCAATGATTGCGTCGGGACCATATACTGCGACGATTGCATCGGGACCGCATACGACGTGGTAGTCACGCCAGCCTCAGGCACAGGCTCGATATGGGGATATACCTAGAAAAGTTTAGTACAAGTACTGGTATCAGACAATGTGGCACATCGCACCTTGTCTGGGACGCTGGATTTTCGTGACCGGGACCGGGGCATTGTGCAGGTAGCTTCAGAAGGAAAGTTGCACGATAGTTCAAAGCGGTACAAGAAGTCTTATTTTTAGACGAGAAGAAGTACACTTCTGATTTCAAACCATCTAGTACACTATTGGCTTGCCGTCCGTCCCACCTCCCACGTTCGGCAGACAGCCTGCAGGAAAAACGATAAGGTATTGCCGCGCATATGAGAAGAACTTCACATACCATTATGGCTGTTACTCAGTTGCCATGACCATCGTCATTGTATACTAAGTCATCACTTGCGTCGGAATCCGATTCACCCGGGGGTTCAGGATCAAAGGGAAGGTTGAGCATATAATGCAGCTGTGTGTTGGAAACCGTCAAGGCTGCGAGCTCGTCGGCATAAACGGCATGGCCATAGGCTATGCGGTTTTCGAGGCCGTCGGCACCGTTGTTTACCTCCACTTTATAGCGTTCCAGATCACTGCTGCCAGAGACTAACAAGTCCCTGTTGTACTTCTCATATTCCATGACTGCGTCTCGCATCTTCTCCAGGGCATCGATCTCGCGTAGGCTGGAAGAGATGCGGGAAAGTATAGTGTCCCTGGCTGCAAGTTTTGCAGCGTAGAATTTCTCGCGGACATTGGCAGGCACATCTGATAAGCCTGCTTGAAACATACCCTTCCCCTGGGTGTGTGTAGGCATCAGGGCGTGTCGCAAGCTTGAGCACAAAGAACTAACCTCAATCACATCTTCAATCGACAGTGAAGTGTGGGATGATACTCCTAAGGACCGCATCGCGAATCGTGCCTCAAGGGGCCGGACTGAAGGACGGTATGTGTAGGGAGATAACATTCTGCGCATCCTCTGGTTGGATGCAACGGTACGCTGTTGAACGACAGAATGAGGCCCCTTCTCAGGAAACTGCTTTCCTGAATCCTTTCCTGAATCCGATTCTCGCTTGGGAGGAGACGGGACCGAGATGTTAAGGGGGAGGGGCTCCATCTTCAGCTGGTCATTCATTAGGCGCGTATGGGGGGGCAAAAAGGGTTTGAGCAAAGGAGGGGTTCGAGGACGAGAGTCAGTGGAAGGACTGGATTCAGTGGAAGAAGGAGAATTTAAAGTAGAAGGACGGTGAATATCTTCCATGTAGCTGACCAGGAGTAGGGATATGTTGCGAGGACTGCGCAAGCCTCTTTCAGGTGGAGTTTGAATATCCGCACAGCTTCTATTTCGAGGAGGCTAGGCCGTCTGTCTATCTTCTGGCCATTACTTGCTCAAGACCTGAACTCATATCTCATCAATCATCGTTCACCTTCGTCGCAGGCATGGACGGGACGAAACACCAGTTGCAAAACATCATGATGACTGGAAGCGGAACAACGGTCTGCGAGCAATGGCGTCGGCAGCATCGCAGGAGCTGGTGCTGACCCAAGCTCCTCCACGCCACACCACCTCGCCCTGGACGAGGACGACCGGGACGAGATCGCGCTGATGGAGGAGATGGAAGAGTTTGCACTCGAGGATATGGAGAAGGCGTTGAGGATGCTCGATGGCCAACGTCCATTGTTGATCGCCATCGCGAGCTGAGATGTCGTCGGTATCCGCGGGATGGCGAAGAGGAAGGGGTTGAGAGGGCCTGAAAACGTCCAAGGGTGTACTAAGACCCTAGTAGACTGTTCGTACTGTCCAATCATAACCAACAAGTAGTCTTTGCTCCGATGAGATGAAGCGGATGGGAACAGGGGTATGATTTATACTAGCGAGTAGAATCGAGAATGAACGACAAAGAGCAGTCTGATGACCAACGACGCGCAGAGAGAAACAGGTTCGAATGCGACTAGAAGGGCGTGAAAATTATTTCTGCTTTATATCTACAAGCGTAGCGAACCGTTCGGACGTGGGAAAGGAGCGCCTAAGTAGACGCCATCGTCGAGAGGTTTCTCCAGTGGACGACTGAATGAGAGAACGACAGACAGTCCGCACTGTAGCACATGGATTTCGTATCCTTTGGAAGCAAAGAGCGCAAGGGGAGATGACAGTCGAGTGACGTCCTCGAACTCGAGGAACCATCTGTTAGCGAAAAATGAGCGGATAGCAAACGAAGAGTGAGAGTAAGCAACTACGGACGACTGGCGGAGAGCGCGGGACCCGTGGAAGTCATCAATCCATAACGGACACTAGACGTACGACGGAGACAGAACATAACACAGTGCGCGACGGAAACTGTTCGAACGGTTTCCGAGCCCGCGAGACCCATTGAAGTTTCGCCATCGATCGACGTCAATAAAGGACGAAGCGTCGACGCACGAAAGAGACACGACAACAATGAGACACACAGTCATCGGAACACAGCCCAACGCCGAGGACGGTACTCCATCGCACTCGTTTCGTGTGGTATAAAAGTAGCGTGGTCTGCGTATCACAGATAGACGAAGCTTGCGAAAGGATGACAGACAGCGATCGATGGATGAGAGCATAGAGGCCGACACATGACTGAGAGACACGCAGCAGAGAGAGGTGGCAAGATTGACGGAACGAACTGTAGCGAACTCGTTTCGTCTGGTAGCAAAAATAGCATGGTCTGCGTACCGGATGGCGATCGATTGATGAGGGTCCACCGCGCAGACGGGCGTAGCACAGCCCCGTTTCGCACGACACGGTCACGCGGGTAGAGAAACTGTCGGTCAAGGCGAGCTTATGTATAGGCGGGGCACCGAGACGAGACGAGAAGCCAGCCAAAAACGGGTCACGAGGCGTGACCAGCAGGATCGATCCTAACACTTAGGCTGGTTCCAGGAACAATGACGAGAGTCGATATCTTCGGAAGCGGATCCCTTATACGAAGACCGTACGCAAAAAGATGACGAAGGGTTCTGAAGCATGGCTTGAAAGTAGGGTTGAAAGGGCGAGAACGAGGAGAGCTGGTGACGCGGCAACGAGGCAGTTGTCATCAAGGAGATAAGATGATGGCAGCGCCAGACGGAATATCGGTGGCCTCGTTGGATTGGATGTGGGCGTAAGACCCGAAAGGCGAGTGGTACTCCAATAAACACCTTTCCACTGCCATTGAATGCGACATCAAACTGAGGCATCGCACCGGACCTATCCACTCTGCAAGGAAGAGGTTGTCAATCAGAACGATGTTGGAGATCGGGATGCCGAGGATGCTCGAAAGGTCACCTACTTCGTGCCTCCTTCCAACAATGGCAAACACCTTCGCGTTGAATAGCTTGGCGACCTGAACTGCGGCTGAGCCAACGGCTATGAAACAAAGTATTAGTCGAGGACAGACTAAATGTGCATCTAGTCTACCTGAAGTGGCATCGCGGACGAGAACCATCGAAGCGACCGAGATGGAAGCACGGGAAACAAGACCGATACGTGCGGCAAGGAACGTGACAGGCAGAGCTGCTGCATCCGTAGCACTGATACCTCCTGGCAGCACAACAACCATATCTTGAGGAACGATGGTGACATCTGTCAGAGCCTGGCAAGTGGTTCCTACAGCCTTGTTATTCAAGCGTCAGAGAGGATACATGTCACAATATAGAAGTATCCCGCATACCTCGGCGCCCGTCTCCACACACCCAACCGAAACTCCGCGAGGTTTGACCCGTCCAATGAATGTCAAGACCAACTTGAATGAAGCACCGGACTCGATGCCTAGTGCCTTGGCTTCGATCTCCACATCCGACGATCTAAGGCTGGGCGGGAGGTAAGCAGCAAAGGCACTAAATGCACCATTCAAGCCAGTAGCAGTCGACGAACAAAGACGTCGCTATTCTTACTAACCCCCATGTGCTGTTCGAGAAGAAGCGAGTTCTTGCGAAGATCGTGCACGATCTTCTTGTGCGCAGCTTCGTCCAGGGAGTGGCCTTCGAAGAGTACAGAGAACGCTTGGTACTCGGGAGACTCTGCAATGACACATGGTGCGACACCGAGAGCTCCGATACCAGCTGCGTCATCATTTCGAGCGATCCATAGCTCGGCTTCTGAAGAGATGTTCTTTGCAATCTCAATTAGATCTCCTTCTTGACTGGGTTCGAAGGGTTGGACGATGATGATCTTGAATGGACCGCAAGGAACAGTGAGAGTAGGCTTCGCGATCTTGGCATATAAGAGAGCCTTGCCATCAACGAAATCTGAGACCCGCACGACGGCTCCGGAAATAGAGGAGAACTTCCTCGCAAGCGCTGGCCAGCGTGAGGGGCTCGACGCTAGTGTCCTCCACCTCAACACCAGAATCTGGGTCGGGCAATGAGATACGGGTCAACACGTAGCAGAGCACTGTACGGGCTTACCGGTCACAGGCAAGAGAACCTAACGCCGTCTCCTCCAACGATATCCGTGATAAAAGAAACATCAACCTGAACTGCAGCAAGATTAACATGGTGAACCACCGCGTCGAAACTGAAATGATTGTCTAACCGCCAGGAAAACTTGATATCCGGACTGAATCTGCTCACCTAGCGAGCGGAGTGTTCGTCGCGTCCTTGTCGATGTTCCAGCATGGGGATAGTGGAGAGTGCCCGTCTTCGTAGAAGATGGACGATTGAAAGCGTAAATGCGCTGAACTACTCACGCTTTGAGAAGTTCAGGATCGCTGTGTGACATTGTCGCTGTCGTTGTCGTTGTCAGGGAAGATGAGAGGTAAGGTCGAGGGGTAGGCGATGACGAAAGGGGGGAAAGGGCAAGCACTCAGGGGGCAGGCGAGGTCAGGCCAGGCGAAGGCAAGACGAGCGCGCGCGGTTGTGACGACGATGACGACGAGATGACGATAGCGCGGTTACCATATTGTCCAGAAGACCGGGCGCGCACCAATGACGTTCCAGACCGTGATGTGACCGCTTACATAAAACCAGTACCTTCGGTCCATTACGCAGGAACAATAGTATCTACTAATGTGCATCAACCATAGAGATCGTCATCAGAGCTTTCCTCTTCCTCCTCTCTAAGCAATCCTTGCAATCCATTCTGGCGCTGAACGCGGTTATTCCCCGATATCTGTGCTGCGTCAGGATTCTGTCGTTGCTGTTGGTGACGAAGAGAAGCCCCCGCATCTAAACCATTGCCACATCAGACGCAAATAATTTTTGCAAGATCATGCAGAACACGTACATGACGCGGCTTGCTGTTGCCTCCCTTGCGACTCGGACTGCGCATTGAGCCTCGGCCGTGGCCGGATGAATAGATGTCGATTCAGTGCAGCCCGTAAGTCGTCCATATCCTCGCCCTCGTCCCCGTCCCCTCCTTGTTCTTGACCACCATCTGCTGCAGGATCATCCGGTGCAGGTCGCAAGGAAGGTACCCCGTGGGGATCCAACCCCCGTGCATGTGGACTGAATGCGATGTGAGGCCCTTCCCACTTCTTGGTCTGTGGGAGATGTAGCCAACCCCTTGACTTTTCCTTGGTTCGCGTCTCCCACATGCGGTCTGCTCCCGTGAATGGAACCCAAATGAGTTTATCAAATTCCGTTTGAAGGGTTGCTCGCACTCTTTGAAGCGATGAAGGAGTAAGGGTGTCGATGAGAACCATCCAATCCTGATAGTATCTGCACTTTGGAAAATTCTGAGGTCGCCTGTCCGGTCGTTGAAGTGGGAAGAAATGATCAAAGCGCTTTTGCCACTCTTTTTCATCACAAAAAGTATACTGGACGGCGATGAAGGGCACAGCAAAGGACTTGTAGAGCTGTTCGGTAGCTTGTTCTGGACGTCGATGGGAGGGAATGTTGGTCCACGCTCTGCCCAAAGCGGACCTCTGGTTCGGGGATTCCTGAAGGATGTCGTGGAACATCTGCTCTAGGAGAGTCTTGATAGTTCGGATGAAATCATCGCTACCAGCCGGTTGAGCTCTAAGCATTTGGCCATCACGTGTTCCCCCCCCATGCGTCCGAAAATGCTCTACGTCAGGACCACGGGCAACGGCAGGATGACGACGCTGTATGTTATGCAAGAGTCTATCGTCGATTTGAGGTACGGCTCGTTCCGCCGGTCTAATGTCGTCGACGCGGAGTGTCACCCGACTAGAGCGATTGGCTGTCCTATCAGGAACACCTGTACGACGTTGAACGTCGGGAATTGCAACACCTATCATTGAACGGATTTCAAGCAGATCCCTGCCAAATGCCCTCCGGATGGCATCATCAGACATTGCCTTGTGGAAAGGTAACCGGAGGGTGAGCGTGCTATCTGCGACAATGTCACAAACAAAATATAGCCCGGCATCGTACATGAGGGGTCGAAGGTCCTCGATGTCTGGATCTTGCTGATCATAGTCGACAGGAATGTGCTGGCAGGCCTCGGCTGCTAAGGAGTTGAACCGAGGGTCTGGTCGACGATAAAGACCGTTCAGAATCCAAATTACTAATCCAGCCAATCCAACAACACTGTCCGACTGTCGATTGCGAGCTGTGCTTGCGGCCAGATTCCGAAGGACGGTGTTGATGGAAGCAAGGCGATACCACTTGAAGTACCTATAAATCGTGAAGAGTTATTTCTGGAAAGCATTACAACAAGGAAAAACTAACCACCAGTATCTTGAGGGAATGGCCACGATGGAATGGTCGATCACGGGGTCAGGGATGCTGATGAGAGCGGTTAGAGCCTCTCCAAGTTGTACCCGAACTTCGATTCGAGCCGTGCCGTCTTGCGGGGTTTGGTCCAGATCCTCCCGGTCACTTGAGCCATCATCTTCGTTTGCGACGTGATCTCCACTGCAGGCAAAAAGCACCTTGCTCATCTGCTCTATTTTCTTCGCTGTAGCCTCCAAATTTTTGTTCGTCAGGGCAATCACGGGATCAAATGGTTTGAATAAGCCATTGTGAAGCTGGTAGGACATTGTCTTCTCTGTCGTATATGCTTGGATGTACGAAACTTTGTCTCTTGAACCTTTACGCCCTGGTTGGCAGCGAAACCCAGTCAGATCCTTCAGATGCATTTGATGATCCATCTCCGTTTTGCGATTTAAAAGAACCTCGATATCGCCCTCATGCAGTGTTGGCAGACAATGAGCTAAAAGAAAACGGTGACCGGTGTGACGCCAAGTGACCACCGAACCAGGTACACCAATTTCAAACCCAACGTCCACATGCCAATCAGATTCTTGGATGCGAGGCCAATCCAGGAAATGAAGCATCTTGTCAAGGGCAGCCTGTCGATCTGCTCCGCTGTATGGATCGTGAACAGTAATGCCCTTCCACCCTCGGAATTCATGGACGAAATAAGCATCTCGGAAATAAGGCTTCAACTCCGCCAATCGGGTCAGATATTCGGGACCAAAGGTGAACAAAAGTTCTGCCGGTATATCCAACGACCCTGGGTGTATTTGCCCACGAGAGTCCCGATAAAGAGTTAATGCTGATGCGTAACTTGCGGGCCAGTGAGTGTACATGTTGGGCAGATGGTGCTGAATCAAAGGGCGGAGACATTGGTCATAGATTAATTCCATGTCTGTAGAGGGGATCGCTCTCGTCTCGCGCAGTCTATACATCCTGGGTAAGAACACTCTGACGACAGAACGATTGGTGACTTTGGCAAAAGCGAAGTTGGGAATGGTATGCATAGGGACTAGTTGCTGAACATTCTATATAAATAGAGCGTCAGCGAGCTCCCATATCGTTATTAAACGGGTTTCACACATTTTCGATGGCCGTTCCATTGAGGTGGTTCGGCGATGATAGAGTGAGCTTGTAAGGGGGGACAGGCATCAACTCCAAGTGCGTTGTGAACGGAAGGTCTTTCGATATTCCGATCAGCGAGTCGTAATCCCGTGTCACTTTGAACTCGTCGATGTCAACAAGCCCCTGGCAAGCATTGACCGTAATGTGTCCGGGAACGCCGTGCCTGTTGCGTGTTCGCCCAGCAAGAACAAATTGAGTAAACCGCTTTGCATGCTCGGCCTCTTCTTCATCAGAGCTATTCTGCAATGCAACGTAAAGTTGATTGGCCTTGTGACAAAATTGTTCCAAGGATAATTGAGCTGCATTCTGGTCGCGATCATCAGGATAGCCAGGGGCGAGGTTGTCGATGATATCTGGTCTGTTCTGACCATCCATCGTGCAACAGAGCGAAGCTTCTAGGGTGGTGATGGGTGGGAAGGGTGGAAAGGGCGGAAAGGGTCTGAAAATACCTGATATTTAACCGTCAGAACCAAACCCTGAGTTGGCAACGCGTTGCAGCCGACAACTTGAACCCCAAGACAGCCGACTCAAATTTGAATAAAAGAGAAGCAAGATTCAATAACCGAAAGAGACACACTGCCGTTGTTCGTGTTCGGATGGACAACACGCTGGGGGCACATTGAGTTCATATTCCTGGACCGTTTAAGGTTGTCGTCGTCAGATCGGTACATCGGTCGGTGGCCGGTAAAGGAATCTTACCGATTGGGTGTGTCTTGTGTTCGCACGTGACGAAGAAATAGAAGCGACACCATTATGTAGCGTCCTATACAATCCGACCCGTTTTTCGGCACGACAGGCAAACCCATCACAACTTTTGCGAAAAGTAGATAAGGTCTGATAAGGTCTGATATACGCTGTCGACGTGGAGTAGCCCCGGGAGTGCTGTCAAAAGCCCAATGCATCATATCTTGCTAGATCGACTAACTGCCGTCTCGATCATGTCCGCGTCCACCCCTCATCAGATCAGACATTATCTAGTATTCATTGTGCTCGATGCCTAGTAGATATTCCCTTTCGCTTTTTCCACTCTCGATAGTGCCAAATAATCAATTATATTCGAAAGATGACATACAGCCCACTATCTAGACCACGATACAGCAGATATAAGTTTTGTCTCAAGTTCTCACGAGTGTGCCAGCTACTTTAATATATAAGAATATATAAGATATAAGATGCTTCGATGCTATGTGATACTCGGGAGGATTGGACACACCGTCATGCGACATCGTCAGACGGTATCACAGTTTCGCAAAAGTTGTGATGCCAGGACACCCCGTAGTGATTACAAACATTTTTATTTATTTATTGGTTTATGGGCATTACAATACGTTACGTTGTGTCTGGATGGCCTCCTGCATTCCGAATCTCTCCATTCCTTCATTGGTCTTCGAGCCATTGCTCCGTTCGTCCAAGGCACCGGCTGCGCACCCGTATCCTCCGCCTTGACGTAGCCAAGAGGCCTGGCATAAGTTCGTGAGCTTCCTGACCATTTCCAGGCGTCAATCAATTGAAATAGTTGCTGCGACTGTGACCTGCCGGGCCAAGTCCCCCTTCAAAGGTCCACTCTGACTAACTCAGGTTTCGTGGGTTGAAAGCGGTAGCTGGCGTGGTCGATTTCGGTATGACGATCTTTAGTTTAGCATTGTCTGCATGGGAAAGGTCGCGTGCGTTCTCGTTTATCAATGCCATTGCGGCCAACGATCCTGATGACTTTAGATTTGACCCGTCCATTTGGCAGGTGGACCAAGTCGGAGCGGCAACTCGCAGTGGGACAGGCATGTCTCCAATTTTCGATCAGCGCTGTGATGGGGCAGCGCTCCACGTTGTTCTGGACCCGTTCACAAGCGGGATGAGACGGTGAGGGTGCGAGTGACACAGCATGGCGTTGTTGGACCCACAGTGCGTCCTCCGTGTCTCCCGCGATCCACGCTGACTAGATGTGGTCTTGAGTAGGCAAACACAGGGAAAGACTCGTCTGTACCTGTTTAGCCAATGTCAGCTCGTCCGCGCCCGTCCGTCGGTGGTTATCCAAGGTACGTACGCATCCACCTTCGTCCGTGCTGATTTGAGCTGCAGCTGATGTTGTGCCTTCCATCAAGACCATCCGTATACTTTCTTTCGCCTTCGAACGCGCATCATCTAACGCCCTTGCTAGCCTGGATTGTGCGTAAAGATACACGGTTTGTGCCACGTCGACGTTGCCCGTGCTTCTACCATCACAACACTTTCCCAGCGCCGATGAGCTTGACGGTATCCTCGGACCTCGCAACAGTATTCATGTTCTCTCGATCACGCATGCCACATTTGGCTCTACAAAGACTAGATGGCCCAGTGCCCCAAGAGCATTTCCACCCACCCGCTCACTGCCGGTTTTTGTTTTTGGTTGAGCGCAAAGGTTGACGATGATATCAGATCTATCGAGGCACCAGCGGTCGCGGATATATTTCGAGGACGATGAGGATCAGGGCAATGCGTACGGCGATGTACCGTGCATCGAGATGAGGGTGGCTCTGCTGGTTCGCAAGCATCTCGACTTTTTAGTAGGATCGACGTTCTACAGTAAAAATGGCCAACATGCGCATGTATGTCCACTTTTTTGTTCCATAAACCATTCTGCTTGACTCACGTGGCTTGCGATCAGAAGGTGCCCCTCCCAATGTTGACTTTATCATCAGTAAATGTGTCGCTGTCTTATTTCCTCACGCCACGAATTGTTCCTCTGCTGACGCACCCAAGCATTCCGTGTTCGCTCGTGAATCGTCATGTGGCTGGTATGCGACACACGGGCGATAAGCGTATCCTGGAATTTCACCTGCAAGGGACAAACCACCGGTTGCCGTCAAAGGGCTACGTCGTCCCCTTTTCTCCAACCTTCCGTCTGACATACTCCAGTTGTCTCTCCTCACTGCCATACCATACGGCCTGATCACGATATATACCGATCATCCCATTCTGCGACCACCGTTTCTATTTTTGTTCGCCCTACTCAATCTTTTCCGACAACGCGTAGGGCCTGCAGGTGCCAAAGCCACTGGGTACGCACCGAGCTCAAAAAGACGGAGACACCCATTGAGGCAAGGGCGACGACACCGCCACAGCGACCTCTTCACGTCGATAATTTCGACATTCATTCCGGATAATACTATTAGCGAAGTGCGTTTTTCCGCTGGAATGCGTGCACCCCTGAACTGGCCGACGAGCCATAGATCCAGTTGGTGCGTAGACACAGATGGCATCACGAATTTCGTGCAGGGCTCCATCTTAATCCAGCTCTTTTAGTCTGACCTATCAAAAACACCACTTACCCCGCATCATACTCCACCCATTATCGAGCATCGGGTGAGACCTTTTACTTTGGTCACAACAGCGAAGTTGATGTGCCAGCCGTTCGCCGGATTGAAGGCCAAGCGTCACACCATCTTGCATCGCGAAAGGTGCTTCCCTCACTAACCTTACTGTCCGTTCCACACGGTTGGTCAATTGGACGACACCTTGGTGATCAGAGACACGCCAAACCGTTTATTCTGGCGTAATGAACTCAAGTATGTATTGGGTTATCGATTGATGCTCTTGCTGGCCTCTGACCAGTGACCGGGTAATCAATGACTTGTCGGCAGCTGTGAATGGAGGTTAGCCGAGGTTTTCGACCAGTTTCGGACCGGCAAAAAAGGAATGGCGTAAGCCTTACTGCTTTTAGGCCCATGCGAGCTAATCGGAGCTCAAAAATAGTAACAGATGGTACGTACTTACAGTTCCAGGACAAAAATGTGCACTTTTTTTGCTCGGCAAGCAGCAACATTTAATGCAGATCCGATCCTGGATCAATCAGTGCGTGGTCGCTTCCGTGAATAATTGAAATGAGCGGGATTGATCAAGACCAGTGGTTTCCGAGTCATTCGTGAGAGAGTTCAAAACATTGGGCTGCATATTTAACGGCTTGGTGTGTAAGTCCTTTCTTTCTCGTCACTTTCAACCGTCACAGAATCATTCGTCTCACAATGCCGACACAATCATTCAAGGCAGCACTCCTATTGTTCAGTAAAGATGAGGACGGCCTACCCTGGCACTCTCCGAGGTGGCAAAAGCTCACTGGTGTCTTCGGTCTCCCTTGGGAAACAGACCCCGACGCCGGGGACAATACGCCTGCGAAGAATGTTCCGTCGTGGAACGTTCACGTGGCGAATGCAGTCAAGGTGTTCACACAAGCTGCGTGGAGTTTGCCTGTCCAAGGAGCAAGACGAATACATCACGACTCGCGTCATCGATAACAACACCCTTGGCCGCTCCGCTTGGACAACATGGATTCAAAAGGAGTCAAAGAATTGGAAGATTAACACCATCATTGACCAGGTTCTCGTCACGCAAAACGCCTCACCCAAGGCTGTTCTTTCGGCAATGCGGGTACAGCAGGTAGGTAGAGATTCGGTCTCGTAACAATGGCTCACATCCTGCAGCTGCCTTCTGCCGAAGATGCACAGATATACCTTGCTCAAAACAATTTGGCGGTCGAGTTATTCGGCGAGGGGGCATTTATCGAATCCTCCGACTATCTCAAGCCTGTCGTTGGCAATTTTTGCCGGACTCTACTCTCGCAAACTTGGAATCGCTATCGGAAGCTTAACCATCGGGAGCTCGATAAAATGCAGAAAGGCATCGCCAATGTGGGGGACAAATGGAAATGTGAGTACCTCTGTGTCGCAATGCCTGTCGAGCTGAGGGATTGTTATTAAAGTCATGGTGGAAAATCCAAAGAACGCTACGGCGAAGGAAATCAAACTATTCCTCCGGGAACTGCGCCATCTTCTGCTGCTTCTCTCGCGTTACAACGACGACGAAAGCAAGAAGTTGGTTAGCGGCTATGTCGCCGATTTGGAGGCTATGTTGGCGACGTTGATGAAGGATGCGTCGATCGGTGATCCGTGCAGTAAGTCAAGTCCTGTGAACGATCTGTAGTGCTCATTTGCTGCAGAAATACCTAAGCCGATTCAGGATGCCCTTCGTGCACTAGCTTCCCGTGAAGATGTAGAAGCCATCGCTAATCAAATCAAAGTATCATTGGAGAATGTCCAAATGTCAGCGAATCCGGAGCCGCTGGAGCTGGAGCTGGACGACAATGTAGATTTAAAGGGATGGAAAGAGGGTGTCGAAGAACTCAGCAAGGTCAGCGAAGAATCCCTCTGGACGATGCTTGGTTTCCCGCAGAAAAAACTTCCGTTTATGCAAGAATGGATGGACTCGGGTGCGACGATTGATCCGTGGAGCGCCGAGGGTCAGGCCTGGCTGGAAGATGAAAGATCAGAACGCCTGCCACTTAAGCCTCGTTGGCATCAGTTAGTTGGAATTTATCGTATGCTCGAGCGAGCATTCGAGGGAAAGCCGGTTCTTCTCATGGACGGGGTTGGAATGGGCAAAACGCTGCAGGTACTGGGCACCATAGCATGTCTCACGTTCTACAGGCACCACTATAGCTTGCACAAGAAGTTTCCTGGTCAATTCGGTGAGTACCCATGTCCTCGCACCAACACTTATTGACACGTTGGCAGCTGATCGTAAATTTTCATCCCCTGACGGCAACATTCCTGACCTGCCTTACGTCATCGTCTGTCCTGTGAACCTGCGAGAGCAATGGCACGCCGAAATCAAACGGTTTCTGGCATTCGCGACTTTCGACATCTTGCCCTATGTCGGTCGCTTTCATGCCAGAAAAACTTGGTGGGAGACACTGTTTCAGAAGAGTGAACAGCCAAAGATCAATAGAATCATACTTGCGACTTTCTCGGTGTGTCAATTAGACTTTGTGAGACGTATCCTCAAATTTATCGCTTCATCAGGCAATCCAAGATGATGCATCGATTTGCTATGATCGAGCTGGAAAGGCGGAAATGGGAAAACCTTTGGAATCAGCTCGTTTTGCAAAAAACGCGTTGAATACGCTTTTTGGTCACCAATACACTTTACTCGCTGTAGATGAGGCACATGCAGCACGCAAGCACAACGTCGCTCACACAGCAGTTCGAGCTCTCAAGGAAAAGGCGAAGGTGCTCGTCGCGATGACTGCCACACCGGTCACCACGCGACCTCAGGTGCGTTAATGTGCCATGGATCATTTGAATTGTCGTCGCTGAATGCAACATATTGAAGGATCTCTATATCATGGGCCAATGGATGGGCATCCCTGGGTTTGACAACTTCGATGAATTCTATGACATGTCACGCCAGATTAACAGAGCCAGTCGGGCGGATTCAAAAGCTTTGCGAGACGCTGGTGCAGAAGGATCTATCATCCGTGGAATGCTATCGAGTGCCCCCAACAAGGAGGCGCCTTCACTTGAGCTGCCAGGCTTAGTTCACGAGGTCATGCAGAAGATGCGTGAACGGTTCGCTGCAAACGTCATCAGGCGCACCATTGACTCGATCGACTACAAGAATGAGAAGTTGTTTGGGATGAAACCCTACTTGGAGCATGTCATGGAGGTACGAATGTACGAGTGGGAAATGGAGATGTTACGAGACATCGCAAAGGTGTTGGTGCAAGAGAATCCGATCGCGAGCATTGACACTCGCAAGGTAAGTCTTATTTCTGTTTTTGCATTGCGAGGTCACATCCCGCCAAACGGAACGTCCGTCTAAAGTGGCTGCTCAAGGCTGCTAGTTGGACTCGGTTGCGGCCAACCTAGGTTGGCGACCGACTACTGACGGTGGACGTATCATATGTGTCGCACTGATCACCAGTCTTGGATGGACGGACACGCCCGTGCTCAATGCTCCGCGCTCAGCCACGGGTACTTATATTGGCCTGTATTGGTTGGTCTTCTTCTATTATTATCTTTGCTAACTACCTTTTCCGCGTGCAGAATTTTTACATTGAATTCCGCCGGTCAATCCTTCATCCCACCTCAAATCCCAAGACAGATATGGACTTTCCTACCATCGACAGCATTGAAGCGTGGGAAAATCACTCGCAGAAGACCGTCAAACTGGACGTGCTTGGCAAAATCGTCAAGTACCATCTTGAGAAGGACGGCCGACCGCCCCTGGCAATGTGTGAAGACGGGCAGAACATCATCCCTAACAAGACGGGGCTTGCAGATGACATGGAGTATGCTGAGTGCGATAGAATTGTCATTTTTTCTGCTTTCCCATCCTCAAACAGGATGATAACAAGTGTAAGGTGTTTGTTCCCGTCATTTGCATGCCTTTACGTGTGTTTCTTTAGATTTTAAAACTGCACAATGTTTCTGCAGCAGAGATGCACGGTGCCATGTCCATCAAGCAGCGACAAGCCGCGTTGAACTCGTTCCGGAAATCGACACGAAATCACGGCGACCGGGTACTCATTTTATCCGCCGTTGGTCTAGTTGGACTCAACTTAGCTTGCGCGAACATCATGATCATGGTGGTAAATGAACCTAAGCACATTTCCCAATTGATCCGTGATACAATTCTCGTCAGGACACTACCTGGTCTGCGATGGATGATGAACAGCTAAAGGGGCGCATTTTCCGCTATCCTCAGCAAAAACAAGTCCACTTCTATCGACTGATCGCACTGAATACCCCAGATGTTTTCCTGAACAACATTGCGTTTGGGAAGGGTGAGCTACACACCGCATTCGTCAATTCACATCCGGAATTCCGTAAGTGACAGTGTGTATTCAAGCTAGGATGATGTTAACGACCATGGAATGCTGCAGAGCAATTGTTTGAGTCGGGACTTGTGGAAGATGACAACACTTCGTTGATTTCTGTCCCGCTGCATTTGAAAGATTCTGAGTCCAGCAATCTGAAGGGCAAAGGTTCGAGTCGTGGCACAGGACGTGGACGTGGACGTGGACGAGGGAAGGGGAAAAGTATGAAAGGCACGCGTCAAGCGAAGAATGCTGCAGAAGTTGCTGTGGAATCAACTGAGATTGATCTGGCGGAGGCTGAAGAATCCGGCGACGATGACGATCCTTCACCAGTGGCCAGCAGGGACAACGATGATGGAAAGTCAAAGGCCTGCGATCACCTCGTCGGGTCTGCTCCAAAACGTCCACCTACCAGCCCTCCCGGTGGGGAAACTACGAGGAAACCAAAACGTTCCCGCAAGGGGACCATTACTCGGGCGGTTGATGAGGAATCTTTGCTCGTTCAGGCGACTGAAGCTACGCAAGTCGATAACGCTAGTACTTGCGCAAAGGAACCGCAATCGATCGTAGAAGGAACGAGTACCGAAGCATTCATCCGGCCTCAACACAAGCTCCGCCCTCCGCCCATCGAAGTTGCTGCTATCGCGTCGCCCGCCACCCCGACAGCTGACATGGACACGCAAGACGTTGGTGATGGCGATGAAATTCTTGTGCTTCTTAACGAACCCGGCGGACAAAACAGCCCGGATACTGAGGAGGGCCAGGCACTCGCTGCCCTGGGTGGAACTACTCAGAGTTCCCCTTCAGTACCAGCCGCCAACAGCGATATCGAGGATACGACCCCGGTAACCCGTCCTTTCCATTCGAATCCCAACTCCAGTCGTGAGAAACCCAAGTTTGGAGCGAGCAGGGGATTGTTGGCTGGAACGCACGGTGGAGTTCTGGGTCGGGGGAGGGACGGAACAGGAAGCTGTGCTCGGGTCCGCCAAACGTATAACACAACTTCGAAACGCACCAATTTACATCGCTGAGCCTGTCTCTTCATGTAGTATACAATTCTTTCTATTCCTTCGCCTGTTAAGTTTTGAGTAGCAATCGCTGCTCGAACCTCCCACGCATCGTCTAAGTATTTGCTCGACCAACACGCCCTCAAGGCCTCAAGCCTCCCCATGGCGTTCCACAACACCGTCTCACATAACACTCAAGGACCACATCCGTGGCAAAACCCGCTACGTAACTAGCCTGGTGACACCATTTTCAAGATAAGAAAAGGAACGTTGTTTATTTTCTACATGATTGCATGTGGTGTTGGCCTTCAGCCAACAGCACAGGCAATCATTGATAAGCACCTCATCACAAGGAAAGTCAAAACTGATAGTGCAGTCAATGTGGTCTAGACCCGACGACCAAACACGTAAAACCAAATAAAAATAAATGTAAACGTAAAATTGTGCAGCATGGCGGGCATCGAACTCACCAACCCCGTCGTCTCGCCAGGAACCTGTCATCGAGGTCCGCGACGCTGCCTCAAACTCACCAAACCCACTGTCTCCTTTGAACATTACTTCCGAGCAACCTGCTATCCAAGTCGACGATACTGCATCGACCTCATTGATACTGTTGGCTCCTCTCCACCCCACTATCCAGGAACCTGACGTCCAGACCGACGACGCTATGCTAAACGCATGGAAATCGGCCTCGCCAATCCTGTCGTCTCGTCTTCACCCCACTCCGGGAATCTGACATCCAGACCGACGACACTGCTGGACGCATGGAAAAATGACCAGCTCGAAATTGCGGACACGTTATTGACTGCAGTCATCTTCGAGTCTCATGGTCCGAATCATCATGCACTCGCTAGTCGAGCTACTGTCCACGCTCGTCTCCAAAAGTGGGATGCAGCCCTCCATGATACAGAAATGGTACTTGCTACTCTACTGTCGCATACAATGCCGCTGACATCAAATTATGACAAGGCTATTGATATCCAGCCATCCATCATTGCCTTCCTGGCAAAGAGCATAGCGCATATCGGCAACGGAGAAAAGGACAAGGGACATCGCACCTGCGACATCGCCTTCGAGCACTTCCATTCATCTCACGTCACTTTTCTCCTCCTTATCGAGGTCTGCATTCCCTTATCCTGGTTACTTCTCGACCGTTGATCACCCTTAGGCTATCGTCGTGCTCACAGCTGGTGGCCACATTGATGCGATATCTCGCCTAGACGACCTCATTGCCACGGTCTACTTCAACTCAGTGTGCTATATGATCCAGGCACGTCCATGTTGCGTACCATGTGGTAAATATGGCCACTGACACTTCCGCCAGACTTACACGTATCTTCTACTCGGAAACTCACAGACGGAACGTGGTGACTACGAGCGTGCGATACATTCCTTTGAGCGCGCACGAGCCCAAATGCCGGATGATATTGGACAGCCTCTTCCTGTGATCTCACTAGTAAGTCTTTTAACAGGTGTAGTGCGATCCATCGACATCGTTACCGTGTCTGACAGATTACCGGATGGAAATTTGATAATCTCGGCATTAAAATCCGACTACGTCAAGTTTGCGAAGCCTTACTGTTGGTCACATAAAGGATGCGGGCGAATCTCTTCTCGAAACAGTAAAAAGCCTGGAAGCCAGTCTATGTGAGCGTATCCATCACCGAGTGGGTTTCTGGTGGGTTTTGTTCCCCGTTTTTGTTTCCGTATATCCAAAATGTTTCCCGCAGACTTCGCCCAACAATGTTTCTCAACTCTCAAGAACGACAGTCATGCAATGTCGAATGCATCTAAACAAGCTGACTCGTCGATACTTCACGCCACTGTCACTCTACAGGCGCTCCACAGAGTGTGGGCAAAAGCAACATTGTCGAGTAGCGAGTGGAGGGAAGCTCTAGCCGCTGCTGTCATCGCAAGTATCCCCTTTGAGCCCTTGTATGCCTTGTACGCCTGACTCGCTTGGTTTGCAGTTTGTAGTTCCATGATTTATGATCTAGAAGGCCCTGAACGTCTAGAAACGATCGGGCGTGTCCGGGCGGTCGAGTGTTTTTACGCAATGATGAGCGAGTTGGGAGAAAAGAACGAATTCGTGACCGAGTGGGTCTGTGGTGAGTTTATGTTCTACCCATCTGTCTACCATCTATCTACCCTTTCCGTTAGACTTCACACAACGACGCCTCTCCGCTCACGGTGATGCCACCTCGAACGCAAACCGAGGCTCTAGCATGTCGACAATCCTCACACTCCTCTTGAGGGAGTGGGCAAAGGCAAAGCTGACCCGCGATTCTTGGAAAGATGTTTTGCATTCTGCGACGGGGGTGAGTTATTACCCTTTGCTTTCATTACCGTTTCGGGGTTGTTGGTTTACAGTTCACACTCTCCAGAGTTGAAGCCCAGTGAAAACTGGGTGTGCCCCGGTAGGGCCACATGTGACCAGATATATATCATGTGATCAGATATGAGAATTTCATACCTACGATGTAAGTTTTGTGATGTAAATAGCAATACAATCGATAGCGATAGCGCTGCAATCGTGCGTTCGCCTCTGTCTTGCCCGTCTACACACTGCATCGTCTGTCGACATCACCAACTCAATGAGTTCGATTCGAGTAATCTGACGTTATCACTACAACGGACACATCGCTGCATTCTACTACGGCGAGTGTCAAAGGTATGATCTTATTATCTTAAAGACCCAGGGCTCTTAGTATCGATTTCTTTTGATCTAGAATGGACCAGTTGCAGCCCGCCAGGTCGTCAAAAAACGGCCAATCCTTTCTTTGTATGTGTCGGAAACACTGCCAGCAAAACCTTCGGGTCGTCTCCGCAGCAACTTTCTTTCGCCATCTTGCAGAGGCGGGGGAAGACGAATACAACCGACTCAACGCTGTGAAAGCAATGCCTCTTGACGCTGCACGCCAAATGATTTCCGACTCGAACAACATCAATTACCGTTTGCCTGAAGACAATGATCACCCCGATCAAACCTGCTCCACACAAGATATCTCTCGTAGTGCCCGTCTTGCAGAGATCCAACGGGCCTTGGTTAAACGAGCGCAGGACACTCCAGATCTGCAATCTCGTACGGGGAAGAGGAAGTGCGCTCGAGCGCAACGCAACTCTATGGTAATATCTTTCTCTGGCACCCATATGTAAATCTAATTCGACCTCGAAACCTAATCAGCACAGTTCGACACTCGAGCCACTGCCTGAAACTCCAGGTTCTCCCGCTAGGCATCTCGATCAATATACCTGGCAAGATGCAGAATACTTCTCTGCTTCTCCTCCTCCTCCCCCGTCTCCTCGCGCTCCTCCGTCTCCTCGTGCTCCTCCATCTCCTCGTGCTCCCCCATCTCCTCCTGCTCCACCTCGTTCCCCAGTTCGTCCAAACTCTCCACGTCCAAATCCTCGTCGTATACAATACAATAGACGTCTACCACCTGCAGTCGATCTCGAGCAATTGTCACAATCAGCCGTGCTCGCAAAGCTACAGCAATCATTGCACTTCATCCATGCACTCAGAAATGCATCACTCGATGATCCCGTTGCCAAAATGACCCCTTCCATGCTTCATCGACTTCGAAACCCTCCGACGACTCTTATTCCACTCGATAGTCCAGGCCTCCGACACAGCATATCGACATATCTTGCTCTTGAGCATTCGTCTCAGAGTGCATACGAGCGCGTCATGAAATCCACTCGACAAAACTTCCCTGATGCACCCGGCATCGAGAATTGCCTGAGATTCCACGCAGTCGAGGATTTGATTGCCGGTTATACGGGGATCGAGCCACTTGAGCACGATATGTGCCCCAATTCGTGTCTCGCTTTCACTGGTCCCTTTTCCGATCTCGAGCAATGTCCTCAATGTAATACCTCTCGCTGGAATGAAGGAAAACTCAAGGCAAGCAACGGGCGACTGAAACTCCCTGCAAAAATGTTCGTTACGCTTCCCTTAGGCCCACAACTCCAAGCGCTATACAGAAACCCTCAGTCTGCTCGCGATATGGATTACCTTCGAGATCGCACCCAGCAGATTCTGGACGAGTATGAACGGACACAGAAAATTCCACTTATTGACGACATCGCTGCAGGTTGGGACTACCTAGGTGGCTACCTTGCTACTGATATCGGAGATCGTGATATCGTCGTGATGGCATCTATCGACGGCGCACAACTGTATGAGGATAAGGAATCCGACTGTTGGATATATGTTTGGATCGTACTCAATCTGTCTCCCGACATCCGATATCGCAAAACACGTGTTCTACCAGGTGGATTCATTCCAGGTCCCAACAAACCTAAGAATCTCGACTCCTTCATGCTTGTCAGCATGCATCATCTCTCCGCAATCCAAAAAGAGGGCCTTTGTATTTGGAATGCCTTGTCAGACCTGTCCTACCGAGCAAATGTCTATCTCCTCTTTGTCACAGCTGATGGACCTGGCCTCGTATACTGGGACGGACTTGTCGGGCACTGTGGAAAAAACGGCTGTAGACTATATTGCAGCATTAGGGGGCGACACAAGGATGCACGTGCACACTACTATCCCGCACTTCTTGTCCCAAACCACGCTTACACTGGCAGTGAACATCCCGACATTTCCTCCCTTGACCTTCCTCCCGCAGGCGATCAGAACTATTCTGACAATCTCGTTTACTTGGTGTCATCTCCTAGCCAACGTCAATATGAGATGCGCCGTACAGAGACCGGAATCACCAAGCCGCCACTTATCCTTGGCTTTGATCCAACGCACTCGCTTGGCATTCCGCTCTGCATGACGACCGACATCATGCACTTAGCAGCCAACCTTAGCGATGTTCTCATATCCCTTTGGCAGGGTTCCATTTCCTGTGCTCCCACAGACGATGTCGCCACATGGGACTGGGCGGTATTTCGAGACAATGCAACATGGGAAGCTCACGGTCTACTCGTCGAACAAGCTGGTACTCATATCCCTGGATCTTTCGACACCAAGCCCCGTAATATTGCCGAGAAGATCAACACTGATTACAAAACATGGGAATTTGAACTCTATCTCTTCGGTCTTGCCCCTGCCCTCCTCTACAATCTCCTTCCAGAGGAATACTGGCAAAATTTCTGCAAACTCGTTCGAGGTTTCCGCCTTCTCTGTCAACACACGATCAGCTACGAGGAAGTTCTTGAAGCCTGGGTCCTTCTAGCATCTTGGGAACAGGAATACGAGGAACTCTACTATCAGCGGCGCAACGACAGACTACATTTTGTACGTCCATGTATCCACCAAGTTCTCCATTTAGCCCCGGAGACCCTTCAAAAAGGCCCGCCAATCTGTACTGCGCAGTGGACCATTGAGCGGACGATTGGCAACTTGAAACGCGAAATCCGCCAACCATCCAACTACCTTGTCAACTTTGCTCGTGAGGGTCTTCGTCGTGCACGCGTCAATGCCTTGCTCTCTGCTCTCCCCGATCTTGACACCTCTCAAATCAGACTTCCAAGCACTGCGCTCGATCTTGGCGACGGATACATACTCCTTCGAAAGCGTGACAAATTACCAGTGTATCCCTCGCACAATACTACAGCTGCTATCCTTACCTTTTGCGGTCGACCATTTGGTCCAATTCCCAAAGTCAGACGATGGGCACGTCTCCGCTTGCCGAATGGTCAGATCGCTCGCAGTTTGTGGAGGGAAACTATCAGATCCCCTGCAAACCTTCGTATCTCGCGTATGGTCAAAGTAAGTGTCACTCTCTCTGTCGTTCTGTTGCTTACAATGTTAGTTCAAGTTGGTTGGAACAATCATGTTCGGAGAAGTCTTGTACTTCACTAGACTTGCTGTTGGAGAGGATGATGAAAAGTTAGAGTTCGCCGACGTTGGCCTTATCCGCTCTTTTGCCCCGCCAGATGGGGATTTATTGCGACAGTCTCATCACACGGTTGCGATTTGCAAGCGAACCAATGCTGTTCTTGCCATCAAAGTACGTGATATCCTTAGCGTTGTGGGGATGATACCATATAGGCCAAGGGACCAGGCAATGCAAGTGGATGAAGACGACGAACTCTTCTTTGTGATGGAATGCCCGGGACTGAATGCATCTAGCCTTTTAGGAGGAGCAGAGGGTTGAGAGGATGGGGACGAGATAGACAATCACGACAATGATGAAAATGTAGAATAGTTTGATCAATTGTATTCGTGTGTGTTGTACAACAGAGAGAGTCCCATACGAACAATGCAAACCTCTACAAAACCTCTACTTAGCACTCCTGACGGCGATCGGCTTCTCGTACTTGAGGGTTTTCACAGGATACTTGGTTGGTTTATTTTCCTACTATGTATATTAGTGGTCCGGCATAGCATATATGCATCAATAAGATTAAACTTACTTTGTTCGATGTTGAGACTGCAGCAATCTTGGGAGTTGGGAAATCCATGTCAGAGTCCGATTCGGTAGGGCTGTCGTCTATTCCTTCGACTGATTGTCCAATGAAATAAATAGAAATAGAAACAGAGACTTACCGAGCTCCTTGGCACGCTTCCGGATCTGATTGATTGCAATGAGATGATGAAGAACAGGAGCTTCAGGTTGTTCGGTCTTTGAGACGTCGATGGGATTATCAGCCGGCTGTGCACGAGATACCATGTTACAGGTTGGACGAGCATCTGATGAAACGATCTCGATTTTCTATGAAAAAAGAGTACAAGATTAGTATTGTAAGAGTAGTATGTGATCAGAACCGACCAAAGGACCCGGAAATTCCGCATGATAAGTGAATGAGTAGGTATCTTCAGGACGCTTGAGGGGAATTGCCACCTGGACAACATTCTTGGGAACGGCAATGTGAGACGACATGAGTGTATGTGCGCAAGAAGAGAGGATACGATATGGGACATACCAAAAAGAGTAACTCGGTGTTTAAGCCTTAGGGGTTTTTGCTTTCACCCATCTTTCTTTCTTCCCCCCCCCACCACATACTCCCCTTCCACTGCCCAGAATGAGATTTCGGAAGTTAACACCCTCTGCATCCCTCCCACCATTTTCGCCTTCATCTTCCTCATATTCTGATACATCGACACCTGGACTGGCGGAATCATCGGCTACGCGGTCAGTGGGATTGCCCGATCCATCAACACTCGTGTTGCCAGGGTCTGGACCCATGCGCTCCTTTTGGGAACAACTCCAAATGGTAAGTACACAACTTCTCACCTTATCTAATATCCCTACAGATTCTCCGGCAATTAGTCTGGGTTTCCAATCCCCATCACTCCAGACTATATGCATGAGCTCCAAATCTCTCGCGCTCGCGTAAGAGAGCTCGAACTTGAGAATGCTAGACTTGCCACTGAGCGCAACACACTCCGGTAGGTTTCATTTTGACAGTTTACCATACTAATTTCTATAAATATATCAGGGACATAATTAATCAAAAGCAGGGCCCAGTAATCGACCCATCACTTTCAAACCCTTCTCCGACTCAGGAAAGCCACCCTGGAATCATTTTTTGGAAACTGAGCGACTACGAGGCTTTCCTGGAAACCCCTGAAGCACAAGTTGCCAAGCGAGGTAAGGAACCTTATCTCGAAGAAGAAGACGGCAGCCCTCTCTCTGCAAAACGACTTGCTGAGATTCGGGCTTGCATCCGGAGCATCTGGTGTGAGCTTGTCAACATGAAGCGTGCACCACAAGTCTGGGGTAAACTAAGTAGCATGGCACGCAAATTCTTTCACGACTCGGTCGAACAGGCTTATCCCCTTTTCAAGTGTGCAGAGGGAGGGTGGAAACTCGAACGTTTGGCGAGGACAAGCTACCCGGCATGGCGAGCACATCACGTTGATGAAAATGGAGAATTTTTAAGCAAAGACAACAAGAAAAAGAAACGAACAAGACCAAAGGTGGAGGAGGGGGAGGAGGAGGAGGAAGAGAACCAACGCATCCTCAAGAAGAGTCGTGTTGAAGGTACACATCATATCCTCGTGCCCACAACTAACACGTTTCTTTTGCAAGATACACCCAAGCCTAGTACCAGCAAGCCCACTCCAAGTAATCTCGAAGACATTGACAGCATATATGCGTCGCCACCAAAGGTAAATACTACCGCCTTCATGACAATAACCAATATGACTCTGTAATGGAGATTACCGCCCCGACTACCAACTTTGCTGTTATTCCACTGGCAGCCGAATCCACAATCGATCCCGCCATTCCGTCAAGAGCTTCCATGCTCAGCGCCACTGTTATCCAAGCTGCGTCCGAAATCAATCCTGCCATGTCATCAAGCACTGTTATCGATCCCGCGATCATTCCGTCAAGTGCTTCTGTGCTCAGCACCACTGTTATCCAAGCCGCGTCCACAACTTCCGTCATCGATCCCGCCGTCATTGAAGCCAACTCTGGAATAGAGATCGCTGCCACTGTGCAAGTCGACCCCCTGGTCAAGTCTACCATTCCATCAAGCGCCGAGAAGGATAATTCTCAATGCTCTATGTCCGTGAACACCTCCAAGTCTGTTATTGCAGTTCCAAGCCCACTGTATGTGAATTATATTATATATTCCATGACTAATATTATCTGATACTAGAGACGCTCTTGCCAATGTTGCCGCAAAATTAAATGTCACTATCCCCGCTAAAACCACTGTCAACCCTAGTTCTCTCAGCGATCCTACCACCAGCAAGGACGAGCCAAATACTACCTGCTTTTTGTAAATCAATCAGGGTTATGGCAGGGTTATGGCATGATTTTCAACACATGTACCGCGCATTTCGACAGGTTGTTGAAATGTGCGATAGGTATGGTCACTCTGAGAGCACCAGTTCCAGGTAGAATCTTATATCGCGCATTTGGACACAGTGTCCAAATGTGCAATAGATATACAATGTCAAAAGTAACTACATGTAGCTTGGTCCTGTGAGGGGTGTATACTATGAAATAGGGTAGCTTGACAGTAGAATTCGACGAAGACGGGGATACTCGGGAGAGGCAAAGAGGTGAGCGATCGAACGTGTACCTACCTTTGAAGTCGATGGGGTAGGTAGCTATGAAATGTGGTAACTTGACAGTAGAATTCGACGAAGACGGGGATATTCTGGACAGGCAAAAGGTGAGCGATAGAACATGTACCTACCTTTGAAGTCAATGGGGTATGTAGCTGTGAAATGTGGTAACTTGACAGTAGAATTCGATGAAGATGGGGATACTCTGGACAGGCAAAGAGGTGAGCGATAGAACATGTACCTACCTTTAAAGTCAACGGGATACATAGCTATGAAATAGGGTAACTTGACTGTATAATTCCACGAATATAAGAGATCAATGGGGTGTCTAAAAGTACTGTCAATGTACATGAACATAGTCTAACCACTGTTATACATTTTAGACATGCGGTATCGTGCATATAAGGATAACGATCTCGGAAATAATGAGTGACACACGCCGACGCTTAAGTATGACCTGAGGTACTTACAGTAAATCGGCGACGCGTAGGGAATGCTACAGCAAATAGCGTGTAAAAACATGTGGCTATGATCATGATAGCGAACCCACACGTTCTGTCCAGCACGACAACATCTGCGGAGTCGATATGCCTAAGGTGGATGGAAATGAACGATGTGTCTGTGAATAGAAAAGAATCACCTTGCGATAAGGCGGAGTGACGGACCACCGTATTGATGTATGGATACTGATATAAACGCCACGTCAAACGAGCGATCCAAAGGCACCGAAATCTGATGGGGCAGTGTTGGGATATCAAGATAAGTCTGTCTCCAGCGCACACGGACCACAGAGACACCACCTACAGTCAACATGCCGCCGAAGAAAAACAAGGACAAGATGACAGCAAAAGGGGTAGGAAAGGTGAGTCGCCAGTTGCGAGTGGGAAGCGACATGTCTGATATACAAGCAGAGCAGTGCGAAAACGAAGGTGAGTAACATGGAGCGCATGGACGATGTAACTTACCACATATCTAGACAACCAAGGTTGGCGAGACGCTGCTCCTTGACGAGCGGCCGAGCGGTGAAGGAAACGGTCAGGTGGAAGCAGCGGTGCTCGAGAGACAAAGTCTGGAGGGGAAAGCGCGCGACAGGATCTTCGGTTATGCACGGGTGGATTTAGTGAAACAGAAGGACGAGTTTAGATTCGGAACGTGGAACGACCGACCTTTGCAAATGGTACACGTGAAGCAACTCGTCCAGTCGTTCTTAACGAAAGGAACGGACCGATTTGCATTGATGAAAGCGATCCCCTTGATAGTGAAGAAGATGGATATCAAAGAGAAAAGCTACAAGAAGAACTACATACCTGGAGGCAACCCGGTCGAGGCGTTACCGATGTTGGAGTTGGAGGACCATGCGATCGGAAAGAAGAAGCTCGTCGCAGGAGGAGGTCAGCACCGACTGCACGCGGTAGAAGAGTGGACAAAGATGTTACAGAGGAAACACACGGACATGATGAGGCAACGAACGCACCTTGAGAAGCAGGATAGCGAGGAGACATTGAAGACAGACATCGCGGAGGAGAACCAGACGCACAAGCCGCAAAGAGATATGCTTGAGGAAACCCTCGCACTAGGGGGCCAATGGCTGGTCAACCTGTACGACGGAGGTGAGTTTCCAACTGGAGCGCTGACAGAATAGAACTCACCAGGCGATGGCACAGATAAGATCCCAAAGGACGTTGCGCTCCACCTGTCACAGAATGAGAGTGAACACGTGTACCGACAAACTGCGGAAGAGGGGATCATGCACATGTTTCGAACAATGAAGGCGAGCGGGAAGACATACCGTGACGTGGAGGAGATAGAAGGCGTGCGTGGCAACCCGCGCAAGTGGGCGGAACTCCTCGCACAGGATTATGTATGGGAATTCATGGACCGTACGGAATCGATGGGGATCCATATGTTTGATGGCCGACGGAACATGAAGATGCAACGCTTCCACGGTACGATGATGGGTCCTTTGGGTGGTGTAAGTATCGAGATTGCACACCACTGAGAACCCTACTCACCGCCAAGTTGCTGTAGATACTCTGCTACTCGGTCGCGCAAATGGAGAAGTATGCCTGCCAATGTTTCAACGATGTGCCGATAGATGAAAAGGATGTGGACGCACTGATTGAGCTCTCGAGAGGAATGAATAAGCGGAAGGCTGAGGAGGCGAGACTCAAGCTTCGAGAGCTATACATGGACATCACCGTTGCCTCGGATTCGATGAAAGGGGTGCATGGCGCGATGTACGTCATCCGAGAGTGCATGGACGAGGCGTTCCTGCATCACATGGGACCAGCGTCGCCCACTCACCTGTTGTTCGGGGATCATCGATCTCACCGCTGGAGGAAGGCCGTGTTGAACTACATGGACGAAGTCATTACGAAGCTACCGAGTGTCATCGTGGCGATCGGGAGCATGGACGCACCTATCGACGAGCAAGAACGTCAAGCATTCGCATTGATGGAATGGTGTGTTGCAAAGGTCAAGATCTTGCGGTGGTTTCAAGGCCGCAGTGACCCGGAAGCTTCGTTGTGCATGATGCCATTCATGTCGCGGAGTGTGTACGACCACATGGTTGGTCGATTGGAGGTCGTGTCCAAGGCAATCGCAGAGGTGAGTCTTGTTTGTTCGTGCTACCTATCGCGCATTTCGACATGTCGTCGAAATGTGCAATATATATACACGTGCTATTCCGCACATTTCGACGACCTGTCGAAATGTGCAATACACACATACGAGCTCTTTCACGCATTTCTACAACTCGTCGAAATGTGCAATACATATACTCACCATATATCCACAGTTCTGTCGCTGGTGGGAACCGATGATTGACATGGTCCCTGTCATCAGCAAATGTTGGATGCCAGGATCTGCCAGTGCAGCAATGGTGAGGGCGATCCTGTGTCATCCAGATATCTCTCCAGCCTCCCGAACCTCCGCGGTGCATCGAGTACGTCTAGACCATCTTTCCACACTCATTTGTGCGTCATTTCACCACAGATTATATTCATCGTTTGGAACGACTACGCATCATTCGTACAAATGACGCTACAACTACAAGAACTCTGTCCCCCGAAGCGCATCACCAAACAGAACACCCTCCTCTCCGTGTTTGGGGCCACCACAGACGGCGGCGGTACAAATGCACTGCGAGAAGCAGAGATGGCCATTACAGGCACGTCAGGAGAGAAAGCGATGACATCGAAAAAGGGGAAGGGGAAGTCTAAAGTAGATCCGAAGGGGAAGGGGAAAGCGGCGAGTAAGTCAAAGAAAGGGAAGAGACCTACCGGCGAGGGCGAGGGCGAGGATGAGGACGACAACGAAGAAGCCGAGCCGACCGACGACAACCACGACAGTGAGCAGAACGAGGGCAGCGGAGACGATGACGACAAAGATACAATGAGGAAACACCGCGCGATGCTCGCTAAGCATGCAGAGTGGTCAGAGACACACTCGATCCTGATTGGGAGCAAGGGCGACGGGCGACTGAAGACGTCACTCACTCTCGACTTCACGCAATCTCCGCCCAACTTCCTGCGGGCGTGGTCGAAAGTGTCCGGTCTGCCAAGGGACAAGTCCAGCGTCGCGATGCGTGGACTCGGGCTCATCGACTGGACTACCTGGGAGTGGAAGAGCCTTCGTACTCAGTCGTTTTCCCGCGTGATGCGTACCTTTGCAGCTGCGGTGATCGCCGAGGCCAGTACGACCATCTCGTACCACCACCAGATGATCTTGTGTCAACCGAAGGGCGGCGCGTTCACGTTGCGTATCAGGGTTCACTACGCTCTGGTGGGGTTGCTCGAGGCAAAGGACGCTGCGCAAATGAGCAAACAACGTCAGACGGACTTGAAGCAGTTCCTCGACTCACCGTCCCAAGCCGTGAAAGGCGGAGATCGCAGCGACGTTCTCACCGAGGGTCGGCTGCCGCACAAGGGGTCGATCACCTGGGCTGATGGAATCTATCCGAAGGTGCCCAAGTACAGCCGCATCCCGACACATGCCATTGAAGACGAGTTGGGATATTTGAAGCGGGAGATGGTCCTCGGCGAGCAACAGCATGGCACCCAGAACGGGATCAACACCATTCAAAGGCTCCATATCGCCTGGCACGATGGGACAGGGAACGTGCAGGCCTGCGATAATCCACATCTCGACGATGGCGTGCTGGCTGCGCTACGCACTCTGGCCGAGGTCAGTATTCGTCCAATGATGTGTTACGATGACTCACCGCCACCGTGCATAGGCCCTGAACATGAATGCATATCGACAACGTGCAAAGGCGACGCGGACCATAGCATTTGAAGCCAAAGAGGCCACGGTGCCACAGGAACGCCTCCGCATCGTCATCAGGTCGGACGTCTTGACTGAAAGCGAACTGGACGGCGAATTCTTCATGGGCGCATCAGAGAAGCTCGACCATGAAGGCGTACTCACGAAAGACGAGTCCATCCGTCATTTGCAAGACCTCGCACGCCAGTATTGCAAGTGGCTCGCGACTCGTGAAGAGAGGGCGGATTCGGCCGGCTCTACATTCAAATATCAGAAGAGCGAGGTGAGCGATATGGAAGGCGATACTGACGACGAGTCGTCCTCGGAGAGCAGCGATAGCGTCGATGGAAGTGAAGATGGCGTTGACGGAAGCGAGGTTGACGGAAGCGAAGATGGCGTCGAGGGTGACGGAAAACCGAAGGAAGATGCACGTGACGTCGGATCGGAAGCAGAGGGACCACCGCCGACTGAAGTCGACGATAACGAGGCGGTGCGTAGTCAGCACGGTTCTGCTGCGACCGTGACTGACCTTTTCTGTGTACAGGTCCTTGACAGACCTCCAGATGGCGTGGACATGGCCATGTTCGACGACGAGATGGCCAACTCACAAGGCGAGTTTATCTCGGAGATACCACCTTCGTCTGATCAGCTCCGCGCTGCCACTGGTGCGTGATATCACGCCATCCGTCTCCACTGTCACTCATGTTTATTCGACGACAGTTCTCGTACCAGCTACGCCTGAGCACGTCCATCAGCCGCTCGGACTCCTCGGCAACGTGAAAGAGGTGGAAGAAGCCGACGACGGCTCCAGCGACTTGGGCGACATCTCCGAGGCCATCAAAACTTACACCACGCTCGCTGATGATGTGCGCATGTCTCCTGCACCGCGTGCTTCTCCCCCGTGTGCACAGCCTGCGAAGAAATCGCGCAAGCGTGACCGTGCCCCTACCGTCTCTTCTACCGGATCGAAGGATGGACATGCGACAGAGAAATCTGTCCAGCTCCCGTCGTCGACACGCCTGTCAAGTGAGTCCTCCATCGTTCATAGACATTCTCACCGTCCGTCGCAACAGAGTGTGCACCCAAGCGCCAGAAAGCTACGAGCGTAAGAAGTGAACGTGCACATGCCGGGTCACCTCCCACCGCATCGTCCTCCAAACACGCCGCTGTCGATGAGGCGTCGTATCAGGCGTAACGTTCCCGTCGTCAGTTTGTCCACCTCAGTCGTCTATGTGTGTACGATAGTCGTTCCCTCTGTACAGTTATACACTGCTACTGCTGTCATGTTCGACCCAGTTTGCGGTCTGCTCTCTTTTGTCGTTCCTATGTCGTGAGTGATCTCTTCGCTTGCCTCATCTCCGCGATTTCCGTGTTATGGAATTACTTCAAAGTTCAGGGTCAGTGATAGTGCAGCTTTACTGTTCGCTCCTTAGTACTACAACATGTCTGACATCGATATCGACGACGACCTCCTCGCCGAGTAAGCTTTTCGTCCTTCTGCGAGACCTGCTCACGACTTGTACTTGCCATGTAGCGAACACCTCGCCGACGACGGAAACCACGACGCTACCGAAGTTCCTCTTCGTCTCTCTGCAGACGATGCACTGCTCCAGCGTGATGTCGAGGCTGCTGTGTACGACCATGCCACACAACTTACCAGAGCAGAACACATTGCCATGTTCAACGACGCTCCCATTTCCAACACTCCCTTTGCCACCCTTCGACGTCTCTGCGAACGAAAGGACGTCAAGGGTGCTTTGCAACTCTTGTCCGGCCGTCACCGCCTTGAGATCGACCCCGACCTCGTCGTCGACACGTCTGAACCCCACATCATCCCTTCCGTCGGCCCCCACTTCCTCGACCTCGTGATGTACGTCGGTGCTCGTCGTGGACTCGATGCTACCCTTCCGTACGACCGTATCGACCACACTTGGTCGTGCCGACTCAACTTCTCCGGCATCCACCGTCTCTGGCCGGACAGCAAAGCGACTCGCCTTCCATTCGACCATCATGGTCGGATGATGTCCATCGGTACCCGCAAGGAGGAGCAGATCTGGATCGCCATGGTTCCCAACGAGTGGCTGGTCCCAGACCATCCTTTCAATGCCTCTGGCGTCTGGCCTCGTCTCCCTGACCCCACTAGCGCCATGTCCCACAAACATGCCCTGATGCTCGTCATGTTTTTCGCTCACACCTTCCATGCGATGCAACTCAGAGACTTTGTCTGCAGAGAACAATACCCTCAGACCCTCACTAGACGTGCTGTCAACGATGCCACGGATATTTTGTGAGTTCCTTGCCATTCCTTCTCTTTCCTACCGACTTTCAAACACCTCAGCCACAGGCATGGCGAGGCATCCAGGGACTTCAATCTCCGTATCATGGACCTCGAGATCGTCCACCGACGTTTTCTCGACGCCTGGATCGACTGGGTCAGACAAGCCTGTCCACCTACTACCTGCTTCACACCCTCCAGTCACCCCGCCATCATACTTAACTGGTCTCAAGGTCAGAGTGATCTTGTCACAGAGTACACACTCCCATATTGGTGGATAAGGATCAGGACGGACTGCACGTCATGTGGTACACGTTTGCGCGGATGACTGACAAGCGGCAATTCATCTATCGATCTCCCAACATCTCCAATAGCCTCCCATCCAAGTTTTCAATCACCATGATGTTGCACAAGCAGACCAAGCCACCTAACTTGAAGGATCCTGTCAGCCTCAGTGGATCAGACTACATTTCGGCTAGCCTGCATTTGAGATTGTGACACCAGAACGTTTGCCAGCTCTCAGCCATAGCACCAGTCTCAACAGTGTGTGGCTTGTTGAGACAAGTCCCATCATGCCTGCCCTCCGACCTCCGCTCCACACACAAACACACTCAGCCGATTGTGCCTCGAAAGTCCTCCCTCCACATGCCCTGGCTGCACAATGAGAGGTTCTTGCCAAGGACAAGATTACCAAGTGGCTGTGTCGCCAGCACGTGTTCAATATATAAATTTTCTTTCTAGCGATCCAAATCAACAAGATCACACCTCCATATTATTGTTGTGAGCTTGAGGTAGGACATTGCATGAGCATGATATTTCAGGGAAAGATCTTCATGGCTGAAATTGGAATATGTAGGTGGATATGTACCAAGCTTTGTCTCAAGACTGAAATGCAACAAATCGATCGTATGCTCAACGAGTTTAGTAGACACTTCTGGGATTGTAATCCTGACGAGTCCATACAAGTGCCCTACACCATCAGAACATTTGTCTCTAGAAGGGAGGGGGGGTTGACAATGCTCACTGGGATTTTTTCTGGCAAGCAAGCATGTTTTCATGGCAAGGTGAAGAAGCCCATCATGGCAAAGCGTGGCAGCATTGGCGCCAGCAGGCCTAAAAGCGGGATGTCTATCTCTTTGTCAAGGAGAGCAATCCAAGAACACAAGTCGCTGAGATTGAGGTCACGGTGAGCAAATGTTCATGTCTGTTTCAATGTATGACACAATGTTCTCCATACCACCTTCAGTTTCAGCGCCGACTCTCAGCCTTGGTATCAAATTCGTCTTCCATCCTCAACTAGCATGTCCTTTGCATCGAATTCGACCTTCTGTCAATGGTCCTTCTGGATTGCCTTGCAGTCGTGCCCCTATGGGTATTGAGTCACCCAGCTACTTCCTGTTTCCTTCCACAATGTCTGGGGAAAACACGTGGTCTATACCTGTTTCTCCTCGTCTTGGCTTCCCTGGGTCATTGTCACCTCAGGTCTGCTCTCCCTCCACAGACTGACCAGTAGACATTGACCTCTTGGTCCACGAATGCTGTGAACCAATTAGATTAATGGGTGAGCATTGGAAAGGACACCATATGTGTGCTTCTCGATGATTCTACTCTCTAGAATGTTGGTGCGCTCATGTTGCAACAGGGCATTCATTAACATTATGAATAAAACTTCAGGCAACTAGGTCCAGTGAGTCCATTGCATTATTTACTTTTATGGGTCCAAACCTTATAGAGCAGGATTGTCACTACCATTGTCAGCTGTTGCCACTACAGAGAGTGACCGCTTCTCTGTCACGCTGTCTAAGTGAGCACACTGGGTATTTAAAGGCAGCCCAAGTGACTGATCTGTAGGCTTGCTCCTTTCACTCCAACTCCAACTTCTCATTTCCAACATCAGTTGCTCCCTCTTGCACTTCGATAGGGAGCCTTCGTCAACTGGGCAGAAGTGCTCATGGTTGAATGCACTGCAGATTGGACCCAGAAAAAGACCGTATGTTCCCTACCTGTTTGAATGCCTCCCCTCCATATTGACACTCATTGGACAACAGAACTCCCAAAGACCCATTGGTGCACCATGGATGTCACTTTGGCCATGTAGTTCACTCTTTTTGTAGCATCCAGACATTGCTAACCAATGGCATCGCCATGATGGCCGACCTCAGCAAGAGAGAACTGGAGACATTTTCTGAGCCGTGAGTAAATTCGGAGCCTCAGTCTGGTGTACTTGATAGAATCCTCCATAGTGAAAGAAAGGAGTTTGGCATATTCTTAGAGTTGTTGAAACTGGTGCCTTCGTTTGAAGAGCACCTCATGTCTTCCTCTGAGGACGACATGATTGCTACAGCTGAGATGGTTGGTCTACATGTGTTACCAACTATTCAATCATTTGATTGCTTCCGTAGATCCAGAAAGGCGCCAACAGCGCCAGGGCCGACGACATGAAAGGGATGAAGGCTGCCATCATCAACTGGTTCACACCAAAAGGTCAAACCCTCAACCCTCATATCCCATGTAATGCCAAATCCAGTCGAGGATTTCACCATGAGCATACAGGAGCGCTACTATCTATATGATTTCCCATCTCTGGCTAGCCAAGATGTCAGACTAGTATCTGACCATCTAATAATCTACTACCCTGTTCCAGTACCAGGTCACAGCCACCATGAAAGCGCCTTGAAAGCGCCTTTGAAAGCGCTCTGAAAGCACCTGCACAGCCACTGAAAGCACCTTGAAAGCGCCTACATAGCCACTGAAAGCGCTCTAAAAGCACCTACACAGCCACTGAAAGCACCTTGAGAGTACTGAAAGCGCTTGCACAGCCACTGAAAGCGCTCTGAAAGTACCTTGAAAGTGCCTTGAGAGTACTGAAAGTGCCTACACAGCCACTGAAAGCGCTCTGAAAGTACCTTGAAAGTGCCTTGAGAGTACTGAAAGCGCCTACACAGCCACTGAAAGCGCTCTGAAGGTACCTTGAAAGTGCCTTGAGAGTACTGAAAGCGCCTACACAGCCACTGAAAGCGCTCTGAAAGTATCTTGAAAGTGCCTTGAGAGTACTGAAAGCGCCTACACAGCCACTGAAAGCGCTCTGAAAGTACCTTGAAAGTGCCTTGAGAGTACTGAAAGCGCTTACACAGCCACATATGTTTGCATAAGTGTATGCTAAACTTATGCTGAAGAGTTCAATATACAGGACACTGCTGTAGGTATCCATGCATCCCCTCATGAATGTTACACAGCCATTGAAAGCACCTTGAAAGCACTTGCATAACTGCATAAGTGTAGGGGTATTTACAACACTCTATTACAGTACCAGAGAATAACCACTAGAGCCACTGGAGGTACTGGAGGTGTTGGAGGCATTGACATAGTAGTAATTCATTGCATTGCATAAGTATTTCAACTACTTATGCATAACAGCATGTGCATTTACTGGGAATCTACAGAGGGTGAGGATCGCTTAGGTAATCAGTTATTATTATATATAAACAACCAGAATGTTGTGACTATACTCAAATACATCTTGAACTGCTACTATCACTTTTAGGTTTTGGAAAAGAACCAAACAAAGTCAAACAAAGCAAAATGTCTATCAACACTGTGAGTTCAATATATGTTGCACAAGTATATGCTAAACTTGCGCTGGCAATCAGCAGCAGGACACCATCACCCAGAACATAAATGTGAGGTGTAGACATGTATACAGAAGTGTATACTAAGCTTGCTCTGCAACTCAACAACAGAACTTCACCACCCAGAACATTAGTGTGAGTTTTAGACATGTTTGTGCAATTATATGCTAAACTTGTGCTACATGAATATCATCCAGAAGGCCAATGTAAGTATCACATATCATACTTGTGATTGTATTTGCTTGAGTTGAGTTGCATCAGAAAGAGGACACTGGCAATGTAAATAACATACCACACAGACTGTGTACAAGTATATGATATACTTATGTGGGTTATGAGACCTTCTTCACCATCCCTAGGGTTCATTCAAACCCCACCCTAGGGTTCCCAAAAAGGAATCTCACTCAGATTCTTCCCATGGGTTCATATATAACTCTTCTTATGTATGTGTAGGCAAGAACAACTGTCTGTATGATGGCAGTCCTGGAAGGCCATACCAGTGCTTTGTCTAATGAATGGCAGTTATGGTGGTGAGATGGATTGCACTGTCATGCCATGTCTATTATGGCCGTCCTGGACGGCCACCCTTGTGCAGACCATGTACCCGCTTATGTAAGCTTTCAGATGAGCCAACAATTACATAAATCCATCAAGAAATGAGTGAGATATGGCCAAAATAATAGAAAATGTAGTATAGAGGAGAGTATGTGCGATGCCATGTCTATTATGGCCGTCCTGGACGGCCACCCTGCACGCCCCACATGGCCCCTTATGTAAGCGTCCAAATGAGCCAGGAATCGTGTGAATCCATTGAGAAATGACTGAGATATGACCAAAATACAAAACAGACTATAGAGGAGGGTATGTTAGATGCCATGTCTGTGGTGGCAGTCCTGGACGGCCACCCTATACACCCCACATGCCCCCCCTCATGGCAGCGTCCAAATGAGCCATCAATTACATAAGTCCATTGAAAACTGACTAAGATATGATCAAGACACTAACTAATCCTCAAAGAAGGGTTATTGGGCCATATCTCAGTCATTCCTCAAAAGATTCACACGATTCCTGGCTCATTTGGACGCTTACATAAGGGGCCATGTGGGGCGTGCAGGGTGGCCGTCCAGGACGGCCATAATAGACATGGCATAACACATACCCTTCTCTATACTCCATTTTCTGTTTTGGCCATATCTCACCCAGTTCTCAATGGACTTATGTAATTATTGGCTCATTTGGAAGCTTACATAAGCGGGTACACGACCTGCACAAGGGTGGCCGTCCAGGACGGCCATAATAGACATGGCATCGCACATACTCTCCTCTATACTACATTTTCTATTATTTTGGCCATATCTCACTCATTTCTTGATGAATTTATGTAATTGTTGGCTCATCTGAAAGTTCATAAGCGGGTACATGGCCTGCACAAGGGTGGCCGTCCAGGACGGCCATAATAGACATGGTATAGCACATAACTTTGGAGTTAAACTTATCTAACCAACTTATACTAAAACTCATTTTATAATCTTGGATCTACAGTTCACATCTGCCCTAACAGGGGCTGCCTATGTGTTAGAATTAGGGTTGGAGGGTTAGCTTGTTATGGATGGATCTGGTGGTCTAGGAACTCTGTTTTTCAAAAGTCTGTGGAAAGTTGCCAAAATATTTGAATTGTTAAGCTACTAAATACTGGCATACTACCATACTATGGGTGATGGTGTGATGGTAGAAGGGAAAAGAAAGTGGATGACCAAAAGTGGCCGCCTAAGTAGTGTTTGCCACTCTGCCGGGAAAGCCCAACGTTCCAAAAAAGGTCATGTGTCTGAAATCACCAGACACTATTTAGACTGCGAAATTTCCACCCTTTGTCTTTTCCTTTCCACTACCTTCTAAGCCACTCTTGTAGCAACTATGCCACTCACTATTGTCAGTTACCATAGATTACGTTTACATTTAGATTACAAATGAAAGTCGGTGAAAGTCAGTAGTGCGTCTAATGAAACATTGTCTACATCGGCTCAAAAACAATAATTGAGTTCATCTGTCATCTCCACATCTGATGCTGACAATATGTCCAGGCGCCTGTTGTCATGTTGCCTGTATAAGGTGAAAAAATGAAATGGTCAACATGGTCACAACAATAGACCCATATTTTTGTTCTCATTCCTATTGTGCTGGTCGACATATAAGCCTACCTTCCTCGTTTGCATTTGTAAGTCACCTCCAATCAAGCGTAATGCCACACTTGGTACAAACATTCCTGTCTTTGCGCGCCTTCACTGATCCTTATGTGCAGATATCCCACAAGTTTACTCTCACCTGCCACACGAAGGCTGTGAATGCGCTGGCCATCAGTTCTCAAGGAACACACCTTCTTAGTGCCAGTGTGTGCGTGAAACGATCTGCAATCTGTACTCTATTCATTGACATGGCACTAAGGCAATGACAGTAGGGTTGTTCTTTGGAACTTGTCATCTGGCGAGATGGTGCAGGAGTTATCCATCCTGTCAGCAGGCTATATCAGCTACATCAGCTGGGTTAGGTTTGCAGATCACACTGAAGATAGTTTTGTCTTTGGCACATCAGATGGCAACATCCATCTGTATTAATGTTTGAAGGATTCACCCTTGTTCTCCTTCTCATCCATATCTATTGTGCATGCTGGTGCAATTGAATCTCTCACATGGGACACCCACCATCAACGATTAGCTAGCATTGGTGTAGGAGAAGTCTGTATCTGGAAGGTTGCATTGGACCAAAGTAAGCCTTTAGATTGATTGCTTGCAAGTGTGTAGCCAACTCCACTTGTGTTAGAATCTTTAGTGGGATTCAATTCAAACAATACGAAACAATCTTATGTCACTCAGTCTGTCCATCATTTGGACAATGGAAACAGTATACTTGTTTGTCTCCTGGAGGGTGGATACGTGTATGTACAAGGCACTTTTTGCATCACTATCATACTAATTACTTCAGTTTTTGTTATTTGGTTGAACCTTGGGACTTGAAATGGCAAAAGAAGATGAATGGTCACATGTAAGTCCTTACCTTTACATGACTGGCATTGTTTTAAATCATTTGATAGTGGAGATAGCTATTTGGACAGCCAGCAATTACTGACTACTAACTTGTGCAACAGTATTGACAAGTACATGGTCCCCACTTTGCATTGCTCACAAAGTTACCACCACAGCATCCTAGTCAATATTTCCCTGCAACTCACAGTTGCCTGAGAATCTGGCATAGTCATTGTTGGAGGTGACAATGGGTTTGTGCACATCTTTGACTATCATACCGGCACTTTGCGTGAAAAGCTTGATCACAGAAACAGTAAGTTTGATGTGTACTTAGATGTTTTCTTTCACTCAACTTTTCCATGTGCCATGTTCTAGAAGGAGATCTTGTTCCTGTAGTGACCGTATGCAATTCTGAATAGTTTGTTTTGGCTCTATTCCTGATATAGGTGGTTAGTCATTCGAAGGTCCTGTATAATTATCATGGGCAGTGCCTCAGATGGTCACAACAACATCAAGGTCTGGACACAGGGGCATCAGGTACAATTTTTTGGGCCTTCAACAGCATGATATCAGTCCCTTTCCAGGTCGAAAATGCACCACTCACAGTTACTGTGGACTCCCAAGCATCATCAGGCATATCACTTAAGCAGTTTATTCTGCTTGCACTACTTTGTAGGTTAGTTAATGTGACTATGGCATACCTTCCTAGATACCTCCCTGTGGACCTTCCACTACTTTCCTTACATGATCCTATATCACTGTCACTTTGGGAACACAAAGACTAGTACTGTACGTTGTGTATACAAGCTACTGGTTCCTCCAAAACCTAAATTAGACCATCCTTGTGTAGTCACTGAGTGTGTTCAACTTACAAAGCCATCATCATTACTACCACTCACCCACCTACAGCCACTCGGTGGAATTCCCATGCTCCCAATTCATCGGTACCACTGCTTGTCCCAAATAGGCAGGCACTACAAAAGGTCCACCTCTGCTAGTTTCACCTCTCTCTTTCCTTCTTTTTGTACACAAGGTCTAGCAATGTGTAACATGCAATCCTCTTAACAAAAGTAAGTCCTACTTACTTGTGCCATTACCATAGCTTACACGCACTCAGGCTGGCCTATACATTTGGTGATTCGAACAGTAAGTTTTGAGTCCACAGTCTGGTTGAGCAGCACTGATGCTCTGCTGGCAGCATCCACTCTATTGGGTGATCCACAAGCATGGGTGTTGATCCTGCAGTGGGCAGGTGACAAGATCGAATTCCCTCAACTTGTTGAGTCGATGGCTCGTTTCGGTGGTCACTATGTTCTGTTATGGTCTATGAAGGGGGTACACTTTTTCCTTGTCTTTTCTTTCGTTCGCTTGTCTCTTCGTCTCGCTCTCTATCTCACTGTATGCAGTTGTTTTAGACTTCCATTCCATTTCCACCACAGCCTCTTTATTCAGACTTCTCAACTGTGGCATAGCCATTATACTTACTGCACATTTAACTGCATATACATAGCCTATGATGCTGCGCACTCATAGCCTCATGGCTGCAGATGCTGCGCATCCTTATTTATCTTTCATCTAGATTAGGGGCCTACTGTATAAATACTTGTCATTTCCCTCCTGTATTTCCCCAGCTAGTTCTATGCAATATCAGTGTTGTTTCTAGTCACTTCCTCCGAGTCCCTGAGAGCACTTAGTCATACCTTGGATAGGAGAGACCTGCTTAGGCTTTGCATCATCTCAAAGCTCAGCACACAATCTTGGTGTTCCTTCATCATTTCCATTCATTCTTGAACTATGTTCTTCGCCCATTGACGCAGCACACTACAACAAGTCTATGCTATGCATTACATGTTCCTGCTGAGTGGCAGGACCTATACAACCAAATCTTTATGTTTTCTGACCCGGGGGAAGATATCAAGGATGCAGACCACATTTCCATGGCTATTGCCGCTGTTGAGGCAGCAATGGCTCTCATGGGGTAACAATCACTCAACCCAGTCCATCCGCTGCTCAACCATCACCAGCTGATAGCAAAAGGAAGGGCAAGTGAAAGGCTATTGACAGTCCACAATGTGCTCAACCGAAGAAGAGAACCCACCCCACTTCTGTCAATAGGTTCCTCAACATTGAAGCACACATTGACTGTGAGGATAAGTCAGAAGATGAAGAGCACTCAGCTGAGTGCCAGCCTTGCTCGGTCTCCGCTGGAGACTAATTTTTCTTAGAGTAATTTATTGTTGCAGATGATGCTGATCTAGATACTATGCCTCGACATACTGTTCCACTGACAAGAGTCTATCTGGTCTCTGGGCATGCTGGCCCTTCGACGTATCAGATTGCAGTCAATAAGATTGCACATCAGTTTATGCCGTCATCCCTAGATGACCTCAAGGACACCAAGTACGACTGACTGTACAATGAATTCTATGGCATTGCTCAAGATGAGGGAGAATCAAGTGACAAGGGAGAGTTTGATGACAGCACCATGAAGGTCTTGGATGGGCCCGGAACCTGGAGAGCTATTCAAGAGTGGTTGTATGGAACTTTAAGCTACCCTACGCTACTTGATTTGATCGACTTTCAATATGATCACAATCCCAAGATACAATACTGGGAAGAGTTCTTGTCATGCCTGGCCTTCATTGAGAATCTGGATCAACGTGGATCATTGTTTTGCTCGATTTCCCTCACAGATCACCTCGCTCGCATCACCAAATACCAGCCTCCAACTGAAGTGCCTCCCAACTTGTTGCACTTCCCTTGCCCTCCAACCCCAGGACCACCAGTTGTTGAGAGGAGGGAATATATGGAGGTGTGGGCAGTGAACATCGCACCTCATAAGTCATGATTGAATAAGAAACCACATATTAATTCCAGCTTAGGATCTTCTGTGGACTATATTGTCAATGCTTGGAAGAATGCGTCGATACAATGTATGACCCACAAGTTACTTCCTGGCCATATAACTGTTCACGTATGGCACCCGAATGACTTTCTTCATGCGGTGCCACCGTCCCACCACACTTGCATTTGTGGCTGGTCTCTCATCCTGGTCGTAGATCAAATTTGGCAGTCCCCTTCCGGAGGACTGACCCCCTCCATTCCTGGTTGGTACAGCATATTGAAACAGGGATTGTACAAGGGAAATATTGGCTACATAATCTCATTTGATAAAGATTCAGCTGAACTCCACATCCTCGTCGTTCCTTGACAACTTAAACAAAGGAACCGACCTATGGATGTTGTTGGTAATGTTCATGACCTTTGGACTCTTTTCTCCCCCGATATACACCATGGCCAATGTCATCTTTCATATCACGGTCTGCCATGGTATGAGCACTCCGGCAATGTCTTCATTTCTGGCCTGCTATTAATAAAGCTAAAGGCCAATCAGTTCAAGCAGATCTCTGTCCCTTCTCCATCCCAGATCTCTCTCCACATTGGCTCTATGGTAGACCCACTGTTTATCAAAGCTACTCACCGAAAATACAATCAACACTACTGGAAGCCAGATGACTACATCACGATTTCAGACTTCTCCCTTGGCAATAAATGGGGTAGTTTGGTCAGCATTGACATCGAAAACCAATATGGGACAGTATGTCTACCTGATGGTCCAGAATATGAGCTCCCTCTCACCTCATTAAGTCATCTCCATCACGTGGGGGATGTGGTCCGGGTCATCACTGACCCTTTTAGCGAGTTAGGATACATTCACCACCTGAATCTGTGTCATTTGGGAATCATATTCAAGGTTGATCTGTTGCTGGATGACATAACAATTAAGTATTCACCGGACAGCCAGGTATTGTTTTGGTGCTAAAGAATACATGGTTCTAACACATTGTTGTAGTTTCGAGTGCCCAGATTCCTCTTGGAATCTCACATACCAGATCAGCCAGTTTATGCACCATTCGGTGTTCTCACACAGTCCACCCCCAACAACTGCAACAACACTGTTCAAGTTGGCGATCTAGTGACCCTTGCTGATGTGGGCCACAATTATGATGGCCACGAATGTATTCGCGGATATGTTACAGAAGTCCAGCAACTCAAAGGTACCATCACATTTGTATCTACAGAGAGCGATAGCATCAGTCAGCAGTTCGAGGTACCTATCTCAGCTGTACATTTCACTCCCGATCATCGTGTCTTGAGATTTACGGTCGACCAAGGATTCAATGTGAAGCCAGGCGATGTTGTTATCATCATGAGAGGGGATCACACAGGGAAAATGAGGACTGTCTCCCAAGTCTCACTAGAGGAGAAGTGGCTGGTTATTTTATGTGATCTGGGTTCTTAGGTGAGGTCAACGATGCTGAGACATTATTGTGATGAATTGGAACATTTGTTAGATTTCTATCACTGTTCTGATCATTCACTGCGCACAAGCACATAGTTGTGATGAAAATAACCTCTATCATGAGAATGAAGTCCTCATAATTTCAGGCCCGAACAAAGGCTGGTGAGGGACTTTTGTCAGTTGTGGACCAAATACCTGCGTTGTGGCACAAGGTGGGCAAGTTCTTGAAACATATAAGAAGGATCAAGTACTTGTTAAGTATGTTTTTCATCTTGTCGCCTGGCATTTTACATCTCCTGACCTCACTTCCCAGAGGTCTTGCTAGTATGCTTGCTGGGAGACTGCTGACACTACTTCAAGTTCTTCAAGCCTCTAATGTGTTTGCACGTGCAGTGATCCCGGACATCTCTGAGAGAGCGAAAACTCCTCCTCTTGATCCCGAGCCACAGCCAGATCCCACTGGCAGCCCAAACCCATGGGTCATCGATGGAAGTGACTGTGAATAACCTGACTGCGAAGAACTCAACCGCAGTCTCCCAAAACTTATTGGTGAGTGCTTCACCCTTACTTTATATTCACATCATTCACTCACACTATTCAGTTCATGAGTTCATGTTACATTCCAATGTCAGCAAGTCACTCAAAACAGTTGGAGCAGTCTTCCAAATTTCGCTGGGGTAGTGAGATACCTACTTGGGGTGCCTAGCAAAGACGGAGGTGCCTACCCTGTTCGAAACAGCATCTGGACCTGTTCCTCATGGTCATTTGGCAGTCCACCTCACTTCTTGCACAAAAGGGGCACAGCTCTTGCAAGAGACTATCCCCGAAATGTCATTGGAGATCTACCGACTGGTGAAGAAGAATATGTTCTGTATGGTGATCAAGGGTGTGGAGGGAGGGAAACCAATCAGCTCCTTGCTGAGTGTGATGAAAGCCTCTCTCAAGGAGCAGAGTGTGAATGTTCAACACTTAGATGGCAGTCCAGCAAGTGAGGTGTCTCTACCTTTCAATAGGATCATTGTAGTCGAAGCTCTGTAGCAGTTCTGATTTATTTGATTGAATCTTGTTCATAACAGAGATTCATAGATCGGCACACTTTTTTCCACTAGCATTTTATTCGCAATAGTGTACTCTCTCGCTTTGATTACCACTGGCTTGTGTTACGGTCTACGAAGGGGGTACACTTTTTCCTTGTCTTTTGTTCTTTGTCGCTCGTCTCTCGTCTCGCTTCCTATCTCACAGTACACTGTTGTATTTGTAGTGGAGTCGTCCTCCACACTACCAGATACATTCCCGATCTCTCACTCTCTTTCTGTCTCACACGGCGCCCCACCTATACCATATTTAGCCTTCTGTTTTGTTTCTGCCACAGCCTCTTTATTCAGACTTCTCGGCTGTGGCCATAGCCTTTTTGATCACTGTGCATTCAACTGCGCATACTTATTTATCCTTCATCTAGATTAGGGGCCTACCGTATAAATAGTCATTGCTTCGCTCCTGTATTTTCCCAGCTAGTTCTATGCAATACCAGCATTGTTTCTAGTCACTTCCTCCAAGTCCCTGAGAGCGCTTAGTTGTACCTTGGATAGGAGAGACCCACTTAGGCTTTGCATCATCTCGAAGCTTGGCACCAACCTCAGTGTCCCTTCGTTGCCTTTCATTTGCTCTCAAACTATGTTCTTCGCCCGTTGACACAGCACACTACGACAAGTCCATGCTGTGCATTACAGCTTGTACCTATATACATGTTGCTACCTCTATGTTTGAGTTGCAAGTTCCTCCACTGAATGCACATTTGGAAAGTTTGGTATCAAAAGCGTATCATGTAAGTATGTATGGTGTGAGGACAACCCCCTGTGCTCATAAGTTATTCCCATTTCGCTGCTGCTGCCGAAATAAGTAGTTCATCCAACCACCCAAAATGTATGGAGTACCATTGTAACTAGGAAAGACAGCACTGCCATGTTTCTGTGAGGCCAATGATAGGAACGAGTAATAGCAAGTGGCAAGAGGCTTATGGTGACAAGTTCTATGAGGACATCTCTGTTGTCAACTTTTTTTTTGATGTAGATTGTGAGTGGTGTGCCCCTGATGGGATCAAGAAAGATAGCTACATTCTGGGGATTGCTAGATGGCTGGTGTGCATGCTGAGTATGAGCGCATCTGGTAGAATGGGCTGGTATCATGGGTCTTGGCCAGGACTGGTTTTGAAAATCTCTGGGCATTCGTATTGAGGGCAATGAGCCCGGAGGTGGCCTCGTTCATTGCAAACGAAGCAATGGACGAGAGAAGGACGTGCGGGAGTCGCCAGTAGAAGGGGAGAGGGGAAGCAGTCTACGTCGATTGGGTTGGATGAAGAACCTGCCGCCGGCAAGGGCGAAGCCGCGTAGTCCTTGTTATAGCGACCGGAGGAGGGGAGCGGAATTGCCTGTCTCTGCTTTCCTGGATCTCCCGAAGGACGTTGGCCCAGAGCTCGTGCTGCAGAGCTGGAAAGTCCGTAGCAAATCGTTCCACCACGCCATTTGACATTACAAGTACAGCAGGTGGGAGTTGGAGAAGTTGGATGTTCGCGGGCGGGAAGAGGTCGCTGGAGCTCCGGCTCGGGAGTGCCGGGTCCCAAAAGAGGGACGGTGGCGAGGAAAGCAAGGACCTCGGGGTCGTCGGCGGCGAGAGAACGGAGGGGAGGTCTGGGAAGAGGATCAGGAGCAGCGGCTCAACTCAAGCGACGGGTAGTAGTGGTTGGAGGTTAAGGAGGAAAGGCGAGGGGTTCCCTCTCTTTATACTCGCTTAAGAGCTCCACAGCGTGTCCGAGATTGGACTCGGGTTCCCAGGTATTTTCGGAGGACGGGTATCCTTTCCACGAAACGAGGTAGTGGCGGTGTCGAGCGGAGCCCCGATGGGTGAGGATTTGATCTATTTCAAATTCCTCTTCTCCGTCTATTTCATCAGGTGGAAGCGGAACAAAATTAGGTCCGTGTTCCGCAGTTTCCCTATAGGGAGTCAAAAGCGATGCATGGAAGGCATTATGGATTTTCCATGTGCCTGGCAGGCGGAGTTTATATGAAACAGGTGATATTACCTGTGAAATTTTGAATGGGCCTTCACGGCGGGGTGCGAGTTTGCGAGAGGGGTAATGGAGTCTCAGGTTACGGCCCTCGAGCCATACCTTATCTCCTACCTTCCAGGGTTTGAATTTCGAGGTGACCCGTTCACGCATATATAGCGCTGGGCCTTTTCATGGGCGGTGTGTGCTTCCTTTCGGGCCTCGTCGAGGTCACCGAGTCGTTTTTCCAAGGCGGGGAGGAATGTCGATTTTCCTATATTGGGATAAGCCCTCGGCTCATAGCCCATCATCAGCGAATACGGGGATTTTCCCGTTACGGAATGTGTGGCGGAGTTGTGGCAATACTCCGCCATCGGAAGAAGTTCCGACCATCGGGTGGCATCGCCTTGACAAAAGATCCGAAGGTATGTCTCCAGCTCCTGGTTGACCCATTCCATTTCTCCGTCAGTCTGGGGGTGATAGGCGGAGGAAAGAAGGGGTTCATAATCCAAGAGTCTAGCCAGTTCCAGGGCAAAGGCCGAGGCGAACTGTGGACCATGGTCCGAGATGATCTTGTCATATAGCCCGAAGCGAGGGAAAATCTTTTCAAAGAAGAGCTGTGCAACCCCGCAGGTGTCCACACTCTTGTAAGTTGGGGTGAAAATTACCCCCTTTGTAAGGCCATGGTCGACCACGACCATAACCGAATCAAAGCCATTAGACGGCGGCAAGTCCGTGATGAGATCGACAGAAAGACAGGCAAAGGGATGTGTAGAGGCGACCGGAAGAGGAGTGAGTGGCGGGACGGTGGGATGGGTGTTGACCTTGTTAGCCTGGCAGACAGCGCATCCTTGGACGAATCTTCGGACGAACACCGTCAGACCTGGCCACCAATAGTCACGTTGTACCGTGTTAACGGTTCGGTAGTAACCGCCATGACCACCCGTGGGCGAGTCATGGATGGTGTGAAGAAGGTCGTTCCGGTGGGCCTCAGGCACATAGGCCCGATCCTTGAAAAAGAGAATGCAATTATCATAGCGCCAGTCGTGGACCGAGAAGTGGGGAATCCCTGAAGCACCCTCGTGCAGCTTGCGCAGCTGATCAATGACGAAGCCATCCGTTTTAGTGGTCTTAACGATGGCTTCCACGAAGTCCGTGTCGATCCGTTTTAAAAATAACTCTCCGGGGAGCAGAGTGACTTCGGCGTTATCGCCCAAAGTGTCCATGTCATCCTTCCGCGAGAGTGCATCCGCTGGGCCCATGTTGGCACCAGGTATGTGTTGAAACAGGAGGTCATAGTCCTGAATCGTGAGCAACCATCTAGCTTGCCGCCTAGATAGCTTGCGAGGGTCTTTAAAGTAGCACAGATTTTTGTGGTCTGTGAGCACAGTGACGGGCCGGTTGGTTCTGGTGAGGTAGTGGCGCCACTCCTCCAGCGCATGGATAACTGCGAGGAGTTCACGATCGTAGATGTCGTAGTTACGTTCCGCCGGTGAGAACGTTCGGGATACATAGCAGCAAGGGTGTAAGTCGCCGTTGGTGTCCTTCTGCATCAGCATGCCTCCGCTAGCTGTGAGTGAGGCGTCTGTCGTCACAAAGAATGGTTTCGAGGTATCCAGCATTGTTAGGACGGGTTTAGAGGTGAAGGCCTGACGGAGGAGGTCGAAAGCCTGTGGTTGCGTGTGCATCCAGGACCACGGCTGCCCTTTCTTTGTCAAGTCCAAGATCGGCCTAGCGATTTACGAGAAGTTCGGAATAAACTTGCGGTAGAAGTTGCAGAACCCTATGAATGAGTGGACTGCGCGAACCGAAGTAGGTGGTTCCCAGGTAGCGATTGCCAAGAGCTTGGTAGGGTCCATCGCAATGATACCCTCTTGAACGACCATCCCTAGGAATTCAACCGAGGATGCGTCGAACGTGCATTTTTCTAATTTGAGGCTGAGCCGGTTGTCGCGTAACCGCTCTAGTACTTGCCTCGTCCGTGCGTGATGTTCCACCAGATCCCTAGAGTGGATCAACATATCATCCATGTAGATGATTCACCAACCTTCCGCCACCAAATCCTTGAAAATATAGTCCATGAACGACTGGAAAGTCGCTGGACTGTTGCAAAGGCCAAAGAACACGACGAGAGGCTCAAAGAGGCCGAAGGGCGTGATGAACGCCGCCTTCCAGGCGTCTTTAGTCTTGATGTGGACATTATTATAGCCCCATCGAATGTCCATCTTCATGAAGTAACGAGATCCCTTGAGCTGATCCATCAAGTCTCCAATGAGCAGGAGAGGGTAACCGTTCTTGATGGTGTGCTCGTTGAGATAGTGGTAATCTTGGCAGGGGCAAAGATTACCATCCTTCTTGGAAACGAAGAAGAACGTGGAAGCCATCGGAGAATTCGATGGGCGAATACGTCCAGCCTTCAAGTGTTCGTCGATAAAGTCTTTGCATGCCTCTCGCTCTTTAGGGTTGAGAGGGTAGGCCTTTGCAACCTTGGGTAGGAAAGAGTCGTCTAGATCTATGCCGTGATCGAACGACCGGTAAGGCGGAAGAGGACCGTCATCCTTCTTTTGGAAGACGTCCTGAAATTCGAGGAAATCCCGTGGGAGTTCCTTTGTGGTTTCTGTAACGACCCAATATCCGATCTAGGACAATAGGAGGTTCTGGAGGTTGCCTAGTAGATCCTAGAGCGCTTGCAATGAGTAGTCTCGAGTAGGAGAGGAACAGTAGACCACTAGGGTCTTTCTGGTATTACTATCAAGGGAGGAACAATGGGGAAAACAACAAGAGAACTAGACTAGAGACTAACTACTATAACATAGGGGTATTTATAGGGGCTAAGTGCGAGCACAGACCAAGCTGTGGAAAGGCTGTGGGAATCTAAATAAGGTTAATACCACGGTTACTGGGTACCATGAGGATGCTCTAGATAAGAGCTGTTAATGCTATTGGAGGATAAGGGAAAGTGAGTCAAGAGGAAAGTCATGAGGCAAGCATAAGGATGCAATGTGTATACCATGAGGTGGCATGAGGTGCACAGCCTAGATAAGATCATGTGACTTGGTCATGTGACTAGTAGCGTGTGAAGCATGTGACCTGATAAGGTAAGTCTTGGCAAGTGAAGGAATACTATGGTAGTCTTTTGGTAGTGTTTGTGTGCACTAGTGGGACTAGTGTTAGTGATTAGGAAATGAATGGTAGTGAAATGTAATCGAGAAATGTAGCGTCTGTAACAGTTTCTCTGCTCCCTGCGCAAGGGAGGTCGAGATCGTTGTTTTCCTAATGGAGGGTCCGGTTGGCTCGCATTCATCCTCCTCCTCACAGTTCATGAGCACCGGTATCTCCTTCCACTGCGTGGTCGGGTCCACGTCAGGTACCATCAGACGAGACTTATCGTTCGGATTGACGCAGCGCTTCCACCACAGAGCCTGACACCGCCGCAACTTGCTCATCTGGCATTTCTCGTGAAGACGTTTATTGTATGGGCCGCAGCCGCTTCGTCTTCCCGTTCATCGATGGTCGGTTCTGCCTGTTGAATTCGAACGGTTCCAGACTCCCAGTTAATCTCCAGATTTTGATCCCGGAGCCAGGGCAGTCCTAAAATCACGTCACCCTTGCCACAGTCAATAACAAGGAAGTTACGGAGTTCAGTGACCTCTCCGTATTGCATTACCACCGAAGCCTGTTTGCATATCAGGCCGTTTTTATTAGGTGATCCGTCGACGTTGCTCGCCCGCAGGGGAGTCTTGAGTCGGGTGGTAGGAATGTCGCATGCCACCACAGTAGCATAGTTGATAAAACAACCGGTTGCCCCCAAGTCGATGAGGGCTTTTGTGTCAACGCTTTTGAACGCAGTGTGGTCAGGCGGGTAGAGGGTGACGGGAATAGATATGGATTTGGAAGTACTGCCTGACACAAACACTGGAGAACATCTATAAATAATATGATTATTGGCTCGAGATGATGTTGACCCATCCCGGCTTTTCAAAAACCCTAGTCGGTTCCAGGTGTTTTGGGCCACGTGTTCTGGTCGGTTCCGGATATCGCACATGCCTCTTCGCAGAAACCGGACCCAGTCCGTATGCGGTCCCCACAGTAACCGGTCTTTGCCGTTTGTGGTTTGGTGGGTCGGTTCCCACTCTGCCTCGGTCGGTTCCGAGTGCCTGCCTCTACCCTCACCGCACTATTGACCCTGGTCGGTTCCAGGTGCCGAGCCACTCGTATTCCATGTTTGACTGTGTTTCTCGTGGCGGTCTCTTGAGTAGAAGGTTCTGGTCCAAGCACCATCCCGTGACCCATGGGAGTAGCTGCTTCTGGCCCCTGCATTGGTAGGGGTTCACCATCTGCGTATGTGCCTGGGGTGATTTCCAGGTCTTTCTCTGAGGTGGCGTCCCAGAGCTCCGGTGGCGCGTTTCCGGAGGGGTGTCTGATCGGTTCCAGATCCGTTACCATGGGTCCAACGTGTACAGCCCTGGCTCATGGTGCTGCCCAATATGCTTCCTTTTGGCACTCTTGGTAAGTGGCCATTCTTACCTCAGCCATGGCCTGGTAGGCCTCCTCCTCGTCCGCGGACGAGCTGCCCTCCCTGAAGCAGTTTTGAGGATTTTAATTGCGGCGCCTCTACTCGGTCCTTCTAGTATGTCTAGACAGGTTGCAAGTTCATCATCCTCCTCCGTGGTGGTGGTGCGTGCCCGTCGTTGCGGGACTTTGTATGTAGGACGTGTGGTGCGTCCGGAGGATGTGGTCGGGCGGGGATGTAATGTCCGGTTGGTTCTGGATCCGGTGTGGTTGGAAGACCTACAGCCAACCTTGTGACAGATAAAGCATTTGTTGCTCCGCAAATACTCAGCACGCTGAGTCGGCGATAGACGCACGGCATCTACGTCCATCGCGTATGGGTCCTTGTGCGATTGAGGAGACGAGGCTGGAATATACGGCACGCCTTTGTGTAAGTCTCCAATTCTCCGCATCTGTTGGGAGAACTGTCCTGCTTTCTTGATCCAATCCTTGTACGTAGCGGGGACGGTGTCGCACGACAGGATCATCATGGCGAGCTTAGGGGAAAGGCCTCAGATGAACCACTCCACAAGCGTGTTCTGGTCTGTGATCCCCAGTGAAAACTGGGTATGACCCGGAAGGGTCATATGTGACCACGTATGACCTCGGTGATTTCCATATCACCAGGTCTTACTTTTCTATACATCTTCCTGTAGTCGTCGTGTCCTTTATTGCAATGTGATTCGTTGTCGATATCGATATCACCATGGATCGTCTCGATCCTGTCGATAATTGCAATCATATCAGCCAATCACACACGCATCTCACATGCATCCACGACACGAGGCGGCGTGCCGCACGACGTCCTACACATTACGCTATGTACACCACTGCTTACATAATAACTATACAGTACCTAGTTTATCTCGTAGCCACTTGCCCTACCATACATCTTTGTCTCGAATGACATCCGCTGCTCCGTTCCGCGTCGCTCGCATCCCGTTCTCAGCATAATATGACTTTTCAACAAGTCGAGGTCGACTCAAGGTTCCAGCAAAGACGTTCGTTACTCTCCCTCTAGGACCACAGCTGCAAGCACTTTATCGTGATCCCGACGGTGCGTGTGCAATGACTTATCTCTACGAGGTACGCTGACATTCTTGACATAATTCGGAAACTAATATATTATACTCTAGGTGGCAAAAAATGCCTGGAATAAGGATGCTTATTCTGGGACGATCTACTAGCGTCCGAGATCGCCCAACCCGCAAGATTTCCGCTCACTGCAACACTTCGCGTCACGGTCGTCCCCACTCAGACTATCACTGTTCTCGATGATTCTTGTTCACCGCCCCCTCCCTCCGTGTTTGCCCCCCCCATGTTTTGCTGCTGCCGTTCTACCAGCTTTGTATCGGATAGAAGCTTTTCGGTTCGCTTTCGGTGCACTGCTTTCATAGCGTTTTCATCCGGGTGTTCCCGTTTGTAGCTAGCATGAATGAGAGGTTTCAATTTGTGGTCATATGGGGTCAGATTGAGAACGGGTCAAATATGTTTTTATACGAGATATGAGACGTCGTCGTAAAATCATATATGGTCAGATTGGGTGCTATGAAGCTAGCAGAGAGCCAGGAACTCGTACAGATGAGCAGAAATTATGAGATATGAGATAAACAATGTCCATCATCTAGGACGATATGTCGTGCTGCCCCGCCATATTGAAAATATGATATAACTCTCATTTTGTGTGGGGCATATGATCCAGTATTATTCGAATATTATCCTACTAATCCATAATATCTGGTCACATGTGACCCTACCGGGTCATACCCAGTTTTCACTGGGTGTGATCCCTGACTTCTCTGCGAGAAGCTGGAAACGCGAAGTGTAGGTGCTGAACCCATCGCTCCAGGTTCCCTTGGAATCCTTTCCAGAGGTTTGTCGGAGTTTGGAATGGTCGATCCTAGCCTTGGCGGCTACATCGTAAGGGGAGAAAGCGGTCTCAAAAGCCTTCTTGATCTCTGTGAAGGTCGTTTCCTCGTCGGGAATGAGGTGGTTCCCGAGTTTCATAAGCCATCCTTCAGCAAACGTCCTTCCACGGCCCTTGTTAATCTTGTTAAGAAAAACGAGGGACTTTGTCCGATTCGTGAAAAGGGTGTTGTTGATAGTGAAGTATGCTTCCATAGATAGGACCCATCTGTTGGCATGCTCTGCCTCCCCCAAAAAGTCCTCAGGGAGGCCAGCCTTTATTTCTGATACCATATTGTCTTCTGGAGCCGGGTCAACGTCAATGTCGTCCTGCGCGGTTGGTTCCGGGTCAGGGTCGTGAAATTCAACAGGAGGTTCCTCATCTGGAACGATAGGGGAGTGCGGGGGAGAAGGAGTGGGAGTGTGGTCGGCAGCTAATTCCGAGATGGAGGGAAGGGTGTCAAGGTTTCTTCCTATGTGTTTGTTGAGATCAGCAAGTTCCTCCTGGAGCTGGTGGTACCGAGTGATTGCCTCAGGGGAGGAAAATCGGTCAGGTACTGGGAGGTAGTAAGGATGTCCGGGAGGAAGGAACTGAAGTCTCGGATGCGAAGAAGACACGGTGGGAGGGGAGTCGGGAGGAGAGTCGGAAGGGGCTCGGAATCTGCCGGGATGAGAGATGGTGGATGGGGGAATGTCCTCTATGTGATAGTAGGGACAAATGGAAGAGCTAGTTCTTTTGTAATGCACAGCGTAGACTTGTCATAGTGTGCTGCGTCAATGGGCGAAGAACGTAGTTCGAAAATGAATGAAAGGCAACGAAGAAACACTGAGGTTGGTGCCAAGCTTCGAGACGATGTGAAGCCTAAGCAGGTCTCTCCTATCCAAGGTACAACTAAGCGCTCTCAGGGACTCGGAGGAAGCAACTAGAAATAATGCTGGTATTGCATAGAACTAGCTGGGGAAATACAGGAGAGGAGCAATGACTATTTATATGGTAGGCCCCTAATCTAGATGAAGGATAAATAAGGATGCATAGCATCCGCAGCCTAAAGGCTATGAGTGCGCAGCACTAAAGCTATGTATGCGCAGTTGAATGCACAGTGATCAAAAAGGCTATGGCCACAGCCGAGAAGTCTGAAATAAGAGGCTGTGGCAGAAACGGAACGGAAGGCTAAATAAGGTATAGGCGGGGCGCTGTGTGAGACAGAAAGAGGCGAGAGATCGAGAATGTATCTGGTAATGTGGAGGATGACTCCACTACGAATACAACAGCGTACTGTGGGATAAGAAGCGAGACGAGAGACGAGCAACAAGAGACAAAAAGAACAAGGAAAAAGTGTACCCCCTTCATAGACCATAACATCAAGCAGGTCCCTGCAATGCCTTGCTCCTGTTATGTTTATCCATGAATCCAGGCCACCAGATAATTCCCATTCTGAACGTAGGTACCCGCTCACATTCCATCCCTTGTGTCTGACATATATCTGCTAGTTTGACACTTGAAGCGCAGACGTTACCAATGAATCCTACATATGCTTTTGTCACGGATCTAGTAGTCCATATGAAAGACACGAGCATTGCGGACAACATCTTCGGACAAGCTGTTACGTCTACAATCCGAGCTTGCAAAGCAGTGAGTCTGGTACGCCTTCTCTCCAAACTGAAGCTGTTATCCGCCCGAGAGAGTGCCTCACCCTAATCAGTGGTACGACCAAATGCCATCTTTCCATCACCCACACCCCCACAACTTGTGCCAGCATCAAAAGGGACCGTCGTCAAAGGTGCAACAGTCAACAGGACTAGTAATCAACATGCTTCAGATCCAATCCCCTTCCCACCATGGAACTGACATCAAACAAGTCACAATACCGACTAGTTTGCCAGTGTGTGAAAAAGTGGACGTGCAATGACTTATTTCAATCTGCTCAACGGATACCACATTCTGCCTATCACATGCACTCCCATCCTCCCAATGGGGAGATCACACAGCAGATAGCCGGCACTTGCCATGTCATGGGGTGTCAACGCAGCGCTGTGGTGCTTGTGACTCTGTCAGCCAGCGACATGTTGTACCATATTGTATCTGTGAGGTAATGTGATGTGATGTGTTGCTGTGCCTATGGCTACGCGAGTGTAGATTACTGTAATTATGCTGTAAATATGATGTGTGGCTGTGGTCACTCTTCGTAAATCAGTGATTTGCTGATGCAGGATAAGAACGAACGAGGGCAGTCTGGATGACACCTGAGATTAGAGGCCATCAGAAGAAAGTGTACACTCCAATGATGATGATATGAGATGCCCAGACACCTGGCATAAAACTTGACTGACAATGGGAGGGATTGAGAGCGGTCAACCATATAAGAGTGTTTTCGTGATGGGTTCAGGGTCCAGGTATTAGGGTATAAAAATGTTGAAGCAGCAAGGCATTGTTATGGTCTACGAAGGGGATACCACTGTTTTCCTTGTTTCCTTTACTTTTCGTTCGCTCGTCCCTCCATCTTGCTCTCCCACTGTATGCACTTGTATTCATAGTGTAACACACAGTGTAGACTTGTCGTAGCATGCTGCATAAACGGGCGAAGAACATAGTTCGAGAACGAATGTAAGGCGACGAAAGAGCACTGAGGTTGGTGCCAAGCTTCGAGATGATGCGAAGCCTAAGCAGGTCTCTCCTATCCAAGGTATGACTAAGCACTCTCAGGGACTCAGAGGAAGCGACTAGAAACAATGCTGGTATTGCGTAGAACTAGCTGGGGAAATACAGGAGAGGAGCAATGACTATTTATATGGTAGGCCCCTAATCTAGATGAAGGATAAATAAGGATGCATAGCATCCGCAGCCTAAAGGCTATGAGTGCGCAGCACTAAAGCTATGTATGTGCAGTTGAATGCACAGTGATCAAAAAGGCTATAGCCACAGCCGAGAAGTCTGAATAAGAGGCTGTGGTGGGAACGGAACGGAAGTCTAAATATGGTATAGGCGGGGCACCGTGTGAGACAGAAAGAGGCAAGAGATCGAGAACATATCTGGTAGATGTGGAGGACAACTCCACTACGAATACAACTGCATACAGTGAGATAGGGAGCGAGGCAAGAGACGAGCAACAGAGACGAAAGAACAAGGAAAAAGTGTACCCCCTTTGTAGACCGTAACATTACCCCCTTTGTACGGTCGAAGCACCCGCGAGACACCTAATCAAAATCCCCCTCATTGACTTCTTAGTCGGTGGGGTCAAAGTCGTCAAGTGGATTCCGGCGGGAAGGACAGAACTCATCGCAATGTCCTAACTCACCACACATGAGACAGAGATGCCGTGGACACCAAGCCTGAATATGGCCCGGGGCAGTAGTGCAGCAGAGGGGCATTCGTATTGGGGGCAGTTAGCCCAGAGGTGGCCACATTCGTTGCAAATGAAGCAGCGGACGAGGGAAGGTCGTGCGGGGGTCGTAGGCAAGGGAGGAGAGGGAAACGGTCTACGTTGATTGGGTTGGATGAAGAACCTGCCACCGGCAAGGGTGAAGCCGCGTAGTCCTTGTTATAGCGACTGGTGGAGGGGAGCGGAGTTGCCTGTCTCTGCTTTCCTTGATTTCCGAAGGACGTTGGCCCAGAGCTCGTGCTGCAGAGCTGGAAAGTCTGAAGCAAATCACTCCACTACGCCCTTTGACATTACGAGTACGGCGGGTGGGAGTCGGAGTGGTTGGACATTCGTGGGCGGGAAGAGGTCACTGGAGCTCCGGCTCGGGAGTGCCGGATCCCAGAAGAGGGACGGTGGCGAGGAAAGCAAGGACCTCGGGGTCGTCGGCAGTGAGAGAACGGAGGGGAGGTCTGGGAAGAGGATCACTGCCAGATTCTCCAGAAGGGAGAGCACTTCCAGTTCCGGAATGTCCGCTAGTTGCGGAATTTCCTGGAGGCGGGACAGGCAGTGGCTCGGACTGCGTGAGTGGGGATGTGGTGTGGGAGGACGAGGTGGAAGGGGTGATCGTGGAGTCGTCGCCCCAGAGAGAGTTTCGGGGGTGTGGAACGTCGTGGGCCCAAGTGTTGGAATCCCAGGCGTTGGGATTGGGGTCAAGATAATATGACCAGAGGTTGGCTGGTAGGGATAGGATGAGAGGTCGCAGAATGTGCATGAACAATGGGATGGCAAGTCCGCAAAGGACATCACCGAATCTGTGGTCATGGAGGGCATCCAGAATAAGGTCTCGAGAGGCGTAGATGGCCTGCCCCATGGTGGCAGCATAGAAGGGGAGCAGCCCATCGGGGAAAAGCTGGGCATGCACGGTACGAGCGGTGGCGTATGAATAAAGATGACTCCCAGAGATTGGAGTACTGGTGAGTCGCAGAAGGCGGGAACGTCTGGGATCGCACGGGCGGTGACGGGGTTCTCAAGAACGGACATGAAGAGGATATGTCGGGAGCGGTCGGGGAGTCTGTGGATACGGACGGGGATCTGGAAGGGTACATTGACAGACAAAGACGACATAGGCGTGGTGGTAACAGCGAGGATGGTAGAGGAGCAGCGGCTCGACTCAGACGACAGATGATGGTAGTTGGAGGTTAAGGAGGAAAGGCGAGGGGGTCCCTCCCTTTATACTCTCTCAAGAGCTCCACAGCATGTCCAAGATTGGACTCAGGTTCCCAGGTGTTTTCGGAGGACAGGTATCCTTCCACGAAATGAGGTAGTGGCGGCGTCGAGCGAAGTCCCAATGGGTGAGGATTTGATCTATTTCAAATTCCTCTTCTCTGTCTATTTCATCAGGCAGAAGCGGGACAAAATTAGGTCCATGTTGCGCAGTTTCCCTATAGGGAGTCAAAAGTGATGCGTGGAAGGCGTTGTGGATCTTCCAAGTGGCTGGCAAGCGGAGTTTGTACGAAACAGGTGTTATTACCTGTGAAATTTCAAATGGACCTTCACGGTGTGGTGCGAGTTTGCGAGAGGGGTAGTGGAGTCTCAGGTTACGGCCCTCGAGCCATACCTTATCTCCTACCTTCCAAGGTTGAATTTCGATGTGACCCGTTCGCACATATAGCACTGGGCTTTTCGTGTGCAGCGTGTGCTTCCTTTCGGGCCTCTTCAAGGTCACTGAGTCGTTTTTTCCAAGGCAGGGAGCAATGTCGATTTTCCTATATTGGGATAAGCCCTCGGCTCATAGCCCCTCATCAGTGAATACTGGGATTTTCCCGTTATGGAATGTATGGCGGAGTTGTGGCAATACTCCACCATCGGAAGAAGTTCCGACCATTGGGTGGTGCCGCCGGTGAGAACATTCGGGATATGTAGCAGCAAGGGTGTAAGTCGCCATTGGCGTCCTTCTGCATCAGCATGCCTCTGCTAGCAGTGAGTGAGGCATCTGTCATAATGAAAATGGTTTCGAGGTATCCAGCATTGCCAATTCGGGTGTAGAGTGAAGGCCTGACAGAGGAGGTCGAAAGCCTGCTGTTGCGTGTGCATCCAGGACCACGGCTGCCCTTTCTTCATCAAATCCAAGATCGGCCTAGCAATTTCCGAGAAGTTCGGAATAAACTTGTGGTAAAAGTTGCAGAATCCGATGAATGAACGGACTGCCTGAACCGAAGTAGGTGGTTCCCAGGTGGCGATTGCCGAGAGCTTGGTAGGGTCCATCGCAATGATACCCTCTTGAACGACCATCCCTAGGAATTCAACCGAGGATGCGTCAAACGTGCATTTTCCAATTTGAGGCCAGCCGGTTGTCACGTAACCGCTCTAGTACTCACCTCGTCCGAGCGTGATGTTCCGCCAGATCCCTAGAGTGGATCAACATATCATCCATGTAGATGATCAACCAACCTTCCACTACCAATCTTGAAAATATAGTCCATGAACGACTGGAAAATCACAGGACTGTTGCAAAGGCCGAAAAACATGACGAGAGGCTCAAAGAGGCAGAAGGGCGTAATGAACGCCACCCTTCCAGGCATATTTAGTCTTGATGCGGACATTGTTATAGCCCCATCGAATGTCCATCTTCATGAAGTAACGAGATCCCTTGAGCTGATCCATCAAGTCTCCAATGAGCGGGAGAGGGTAACCATTCTTGATGGTATGCTCGTTGAGATAGCAGTAATCTTGGCAGGGGCGAAGATTACCATCCTTCTTAGAGATGAAGAAGAACGGGGAAGCCATCAGAGAATTAATGGGCGTATGCATCCAGCCTTCAAGTGTTCATCGATAAAGTCTTTGCACGCCTCTCGCTCCTTAGGGTTGAGTGGGTAGGCCTTTGCAACCTTAGGTAGGAATGAGTCGTCTAGATCTATGCCATGATCGAATGACCGGTAGGGCAGAAGAGGACCATCGTCCTTCTTTTGGAAGATGTCCTGAAAATCGAGGAAGTCTCGCAGGAGTTCCTTTTGTTGTTTCTCTGCTCCCTGCACAAGGGAGGTCGAGATCGTAGTTTTCCTAATGGAGGGTCCAGTTAGCTCGTCATCATCCTCCTCACATTCCATGAGCGCCGGTATCTCCTCCCGCTGTGTGGTCGGGTCCACGTCAGGTACCTTCAGACGAGACTTATTGCTTGGATTGGCGCAGCGCTTCCACCACAGAGCCTGTCGCTGCCGCAGCTTGCTCATCTGGCATTTCCTAGTGAAGACATTTATTGTATGGCCGCAGCCGCTTCGTCTTCACATTCATCGACAGTCGGTTCCGCCTGTTGAATTCGAATGGTTTCTGGATTCCCAGTTAATCTCTGGATTTTGATCCCGGAGCCAGGGCAATCCTAAAATCACATCATCCTTGCCACAGTCAATAACAAGGAAGTTACGGAGTTCGGTGAGGTCTCCGTATCGCATTACCACCGAAGCCTGTTTGTGTATCAGGCCGTTTTGTTAGGTGATCCATTGATGTTGCTAGGGGAGTCTTGAGTTGTGTAGTGGGAATGTCGCACGCCACTACCGTAGCATAGTCGATAAAACAACTGGTTGCCCCTGAGTCAATGAGGGCTTTGTGTCAACGCTTTTGAATGCAGTGTGGTCAGGCGGGTAGAGGGTGACGGAATAGATATGGATTCGGAAGTACCACCTGACACAAACACTGGAGAACATATATAAATAATATTGTTATTGGCTAGAGATGACATTGACCCATCTCTGCCTTTCAAAACCATGGTCGGTTCCAGGTGTTTCGGGCCACGTGTCCCGGTCGGTTCCAGGCATCCCACATGCCTCTTCGCAGAACCAGACGTAGTCCATATGTGGTCTCCACAGTAACTGATCTTTGCCGTTTGTGGTTTGGTGGGTCGGTTCCCACTCTGCCTCGGTCGGTTCCAAGTGCCTGCCTCTATCCTCACACACTATCGACCTGTCGGTTCAGGTGCCGAGCCACTCTGATTCCATGTTTGACTGTGTTTCTCGTGGCTGTCCTTGGCTAGAAGGTTCTGGTCCAAGCTCCATCTGTGACCCGTGGGAGTAGCGCTTCCGGCCCCTGCATGGTAGGGTTCACCATCTGCGTACGTGCCTGGGTTAATGGCCAGGTCTTTCTCTGAGGTGGCATCCCAGAGCTCAGTGGGCGCGATCGCCAAGAAGTGTCCGGTCGGTTCCAGATCAGATACCATGGGTCCAACGTGTACAGCCCTGGCTCGTGGTGCTGCCCAACGTGCTTCCTTTTGGCACTCTTGGTAAGTGGCCGTTCTTACCTCACCCATGGCCTGGTAGGCCTCCTCCTCATCCGCGGACAAGCTGCCCTCCCCGAAAGCAGTTTTGAGGATCTTAATTGCAGCGCCTCTACTCGGTCCTTCTAGTATGTCTAGATAGGCTGCGAGTTCATCATCCTCCTCCATGGTGGTGGTTCATGCCTGTCATTGCGGGACTTTGTATATAGGACGTGCAGTGCGTCCGGAGGATGTGGTCGGGTGGGGATGTATGGTCCGGTCAGTTCCGGATCCCATGTGGTTGGAAGACCTACAGCCAACCTTGTGACAGATAAAGCATTTGTTGCTCCACATATACTCAGCACGCTGAGTCGGCGATAGACGCACGGCATCTACGTCCATCGCGTACGGGTCCTTGTGCGATTGAGGAGACGAGGCTGGGATGTACGGCATGCCTTTGTGTAAGTCTCCAATTCTCCGCATCTGTTGGGAGAACTGTCCGGCTTTCTTGATCCAATCCTTGTATGTAGCAGGAATGGTGTCGCACAATAAGATCATCGTGGTGAGCTTAGGTGCGAGGCCTCGGATGAACCACTCCACAAGTGCATTCTGGTCTGTGATCCCGGACTTCTCAGCGAGAAGCTGGAAACGCGAAGTGTAGGTGCTGAACCCATCGCTCCACATTCCCTCGGAATCCTTTCCAGAGGACTGTCGGAGTTTGGAAAGGTCGATCCTAGCCTTGGCGGCTACGTCGTAAGGGGAGAAAGCGGTCTTGAAAGCTTTTCGAATTTCTGTGAAGGTCTTTTCATCATTGGGAATGAGGTGGTTCCCGAGCTTCATAAACCATCCTTCAGCAAAGGTCCTTCCACGGCCCTTGTTAATCTTGTTAAGAAAAACAAGGGACTTAGTCGTGTCCGTGAACAGGTCCTTGTTGATAGTGAAGTATGCTTCCATAGATAGGAGCCATCTGTTGGCATACTCTGCCTCCCCCGTAAAGTCCTCAGGGAGGCCGGCCTTTATTTCTAAAACCATATCGTCTTCTGGAGCTGGGTTAAGGTCAATGTCCTGCGCGGTCGGTTCCGGGTCAGGGTTCTCTCCGGTCAGTTCCGGATGAGTGTCATGAAATACAACAGGAGGCTCTTTGTCTACGGCGATGGGAGAGGGAGTTGGAGTGAGGTCGGCAGCTAATTCAGAGAGGGAAGAAAGGGCATCAGCGTTTCTTCCTGCTCGTACGTTGAGCGTGGCAAGTTCCTCCTGATTACATCGGTACTGAGCGATTACTTCTGGAGGGGAGAATCGATCAGGTAACGGGAGGTAATAAGGGTGTTTGGAGGGGAGGAACTGAAGCCTAGGACGTGAGGAAGACACGCTGGGAGGAGAGTCAGGAGGGGAGTCGGAAGGGACTCTGAATCTGCCGGGGTGAGAGATGATGGATGGGGGGAATGTCCTCTACGTGAAAGTAGGGACAAATGGAAGAGCTAGTTCTTTTGTAACGCACAGCGTAGACTTGTCGTAGCGTGCTGCGTAAATGGGCAAAGAACGTAGTTCAAGAACGAATGTAAGGCAACGAAAGAGCACTGAGGTTGGTGCCGAGCTTTGAGACGATGCAAAGCCTAAGCGGGTCTCTCCTATCCAAGGTACGACTAAGCACTCTCAGGGACTTGGAGGAAGTGACTAGAAACAACGCTGGTATTGCATAGAACTAGCTGGGGAAATACAGGAGTGAAATGACGACTATTTATACAGTAGGCCCCTAATCTAGATGAAGAGATAAATAAGGGTGCACAGCATCTGCAGCCTAAGGCTATGAGTGCACAGCACGAATAGCTGTGTATGCGCAGTTGAATGCGGAGTATCAAAAGAGGCTATAGCCACAGCCGAGAAGTCTGAATAAGAGGCTGTGGCAGGAACGGAACGGAAGTCTAAATATGGTATAGGTGGGGCACTGTGTGAGACAGAAAGAGGCGAGAGATCGAGAACGTATCTGATAGATGTGGAGGATGACTCCACTATGAATACAACTGCGTACAGTGAGATAGGGAGCGAGGCAAGAGATGAACGACAGAGATGAAAGAACAAGGAAAAAGTGTACCCCCTTTGTAGACCATAACATATAGTGGAGTTGTCCTCCACACTACCAGATATGTTCCTGATTGTCCCTCCTCTTTCTGTCTCACACAGCACCCCACCTATACCTTATTTAGACTTCCATTCTGTTTCCGCCAAAGCCTCTGTAACGCACAGCGTAGATTTGTCGTAGCGTGCTGCGTCAACGGGCGAAGAATGTAGTTTGAAGAGCGAATGTGGGTGACGAAGGAACACTGAGGTTGGTGCCGAGCTTCGAGACGATGCGAAGCCTAAGCGGGTCTCTCCTATCCAAGGTACGACTAAGTGCTCTCAGGGACTCGGAGGAGCACTAGAAATAACGCTGATATTGCGTAGAACTAGCTGGGGAAATACAGGAGGGAAGCGACGACTATTTATACGGTAGGCCCCTAATCTAGATGAAGAGATAAATAAGGATGCGCAGCATCCGCAGCCTAAGGCTATGAGTGCACAGCATGAATAGCTGTGTATGCACAGTTGAATGCGCAGTATCAAAAGAGGCTATGGCCACAGCTGAGAAGTCTGAATAAGAGGCTGTGGCGGAAACGGAACGGAAGTCTAAATATGGTATGGGCAGGGCGCCGTGTGAGACAAAAGAGGAATGAGAGATCGAGAACGTATCTGGTAGTGCGGAGGACGACTCCACTATGAATACAACTGCATACAGTGAGATAGGGAGCGAGGCGAGAGATGAGCATCAAGAACAAGAGAACAACGAAAAAGTGTACCCCCTTCGTAGACCGTAACATTACCCCCGTTGTATGGTCGAAGCACCCACGAGACATCTAATCAAAGTCCCCCTTGTTGATCTCGTAGTCAGTGGGGTCAAAGTCGTCAAGTGGGATTCGGCGGGAAGGACAGAACTCATCGCAATGTCCTAACTCACTGCACATGAGACAGAGACGCCGCAGACACCAAGCCTGAATATGGCCTGGGGCGGTGGTACGACAGAGGGGGCACTCGTACTGTGGACAGTTTGCCCGAAGATGTCCGCGCTCGTTGCAGACGAAGCAGCGGACGAGGGAGGGTCGCGCCGGGGTAGCGGGGAGGAGCGGAGAGGGGAAGCGATCCACGTCTATTGGGTTGGCTGAAGAACCTGACGCCGCGTAGTCCTTGTTATAGCGACCGGAGGTGGGGATCGGAGTTGCCTGTCTCTGCTTTCCTCAATTTCCCGAAGGACGTTGGCCCAGAGCTCGTGCCGCGGAGCTGGAAAGTCCGTAGCAAATTGCTCCACCACACCGTTTGACATTACGAGTACGGCGGGCGGGAGTTGGAGTGGTTGGACGTTCGCGGGCGGGAAGAGGTCGCTGGAGCTCCGGCTCAGGAGTGCCAGGTCCCAGAAGAGGGACGGTGGCGAGGAAAGCGAGGACCTCGGGGTCATCGGCGGTGAGAGAACGAAGGGGAGGTCTGGGAAGAGGATCGCTGCCAGATCCTCCAGAAGGGAGAGCACTTCCGCTTCCGGAATCTCCGCTAGTTGCCGAATGTCCTGGAGGTGGGACAGGCAGTGGATTGGGTTGATCGAGTGGGGATGTGGTGTGGGAGGACGAGGTAGAGGGGGTGACTGTGGAGTCGTCGTCCCAGAGGGCGTTTCGGGGGTGAGGAATATCGTGGGCCCAAGTGTTGGAATCCCAAGCATTGGGGTTGGGGTCGAGATAGTATGTCCGGAGGTTGGCTGGTAAGGAGAGGACGAGAGGGCACAGTATTTTACCCTGCTTTTGTAAATAGGTTCCGGTTAGTGTGGGGTTTCTTTGTGCTTTTCCAAGGAAATATACCGGATAGAAACATACATCGACCGCGGTAACTACATATCACAACCAATTTGTAACATTCGTATATAATATGACGTGTACATAGATGCAATAGTGATATAATCTCGTATAAAATTACCGCGTAGACGACACCTGTACTCCACGCGGTAATTTAACACATACAAAGACACAATCTGAAACGTAAAATCACCGCATACGCTGCACCCTGCGTATACGCGGCAATGTCACAAACTAATACCATGTGAAGACGACATAAAATACGGGTGAAAATGTTATATTACAACATGATATAATACATGATATACATGATATTACCGCGTACACTGCACCTTGTATACATGCGGTTAAATAACAAATACAACCAAACACGATAGAAAGGCCAGACGTCTGCACGAGGACACGTACCACACACAATTATGGGAGACTATCTTGAAGAACAACGTCGGCGTATGAAGATATTGATGACGATGGAACGAGAGGATGGTGAGTTCGCAAGAACGAGTGTATGTCAACGATGCTATTATCTATGATGGACGTATAGCACATACAGAGAACGATGTAGACAACCGTCAAGGAGGTAGTAAGACAGGCGAAGCGAGTATGAGTATAGAGGCGGAGAGGGAAGAATTGGTTGTGGACGTTGTTGGAGAAATTGTGGAAAAGATTCTAGACGACGAAGAGATCATGATGGACGTCGGGAGATTGAAAGGTGTGGACGATCTGTTGAATGGACAATTCACGTGTGGAATGTGAGTGGTTCACGGATTGGACATACGGAAGCTGATTGTATTCTCTAACTCATACATGTATTCTATGAATCTGATATGTGCATGTACTATGTGCAAATTGGGAAATGCTCGAATGTTTGACGACGATACAACAGATGTCAAGGTATTCTGTGAGTCATATGTGGGACAAAGAGTAGAACAAAATGAGAACTCACCGACGGCATGGCAGAGTGAATGCGACGCGGATGAACCTTGCATGTGCACATGTGTTCTGCGGATCGTGCGCGACGTTGACATGGAGCAAGTACTACGAGGGGAAATCTATGGAAGGCAGGTTAGTACAACGGGACAGTCGGTTCCAATGTCCGTACTGCCGCAGGGAGTGCAAACGGATACCGGACATGGAAGAACGAAATGAAGAAAACATACCGTTTGTTGTTGACCTTGGGGTCAATCGGATTATGGAGGCGATGATTGAAGACGGGAGACGTACTGCGTTACGGATAGCGGACAAACTGGACAATGATCTGCACAAACTAGGTGAGAACGAGGGGATTGTGAATGGATGGCAGGCGAATGGATGGGTGGAGACGGATCGAGGGCACAGGAGTGGGTGAGTGAACATACTCACTGCGAAGATGCTAACATGACGGA
>JAGFBS010000057.1:0-249892 GCA_018397855.1 Boletus reticuloceps
TCTTCTGGGGTGGCGCCCTCATTCTTTGTATCTTCTTGTTGGTGACTCGATTCGCCCTCCTCCTCGGAGGTACCTTCTGTCGCCATGACAGACGCGGCAGAGTCGGCGTTAACGACGGGAGGTGATGGGTGAAGCCATGGATGATCTGGCTGACGATCGACGTTGGCGTGGGCGATTCGATCCCACGACGGGTACTGGTTCGCGCCAAGCGCCGATAACTCGATGGCACACGCGACCATCCACCGAGGAATCTCGGTGGATCCGTCCCATGTCGCCTCGATGATTCTCTGGGTGAAATCAGTGTCTGATGTACAACGTCAGTACGGTGCCACGCACCAATTCTTCCCCCAACTCTGCTATCGCTTCCTGCCACACCACCGACCGCGATGACCCACTTGGAACCGGTTGACCAACCCGAGTCAATGTCGCGAGCATCTTTTTTTGCGATTCTTCGATCATTTTTTGAGCAAGTGTTTTCCGCGCCATGTGGTGAGGGAGTTGTGTGAATGGAGCGAGGAGGACGGCAGAATGAGTGAAATGGAGGGAACGCGTGTTGAAGCTCCGACAACGTTTTGTTGACGCGTCTCGGCAAACGGGGCATTCGGCAAATGCCGCGGTGGCGGTGCTCGGCTGGTCAAAGCAAACAATGAGGTGCAGGCCGATTTCAGATTCCGATGCCCCACGCTTTAACGCAGGCCATCAGTTTAAAGGCAGGCCACAGTAAGACAGGTCGACTCTCCTACTCCAGGATGCCTCCTCCCAAGAAGAAACAGGTTCGATTCGCTCTACCTGGTGAGTATTCTCATTCCTATGTTATTTGCATCTGATTCCCGATCTCCATGACATTGACAGATGCTTTCACCGATGATCGGCCACCTCGGCACCTGCCTCAGCAAACACTATCAGATGCCGATTTTGGCATCATGGATGATACCCCTGATGATGAGCGAGAAGGTGAGTCTCCCAATGGTCCACTCCTCAGGTTACTAATTGTAGGAGGAATAGACCCATACGGCGCCATCGCCGCTCAGGTGCTAGCCCGATTAGCGTTCGCTGACACAATTCCATTGCCTGGTGAGCTCACGCATGCCAGCTTACCGACATTCGGCAATGCTAATTGTCTTGAAACAGAACGGCCGAACGGCAACACCGGCAGTATATCCCCACGGTCGCCGCTGCCATTGCCAAGCCCATGACCTTCCACATCTGCTCAGCCGTTTGAGAAGGTATCGCTATCACCTCGAAGCCCCGAGCCTGGTGTCGATTCATTACCAGTCTTTCTCGATTCGCCGCCAACACCGATTGAGGATGGATCCGGCGAGAGTTCGCCAATGCTCGCCGAGTCACACACCAAGCTGCCCGACTTTCATGACGTGGACATGGCCGACGACACAAACATTCAGAGGCCGAGCGCCACCGGCATGCATGCCACTTCCTACTCGAGGCCGACACCCCCCGGCATTTGCGACTTGGAACACTCGCTTTGCTCATGTCGTGGAAGATTGCTAGATCCCGCCGAACGTCGCCGGGAAATGGATATCATTCACGATGAAATCCATTTTGGTAAGCAATTCTGTCAACTAACGCGTGACCTGCTTATATCCCGTCGGGCGCAGTGCATGAGAGCGCAGATGCGGTGCAGGACTACCTTGAGTTGATGGGTGTCGAATTGCAGGACGTCTATCGCGATGGTAGGTGACCTCATCGTATTTCTCAGCCCCTTGCTGACAAATCGTCAGGTTTGACCGACGTAGCGTTATTCTCCGAACACATTGGGTTGGATATTGGTAGGTTCACTACCGATGTCCCAGCTGCCGAGCGCAACCGGATGTTCGCACCGGGTATTCGGCAGGCAGCGGCGCATTTCCTTGCTGCTAGCGAACGCCGGCGCGCCCTCCTCGAATTTCCGGTATCATTGCTGCAGCTGTTAGATACCTCTGACGATCTGATAATGTAACTATGTGACTCATGTAATCTAATATGTTGTGTTTTCACCCCTCTTAATATTACGTGTGAGTGCCTTCATTTGATAGTTTGTTAATACCACAACACGAGCGAAAGACAAGGGCTGTGCCGACATCTGGCCCGCTAGCCCTGGCCGACTGCTTCGGCGATATGTCACGCAGATCCGATTCACTTTATCGGTGGTGTTTCGTGACTTGAGACACAGGCCCGACTCACTCACTCGGTGGTGTGTCAGTGCATCTCACACAGGTGGTATGTCAGTGCATCTCACACAGGCCCTACTTACTCTCCCGGCGGTGTGTCGTGACCAGTGACAGAGGCCGACTCACTCTATCAGTTGTATGCCGGGGCATCTCACACAGGCCCGACTGACTTGATCGGTGATGTGTCCTGACGTGTGACACAGGCCTGACTCACTGGCTCACATCACACGACCGACCACCGAGACAGGACTGACTCACTCTCTCGTTGGTGTGTCGTGACTTGTAACACAGGCCCGACTTACTTTCTCGGAGGTATCTCAACGCATCACAGGCCCGACTCACACTCTCGGTGATATGTGCTGTCGTGCCGACTTACTCTATCGGTGGTGTCTCGGTGCATCTCACACAGGCCCGACTCACTCTCTCGGTGGTGTGTTGTGACTTGAGACAGAGGCCGGACTCACTCTCTCGGTGGTCTGTCCTGTCATGTGAGCGAGGCCCGACTCACTCTCTCAGCGGTCTGTCTTGACTTGTGACACAGGCCCGACTCTCTCTCTCGGTGGTGTCAGTGCATCGCACACAGGCCCGACTCACTCTCTCGGTGGTGTGTCGGTGCATCTCACACAGGCCCGACTCACCCCCTCGGTGATGTGTCGTGTGAGCCAGGCCCGACACACTTTCTCGGCGGTCTGTCGTGACTTGTGACACAGGCCCGACTTACTCTCTCGGTGGTGTGTCAGTGACTTGAGACAGAGGCCTGACTCACTTTCTCGGTGGTCTCTCGGCGGTCTGTCGTGACTTGTGACACAGGCCCGACTCACTCTCTCGGTGGTGTGTCAGTGCATCTCACGCAGGCCCGACTCACTCCCTCGGTGATGTGTCGTGTGATGTGAGCCAGGCCCGACTTACTCTCTCGGTGGTGTGTCAGTGCATCGCACACAGGCCCGACTCACTCTCTCGGTGGTGTGTCAATGCATCGCACACAGGCCTGACTCACTCTCTCGGTGGTGTGTCAATGCATCGCACACAGGCCCGACTCACTCTCTCGGTGGTGTGTCAGTGCATCGCACACAGGCCCGACTCACTCTCTCGGTGGTGTCATGACTTGTCACACCGGCCCGACTCACTCTCTCGGTGGTGTGTCAGTGCATCGCACACAGGCCCGACTCACTCCCTCGGCGGTCTGTCGTGTCATGTGAGCCAGGCCCGACTCACTCTCTCGGTGGTGTGTCAGTGCATCGCACACAGGCCCGACTCACTCCCTCGGCGGTCTGTCGTGTCATGTGAGCCAGGCCCGACTCACTCTCTCGGTGGTGTGTCAGTGCATCGCACACAGGCCCGACTCACTCTCTCGGTGGTGTATCAGCGCATCGCACACAGGCCCGACTCACTCTCTCGGTGGTGTATCAGCGCATCGCACACAGGCCCGACTCACTCTCTCGGTGGTGTATCAGCGCATCGCACACAGGCCCGACTCACTCTCTCGGTGGTGTATCAGCGTATCGCATACAGGCCCGACTCACCCCCTTGGTGGTGTGTCAGCGCATCTCACACAGGCCCGATTCACTCTCTCAGCGGTCTGTCGTGACTTGTGACACAGGCCCGACTCACTCCCTCGGTGATGTGTCGTGTCATGTGAGCCAGGCCTGACTCACTCTCTCGGCGATCTGTCGTGACTTTTGACACAGGCCCGACTCACTCTCTCGGCGGTGTGTCAGTGCATCTCACACAGGCCCCCCTCACTCGCTCGGTGGTGTGTCATGACTTGTGACACAGGCCCGACTCACTCTCTCGGCTGTCTGTCGTGACTTGTGACACAGGCCCGACTCACTTTCTCGGCGGTGTCTTGTGACCTATGAACACAGGCCCGACTCACTTTCTTGGCGGTGTGTCGTAACCCATCAGACAGGCCCTACTCACTCTATTGGTTGTCTGTCATAACTCATGAGACAGGCCCGATGCACTTTAGTGATGCTATGTGTGGCTCCAGCATTCCCGGGCCCTTCTTATCTTCTTGGTCACCCTTAGTTCCACTTGAGCTGAAGGGCCCATGCCAGGGTGATCCGATGATTATGGGTTTATTACAGTCGGGCTGGCCGAAAAGCTCTGTACATTGTTACTACACTATGTGGTTTTGCCCTGTCCTCTGTCGGTTCGTGGGCGATTGTTGATGGTATGTTTGACACCCATGAGTTCTATGAGGCGATAGTGGAATGGTTCGAGGAAACCAAGACTGAGGAGGACAAGAAGTTAGTTGATGAACTTTTGTTGTGGTGGAACAGGTAAGTCTGTCAGCCGTTTCGCATCATATTTGGCGCTAATTGGGAAGTGCAGGAGCGTATTCGGACAGACATTTGCTTTTCAGATTGAGCGAGACCATTCTACTCAGAGATCTGTGGTGAAGTCGCTGAAAACACGCCGTATTGCAATTGGTGGCCCAACTGTCGTATAGTTCAATCAGTGTTACTATTTGTGAACAAATTATGAATCCCATTGATTCATGCAACCATTGGCCATCATTTATATGATGAATGACGAAGAAGGCGATGTGTAAAATTTTCATTTAATTGCTTCTAGACACGGTGTGATAGACGTGCTCCTTTGTAATCATGCGGTTTAGAATTGCTCACCATCGCAACAATGCTGTCCTGTGCACGTGAATACACCAGTTGGCAATTCGGCGAATTCTGCTTGTGCTTGTGCATGTACGTGTTGTGCACATTCCCCTTTCTAACTCTTATTTGATGTTAACATCAGGCTGACTGTATTACAGCAGGTTGAGTGTGGATGAGCTACTTGCAAGATGCCATGTCATTGACAGCCCTTCTCCCACTTGAACCATTCTGAAAAATCTTTGTAACTATTACCAACCTGGGTTATGTGTGTCTTGGCTGACTGTCTGATGCTGATTCTCCACAGGCCCTACCATTATAAGAGGTATATCAGGCCAATGAAAGCAATAGACCTTGGTCCCCCTCACCAAGCTGTCTGATGTGTGTAATCACTGACTGACCGAGCCTTATTTGCCAGGGGACCTACTGTTATAAGGGTACATATAGTCAACCCAGCTGATAAACCTTGGCCACCCTTGTCAAGCTGCGTGATCTTTGTCATTGCTGACCATCTGACGCTCATTTTCCAGAAGACCTACCATTACAAGGGGTTTATAAGGCCTTAGAAGGATTCTCTTTTGTTATTTATATTGTACAAATTCGATCTATTATCAAGGCATTCTAAGGCCTTATCATAAAATTTGGAGTCTCGTGATGTGGTAGGCAGAACGTGGCGGTCGACAAAGTGCCCACGATCGACATACCGTTGTCGTGTTCTCGTCCATGGGGTTAAGACAAGGCTGGGATGTAGGTCGTGGTCAATTGGTGGATGCCACGTCGGTGCTTGCGACACGTAGAGTATATGTGTTTGTTGTCTGGCCACGTCATGCAAAGGAATGTCTTGAGGGTGATTCTGATATGACTGATGTGCGCATGACTAGAAATCGTTATCAAATCCAATAGCAACAACTGCACCGTGTAGCACGCCAAGTGATCGAGTTTCTCCATGGTCAGTGAGTGCGCTTGAGAGGACGGTGGTTTCTATCATCTTTGAAAAGAGGTCGCACTGAGTACTGAGCAACGAAACAATCGAGTCAGTACTCTGGGAGTTGTTTGTGTCTAGCGCTGGAGAGATTGAGAGGACCAGAGGTGCACCACCGGGAGGACAGGGGCCACACTGAAAACTGAATAGCATACGAAGTACCCATATGAAGAAAAAGCAAACGTCCATGTAGTCTAACTAGCGTCCACGTAGGCTACCACTACACTCCACCCGTAAAACAACGGGTATGGACACTGCCTGTGCAATACGTGGACGATCCACCGCCGCCGAGCATTCCAAAGTCTCGGGGTGTGATGGTGCCCCGGTGGTGATCGACTCCATCACTGAAACTCACGGTCCGTGCCATTCCCTTGCGACAAATGTTCATCAATACCGAAAATAGACGAATGCCAGTGGCACAAGGAATATATGTAAATATAATGTCTTTGCCTACCTACACATTATCCCAGTAGTTCTACAATCTGTGGTACATTCACACCTGGGTGACGTAAATTGCCAAAGGATTATAATCTAGTTACAATTCTCGTACAAAGAGATTGGACGAGCGCGAGGCACACTCATTTTTCTCTATGAAATGTATTGGTTTGCATTCCATTGCGCACGACATGTATGATTATCCTACTACAGTAGAGTATCTCATAATGCATACTGTCGGGAGAAAGGAAAATATATGCATTATGAGGGGTATGCAGCAGTAGATATGTCACACATTGTGACATTTGTGACATCGACAATATGTGGCGGTAGCTAAGTACTAGGCTCGGAGGACTGGGGAATAAAGAAACAATCTAAAGTAGTTTGTTGGGCATGGATAAGCTCTTCCCAACGAAGGAAAACACGGAAACGGCGAAGGTGGGTCAATAAGCCAATGGCAAGATCTGAGCTTGCATCACCGTGCTGTAAACATACCTCTGTGAGCCTCTCACAGAGGTCGATGGCCTCGCCGCGAGAAATATCGGATGTGCCGGACTCGTCATCATCATCGGAGTCAACATTAATCACTTCACCATTCTGTTCTGCCATTTCTTGAACCACCTTCGCCACGATTGCCTTGTCTCCGCCTTCAAAGATGTCCTCCATTGAGTCTGGATCTTCTAACTCTTCCTTTGGCTCGATGAACTCGTCAAGTGTTGGTGGGGTTCCAAAGATACGGTTCCGCGCTTGGAGCTCTGTAATCGCCTTGGAAATGTCTTTTTCAACAATGGTAAGCTGCGGGATTGTAGGGCGCGCAGGAATGCAAATTTTGAGCCTGGTTCGATTGGTGGCTGCATTTGCGAGCTTCTCAATTGCAGCAGTGGCTGCACTGGTGTCATTTTCGGCATCCATGACAGCTTTGAAGGCTGTTTGCCAGTCAGCTTCGTTGTAGCGAGTCCCAAGAGCATCATTGAGGCGTCTTTCAGCCTCGGGCAGTCCCATATCAGTGGCCGCAAAGTCTCGGAGAACTGCCCAGGCAGCCAGGTCAACATGAGCAGGTGTAGAAGTAGGGTCCCTGTACAAATTTAGCAGCCGGGACCACAGTGTGAAGGAGATGCGGCTTACAGTTGAGTTTGCTTATGCTTCCAACAGTTTACAATTGCTTCCTCTGAAACCCGGTTCCAGGCTTGCTTCGCCATCAGCATCCCCTCCAGTAAGTTGATTTTGTAGATGTCGCGCTTGCCTTCGTTGTCAAGTTCGATTGCCCGTTGGGAATATTCGCGGCAATAAAGTGCCTTTAGACAACGAATGATGCTGGCGTCACAAGGCTGCACAAATGGAGTCATGTTGGGTGCGAAAAATTCCAGCCGCACATTTGTTGGCTCGTAATCAACCCGGTGCCCCGAAAAGTTGTCCACAAGGAGGCATACATGACGATTTGCAGCACGCATTTTGTAGTCGAATTTCCTAAGCCATCTAAAATCATCCAATCAGTTTTGTGTTCAGGGTGCGTACAGATCACAGTGTGACTTACTCCTCAAAGAGTGCTGATGTCATCCAAGCAGTCTTATTGCTCCGATAATAGAACCCCCGTTGATCAGGTGTTTTCTTCTCAAAGCATTGGGGCTTTTGCGACTTTCTGATAAACATCAGATCACTTTTTTCACTGCCATCAGCATTGCAAGCAACACCAAGGGTAATGCAGAATTTCTCTTTCTTCTTTCCATTCAGCTGCTTTGTCGAGAGACCATGATCTGGAGGTGCGCTAAATCAGTGAAATTGATCAGCTTATCTTTACATAAACCATGAAAACTCACAAGGGAAAAAGAGATGTCTCATCAAAATTCCATCGATCTCGGGGTGCAAATTTAGACAAAATGTGTTGGACCCGTACGCACTCAGCAGCAACAGCAGTGGTATCAATGGATCCAGCCTCGCCATGCCGGCAGTGTTCTCGAAGCTTATAGGCTCGACAAAACGACTTCAACCAACCATCTCCTAGAAGTCTCTCCTCCTCTGGAACATTGAAGAGTTTCTCGAAATCACAACGCTTCTGCTTCAACATTGGGCCATTGACCTGCTCTCCCTTGGCCTCCATGTGTTTAACCCACAAGAATAGGGACCTCTCAATGTCAGGACGTGTAACGACTCGAGGACGCTTTGAATCGAGAGCCGAAGGGTTGTCATGGACACATTGTTCCAAATCCGAGCGTTCCCGCAGCTTCCGTGACAGTGTTGACTGCGTGAAAACCAAGGCCCCAGCTCGAAGGGTTGCAAAATGCTTGACAACCTCTGTCTGGGGGAGTGTTGGATGTGTGTCAATGTAAGCAAAGATGGTGAGCCAGTCACTGAGCTTGAGATTCTGACGGGATGCGTTCTGAGACGACAAAGTTTGAGATTTGTGTTCAGGAGCTTTGCCGACATTGGCAACAAGTGCCCGAGTCTTCAGTTGGCCTGGGGGACGAGGTTTTCGCCTTTCGGCTGGCATCGTTCCAACTTGGCACAACGAGTTGGACCGAAAAGTTGGGTCCCTGATGAAACAACCCTAAGGACTCACACTTAAGTGAAGCCTTATCGCTAGGTTGCTTGAACTGAGAAAAAGACAAGAGAAGTAAAGGTGAAGTTGCCAAAGGGGAAACTCCAAGAGAACAAGACTAGTGTTCTCTGGCGCTGCATTGGGGTTTATATACTACAGTACATGTGTGCACGGACCATGCAGTGCTACTACTATATAAGGTAAGTATCCGTTATACCGGGTAACATGAGGTAAAGGCATGTAGCGGACATGCGTCATGTGCATGTACGCTGTGGCAACATGAGGTTGCAATGCGGATCTAATGTGAATAGGAAGCATGGATGTGGGAGATTAGATACGCATGTGTGAATAGAAGCGATAGAGCGGAGATGAAAAGGAATGCACGTGAGTGCGTGAAGGAAATAGATAGGGGTTGAATGAAAAGAAAAACGTTAAGTCCATTATAGCTTTGGAGCGATCGTAACACCTGACTTGTCAAGCAAGACAACCAGTAGTTTTTAGGCGAATTCACTCCAAACTCCGTGCGCCAGGGTAATGTGACATTGTGCGCCACACCTTTATTGGCCCGCCATACTGCATAATGGACCACTCGGGGTAATGCACTATGCATTATGCATTATGTTTGTAATTTACACTGTACCATGATGGGATCCTCGAAAATCTATGCAGTAGAAGATTATTGCATTATGATGGCATGCATTATGAGATACTCTACTGTAGCGGCGGGCTCGTCAAATGAAAACCAAATCTGATCGCTGTTTGGCATACCCATTACCATCTTAGAGAGGACCTGCAAAGTCTCATACATTCGAAGTAAGGATGTACAAAAGTAGTAAGAGCTTCGAGCCCTGGGCCCTGCCAAGCCGTGAATGGGGGCCTGGCCTGGCTTGAAGCACCAGCTTGGGCAAGGGTGAGGGTCAGATGGTGCAGGCAGAGAGTCAAGTGATGATCAATCCCACTGACGAAGACCATCTGACGGCTTCCTGCTGGTTCAACCATTTGGTCATCTGCATCGTGTAGTCCCTTCGATTGGTGGCTGCGTAAGCCTTCTTGGTGTAATCAATGTGTAGCCGCTCCGAATTCTCCGTGTTGAACCCGTCGAGGCTACCAAACTGGTGAATTGACTCGACGTAGTGGACTAGCGAGTGAAGCTTGGGTATATTGAAATGTTTGCGGCAGCCAAGATCGATGAAAACATCCTTGAAGGCATGGAATTTGTCGAGGGCATCCTGTAAGGCACAGAGAGTATCATCGCTGTGGAAATGATACTGAGCGAGATAGACAAAATCGATGAGCGCACAACTGGCCCAAACAACTTCATGGTTCGGTGTGGTACCAACCAGCGTGGTCACAAAAACTCGTTCAAGCTGCTTGTGATCACCGCCAGTCCATTGCTTAACTTTAGCAATGCCGCGCGTCCAATGTCGCAGCCCTGGATGGAATGGAGTCGCTCGAAAGCGACTATCGAATGCCTTCTTTCCCGCGATGGCCATACACCATTTCTTGAGGTGGTCCTTGATGATCCCTTGATGGAGCTGGTGTAATATGTCGGATGTGATGCTTGTGAAGATGTCACAATGCAGGAGATCTGCCCAGAAGGGCGAGAAAACTGGGCGCAGGCCCTCGGCGATGAACTCGGGAGGGTATTCTCCCGCTGCTTGTGCTTGGAGTACGTGAGCTGTTTGTACTTGATTGTGGGAAGGAAATTCGAAAGTGGCACCGCATTGGTTAGCAGGCACATGACACTTGGGACACCGGTTCTCGGCGCAACACGCAACCAAACATTGCTCAGGATGATCCCCAACGAACGCAGCAAGCACAGGGTACACTCGCCTGACTAGCCCATCAGCGCACACCATGTCAACACCCTCCTGGCCAGCAGCTACAAGGGACTGAACAAGCCGCCTCATGCAATAGTGAAAAAGGTGGTATCCGGCAACAGAGTTGTTCTCAAATGTTTTGAGCTTCGAGACAGGTAGGTATCCTACCAAGATGGAAGCGTGTTGCGCAGGCTGACGACGGATATGTTTCGAAACATTGCCGATTGTCAGGTACACAGCCCATGCCATTTTGTCCCCCTTGAATTGTGACAACTCGGTTTTGTCAGAGGCAAGGATAATGGGTGACACGGTTGCCCCTGCTGGTAATCGTGTCTAAATATCCATGTCAATTTGTGTCGCTGATCCGCGGTATTTCACAGGGACATACCTGGGTTTCCCACCACCACTTGCCAGTCCACATCTTGTCATAGCGCTGGGTCTGTGCGTTTGGATCGGTATAAACTTTTTTGGGTGCATATGCCATTTCGTGAAACAACCCTTAAAGGACTCCCTGTGAGGGGAAGCAATCTAGGTCACTTGCGATAGAGAACAGAGGACTGTTGAAGCAGTGAGTCGGGCACCGGTATAACCTTTGAGGGGAAAGACCAAGAGAACAAGACTAGTGTTCTCCGGGCATGGCATTGGGGTTTATATAGTAAATACATGAGTGCACGGACCAAGCAGTGCTACTACTACATATGGTAAGTATCCGTTGATACAGGAGAACATGAGGTAAGTGCATGTTGCGGACATGCGTCGTAAGCATGTATGGCTATGCCAGCATGCAGCTTGTGCGTGTATCTGATGGAACATGCGTCGTATCCATGTAATGCATGAGGTTGCAACGTGTTTTCAATGTGATCGAGAAGCATGGATGTGGGAGATTAAATAGGCATGTGTGCATAGAAGACGTGTGGCGAGAATGCATGGAAGGCGTGTCGAACGCGTGTAGAGGAATAAATAAGAAATGGTTCTTGCTAAGTCCCGTTTGGACTAGCGATCGCAGCGATCGTAACATTTCGCTCCTGAACGCCACATTGCCGATTAACTCCCGCATGCAGGCCACGGGATCTCGCAGCCACAACTCCAGCTCCTCACCGCCATCTTCAAGTTCATCAGCCTGGTGATCTTCACCATCGTTGGCCTCTCCAGGACCCTCCGCATCGCCGCGCACGTGTACTATTTCACAGTACCATTCTGGGCCTGTGGGAAGCTGATCGATCAACTTCTTGAATGTGTGTGTGCTCCTGTAGCTTGGTCGAGCCCGTTCGTGCATCTGCATGCAGCAACCATAAGTAAGTGCATACACTGTACTGTGGATCGGATGTTACTCACAATCGGCAACTTAAGGAGATCATCTGTAGCTCGCTGATTCACATTCTTCACGAGCCAATCCGCCAATTCCCACTCGCTGCGGTCTACAAAGGGGGCGTAAGCACCTTGCCCGGATGCCTCTTGTAAGTCTTTCATTGACTCGAATGCAGTTTTTCCTGATCCAAGGACATCAGCAGCACGTCCCTGATCGTACACGCGTGCATATCTTTGACCCAGTTCAGTATTCGGTTCCGTGCTAGGGCTCCTGCACTCGGAATGGTCGTCCTTGCCATGCTCGTGACCCGGGAAGAAGTCGGGATACACATCAGCGTCTAGGGTGCTGGTGTCGGTGGGGGTCTCGACATCCAGACCGTTTCCCTCATCGTGACTCAGAGCGTCATGAGCAGCATGTCGAGCAGCAGTGTTCCGCAGCACTGAGCCTTGGCAACAAGGGGAATGCCCAATATGCCGTCGCAGGCCAGTCTGTGTTGGGAATGCCTTCCCGCAGCAGCCACATCTCTGTGATGCAAATGTGTTCATATGTGCGGGTGGCATAATAAGAGCAGAACCATCCACGAAAAAGAAACAAGCAAAGTACCGTGAGCATACTGTTGAGGCGATGGCCGCTGACCCATTTAACTTCTCCATTCCAGGCCCTCAATCTTTTTTTTGACTTTATTACTCTAGCCGACCTAGTATTTATGCAGGGTCTCTTTTTTTTTTTGGCCTTCCCCTTCCTTCGGGTTACCATGTCGTCGCAATTGCCTATGGGTGAAGTGCCTGCCACACAAGTGCCCGGTACTGAAACAACTCGTGGTTGGGTGCGTCGGCCTAGCGAGAAGGTGCAGGCAATGTTAGGTGGGTTTGCCACCATTTTATTTACTCCGAGTCGTCTACTCACACGTCTGGCAGAGGAGCATGAGCATTCCAAACATGCATCAATGCAGCAGGCCCGAGAAAAAGCAAAGCGGCGCGAGACACTGGCCCGCAAACGCAAGCAAGCAGGCAAGGCGGCAGAGACGGATCCATTCATGGCTGCGACTTTAAAGGCACCAACCCGAGGCTATACATCAAGCCCTGTCAACGTCGACCTGGACCCCGCGGTATGCACTCTCGCTTTGACAGACAAGTGTCTGACCATCTCTTAGTTCACAACCAGATCAGTGGGGAGCGTCCACACGGACAAGCTCGCCAATCCTGTCAGGCGTGCTGCCCTTCCCACAGTACCGCTGACGCCCCGCCTGGGCAGAGTACCACCGTCCAGTACACTCGACAGCCAAATTACATATGAGAACTCATGGACCAGTACGCGTGCACCCAGTCAGATGCCCACCCAACGTGACGAGAACTTGTTGGCCAATACAAAGGTAGGTTCAAGGTATAAGCAAACTACATTACTGATATGCAGCTAGTCTGCGAACTCTATGCGCGCACCTGGCCAGATGCACACCCAGCCCGCGAGTTCAAGTGGACTGAAGCGCAAGCATATGGAGAACTCGCCCGCCAGCACAAAGGTGTGTCTCGGATATTTACAAACTACGTTACTGACAAGTAGCAAGTCCCCAAACACTACGCATGCACCTGGCCAGATGCCCACCATGCCTGCGAGCTTGAAGCGCAAGAAAGGTTATTTCGACATCCAAGATGCGAGTCCACCGAAGAAGCGGACACGTGGACGGAAGCCTTCACCATACCCCACGTAAGTCAATAATATCATTGTATTCACACCATGCTAATGGTCAAACAGCAAAGGTCAACTCATTGGTGCCAAGCTGGAAGATCTTTGTATCAAAGACAATAACCCAATGGTTCAAGGCGACACAAATGTTACTGGCGAGGACAATGACCGCACAAAGCAGAGTAAGACCTTGGGTGCCATTGCCAACGCTGAGGGTGCCGTGGCCAATACCAAGGTTGCTGTGGTCAATCCCAATGGTAAGAAGTGCGTCAAGGCCAAGGCTAGTGACTATGACAGGGGAACACGAAGCGTCATTGAGACCACTATTGAATTTTATTGCGCGACCTTACTCTGCAATGACCCATATGCACAGCCCGTCAAGGAGATGGACTGGGCCAGAGTGGCATGGGATAAGGCCCGTCTCCACCACCAAGTGACTATTCCCCACGATATAGTGATCCTGAAGCTGGTCAGTCTTTCCTTGTCATATAACAGCTGTGTCGCGAGGTGGGAAATGATTTTTGCTGTATCAGATCACTGCATGCACATCTCATCTACGGGGCCAGTTCAAGGCAAATGCCCGCGCTGTTGTCATGGCAGTGTATGGGTTTGATTCGAGCACGGATGACAATGCAATCCAGAACAATCGAGCACTGTTCTTGGAGTTGAAACAGGACTCAGCATTCATATTCTGAGTACGTGATTTTCGTCCTGCACGTCCATGCTCACGGATGCAAGTAGTTCCGTGGCAATATACTCGATGAACATTCTGGCATATACATGACACCTGCTATGCAGCAGGTGATCAATGCCGTGCTCTTTAAGAACAAGAGTGATGATGGCGTCAAATGGGTAAGATACTACGAGCCTTTTCCTAAGGCCGGGTTTGTACTGGCCCTCACGGCGGTAGGTTTTAACTCATTCAAAGGCTGTGTTACTCACTACATAAAACAGATTGAGTGTGTGATCAACGAATGGGAGTCTGGTACGCGCAAAATGATTGTGTTCAAGGAACATGAATACTCGGCCGTGTACAGGAAGCATCTAGTCTCACTCAATGAATTCAACACCATGACGGCTTCCATAGGACTACTGACAAAGCTACTCCAACGAGTGTACGACAATGGCTGGTAGGTTATGTATGTTCGTAGTTGGTGTCATTGATGTCAGTGGTTGCCAGTGCACATGCTGGCATTGGGCATTCAGGTCTGACGAGTGAACTCAAGAAAGCAATACCTGCTCGTGCATTTCTGAATGCAATCAATGAGTACAAGCGCACCGAAGGTCTCATGGATGAAGTCGTCGACACGGAACCAGAGGACAATGGAGAGGAAACCTATGATGGTGAGATTGTGGATGGACAGGTAGATGACAAGGAATCTGATGAGGATTTCATGGATGATGTTGAGGATTCCATGGATGATGTCGAGGACGGGCAGCGAGATGAGTCAGATGAGGACTCGGAGTGAGCTTTTTTTCACTGCATAGAGATACATGCCATTTTCAACAACGTTGTGTATGTGTGTACAATGTTTCAACTACATTGTGATACTGATTGTTTGTGACCTGTTCATTCAGTCGGAGTGATGATGCCTATGGCAGCCTACCATAGACTATATAGCTAAATGGTCAATTACGACATTGTGCTACAGCAACTTTAACCCCTTTTTATTATTTTTTCTTAAAACAGTCAATGATGTCGGCGCGTCGCGTGACATGACACTTATGTAATATTGTGCTACAGTAGTCTACAGTAGCCTATAGTAGCCTACAGTAGGCCATGTAACAGGGGGATGTTGATAGGTGCTACCAGTACTATGTAGACAACATCGGCCGATGTAGACATCTTTATTTTTGCAGATGGATATATAATGTTGCCATCTGACCCTTGGACAGCAGTTTGTTCGTCGTGCAGCAGGGAGGGTTCATTGCCACCATTTCTTTTGCATCTGATCTTACAGGCACGGTATCCGTGCCATTTTTAACGTCACCCGAAATTGTGACAATTGTCGATGGAAGGAAGGTGGATAATGCCATATAAGGTGTTGTAGTTTCGCATAGCAGATTTTGTAGGATTATGTCTATTACGAGGATTATAATCCCATTATAATTGGTTATATCTCGGCTGTTTTTTCAGTGATGTCAGGATCGACTCCGATCCGTTGTGGCGATTCCGCAAAGTTGCCCATGTCCAACTACGACCGACTCTGCACTACAGACATTTTCTACTGGCCTCATCCTCGAAGAAATGCTAACGTACGCCGAGTTCAGAAGCAAATTTCTCGTTGAGAAAACATGCTCAATTTTACCTTCAACTTGCATGATAAAATGCAACATTGATGCATCCGCCCCAAATTGCCAATAACATTCCATTCCAACTTGGTCGAATACCGAGACACTTGGAATGCTAACCATACGCGCACGGAATTTTAATGGGCGCACTGGGGACACATAAAAGAGGGATGACCGGGTCGATGAGCCCCACCATTCTCCCCTCCCTCCTTCCCGCGTCGCGTTCACCTGCCAGTGATTTCTCCCACTTTGCGAAGCGTCGCGCTCATTCTTGTCGAATTTCTTGCCACATACTTTGCGTCGTTTGCGTACTCGTCCTTGCCTGCATGAGGTCCGTCCCTGCTGCGTCGTCCTTGGGCGCCCTGCTTCGATGTGGATGTTGGGCTAGTGGAAGGCTGGTTCCCCGCTGACATTTGTCACGTCGATTCCACATTAGCCTATGTCTTCAGTTGCAGCTGCATTGCGCGCCGCTTTTGCTGACGAACCCACGCTGGGAGCGTTTCAGGGACGGTGTCTGCCACATACCCGCGCCAGTCGTGTGTTACACCACATGTGGCGAGGCGCAGCAGACAGTACCTGTAAGTTGGTGTCATGGTGCATTTACGAGCACCGTGACTGTGCCTATAGCTCGACGTGTTTGCTGATGTCGTTTCCAGTTGGGTAGAGGTTCACCGACTCATTGTGTCGTTGAAGCTTGGCACACGGGAATGTGGTGGAGAGCTTGTGTCGCCCCACCCCTCTGCCTGACCTGCTCGAGTCGGTGGGTAGGCAGCGCCATGGCAAGTTGTTATCTCTAGTGTTGGTGCTCTTGTGTGTTGACTGGGATTGGGTTTCTTCTTGCGACTTGTGGCAGGTCCGGAGCTCGATGATCCGCCATTCCATCGTGGGCACCGCTTACCGAGATTGGCTCGGCAACAACTTGCAGAGACGCGCAAATCTCATGTACGCCACCACTGGTGAGTGGTTTGCAACAAGTGTCTTGTATTTGCGATGGTGACGCTGTTAGAAGAGTGAAATTTTCACTCTTCCTTTGAGATGCGGGCCACCTCAACCAGCCAGCCTGAGGACGCTCATCCCCACCGACTAGCGCCGGGTTGCGCCTGGTAGAGTCTGTGTGCGCCTAGAAGTAGTTGGCGGGACGTGGCGGTCGACCAAGTGCCCACGATCGACACGCACTTGTTGGGTTCTTCCTTGGGGTCACAACAAGGCTGGGATGTGGGTCGTGGTCAATTGGTGGATGCCACGTCTGGTGCTTGCGACGCGTAGAGTATTTGCGTTGGTTGTCTGGCCAGGTCATGCAAACTTAGAAATGTTTTGATGAGTGGTCTAGACTCGGAGACGGCTGATGTGTACATGACTAGACAATGTTTTCCAATCCAGTAGTAGCAATGTTGCACCGGAAAGCACGTCGACCGATTGAGTTGTTCCATGGTCTGAGTGCGCGTATGAAGATGGTGATTTCTATCATCTATGACAAGTAGCCGTCGCACCGGGCGATGTGGTTTCGTGTATACTGTACCACTGACGCGATGTGTTCATTCCCCAGTTACTCGGTGCAGCTAGACATGGACGGTCCGAGCAGTGAGACTACCGGTGCACACAAGGACAGGCCATACTCTAAATTCGAATTGACCCCTGTTACTCTCCTAGACCCACTGAAATGCAAAAAACTGAATAGCAGGAACAAAACATACGAAGAGCAAGCCAACGAGCGAACGTGCGTGTGTACACACAAAAGGTCGAAAAAGAGAGGTCCATGTAGTGTAGTCCAACCATCGTCTACACACCACCACCTCTCAACTCCGCACGCCAGTCCCGATACGTCGGTAAAACAGCAGATATGGATATGCACACCGATCGTCCCGCTCCGGCGTTCCAAACACGTCCTCGGGTCTCACGTCTGACACAAGCTCGTCGTCTATCCGTATCCATCCTTCGCGCGGTTTCACCGTCGGTCCCGTACCCACCACATCGTCAATGTTGGGATGTAGCACGTCCAGGGTGTAGTGTCCACCCGAGGCAGAGAGTCCATGGTGGTACAGCACTGTGCAAAAAGGATCAGACCGATATCTCGTACTGACGCTAGAGGTGCTTACCGCCAAAGAGCTTATACCGCGTTCCGTGGAGCTTCTTCCCAGGAGCCATCACTTCTACATGCGGAAAAAAGTGTTACGATTACGTAGAGTGTGTAGTAAAAATGCCTACCGCTGGGAACGTCCAACTCGGATGCAAACGACATTTGCTTGCCGACTTTGGCTACGCCGCCTGCATTCGCATCGTATAAAAACCGTTTGAGATGCAGAATGAGAATCGGTGGGAGTGCGTCAATGTGCACCGTCTGCTCCGCGTCCAGAGTCGCACCGGGTCGAGTGACAGAAGTGACTTGCACGGGTTGTGGCGATGAAATGTATGCGAGGGCGTCTTTGATCGTGTGGATTTGTTCGCGCTACAAAGAAATAGGTGAGTCCATACAGCGATGGCGCGCCGAGACCAGGTGAACGAACCTGGATGTCTAATCGCAGCGAACGCCAGTCTTCGACCAAAATCGACTCTTTTTGATGAGGCACACGAAGCGACGAGCGGAATTTCCCGCCAAACATGCGGGTGATCGGTGACTCGGTTGACTTGGCCTGCAGACAGGTTATTTTCGTTATCTGCCTCGTTGCATGCGACCTACCGTGCGCGTGATAGCCATTCGGCTGCGTTTGACGACTTCGAGCCACGGTCCGTCCTCGTGGGCCGCGTGGCCGTTTTGTGTCTCAGAATGCGATTGGTCAGCCTCTGTTTTGGTAACCAGTGAGGAAGAGATCGAGAGGAGCTCCTCCTCCAGCGTGTCCAAGTAAAAGCCCAAGAATTCCTCTGCATCTTCTTGGTGACCACCCTGAGAGAGATCAAGTCAAGGGAAACGCGGGTCGATTATGCCGGCTTACCCGCATATGATCGAACCGTTTCTTTTCCTTGAGTGCGTCGTAGACGTAGGTAGGGATAAAAGAGTCCATCAGGTTATCCTCCTCGTCGCTGTAGCCATTGTTTGTACGATCGACAGCTTTTCCCTTGCCCTCTGGAGGTGGTTTTGTCTTGGGAATAAATTCCTTGAGGAACTTGACCGTCGCCACAACAAGAGGCGTTTTGCTGTTGGACACGTCGCCATCGGTAGGGGTATCGAGGAACCTGCCTAGCTCATGGAACAGCCGCCAAAAGGGCGGGCAGTAGATGAGCACCTGGAGGACTGCATTCGCAAAACACATGTTTCCAGTATTGATGAGACCGCGAGGACGGATTCTCATTGCGGGCTGGCTGGCTGGACCGGATGTCAGGAGGGACAATAGCTCCGGTTTTTTGCTTGGGGAAACTTGTGGCTCGGTGGAAGATGCAGCGAGAGCGGATGCAGGGATGGAGAAACCGACGATGGAAGAGGTCGGAAGGGAGTTGGGTTTTGAGGGGGACGCTGCATCTTTACGGAGGAGGGACGCCCAGGACGGTTTTGGAGCGGCTGGTTTAGCGGGTGGCGGGGTGGCAGGAGGCTCCTTGGGAGGGGGTCCGGCCGACTGTTCCGTAGAGACAGACTCCGCAGCAACGTCTGGTTGGGGCGTGACGACGCGGTCAGCTTGTGGAGGTTCATCCAACTTTTGTTTTCCAGGTGAATCAGCGGCAGAGAGGGAGGTATTCGTGGAGACGGGAGAGGTGGGTACAGAGGTATTTGGTGCGGTGGAGGTTGCGGGGGTCGTTTCGGTGTCGGCAGAGGACGGGGGGTCAAGCGGAGTGGGCGTCGGAGCGCAGTCGGGGATAACAACCTCTGTAGGGGTCGGCGAGGGAGGAGGAGAGGACAGGGCGAGTGCTTTCTGGATGACGTAACCTGGAGGACGGGCACGCGGGGAGATGATAATGCCAGGTGCTGTGGAGGGATTGGACGGACGGTGCGACCAGATGACGTACTCGAGGTCCGTGCTCGCCATCGTCTTGGGGGACGAGACGCTCGACGACGAGGGGGAAGAGGGCACGGAGAAGGAGTGGGGTGGTGACTCATCGACGGGGATTTCGGCCGGATCTGAGTCGGGCGTGGGCGTGTGATCGAAGGGGGGTGGGAGGTCGGCGGCATGGGGGGACAGTGGGGGCAGCATCGAGAGTTGTTTCGGGAGGGGAGACAAGGGCTGCTGGGGCTGCCAGGCGGTGTGATAGGGGCTGGACGGATGCAGAGGGTAGTTGGGGGAGTAGGCAACAGGGGGTGGGTGGTACTTTCCATGCGGGTGGGGGTGTTGTGGAGGCGGCGGCAGATATGGAGCGGGGGAGTGCGGGGAGTGTTGCGGGTAGGAATAGTGGTGGTGATGTGACTGAGGGTGGTGTTGGTAGTTCTGGTAGCTGGGACCGGCGCGCGATGGAGGGTAGCCACGGCCCTGAGGATTGACGCGCGGGGACGACGGGGGATGGGGATGGGGATGGCCATTGATGGGGGGGATGGGGTATTGGTACTGGTACGGGGCATGGGCGGAGGCGTGGGGGGCGTAGGGAAACGGGGGCGGGGGGTAGTAAGAGGAGGGACCGGGATGGGCATAGGGTGGCTGTTGTGCTGCCATTGTCGCTGTGTTGGACGACGAGGAAAGGGTGTTGGTCGACGAGGAGAACGACGAGGACGACAACCAGCAGCACACGAGCAATCAAAATTTTCGTTGCACGATTCACTGACCGACGCCCGTCGACTGTTTGTCTTTATTTGGTGTAACCTTAACCTAACATGTACTAACTATCAAGCAGATGAGGCATCCCTTTTGCCTCCAATCGAGATCACCAGAGAATGTCGATCATGGGCACTTGGCCTGGTCGATTGCCACGTCGAACCATATCTAGCCATTCCCCACACCAAAAACCCTGTGAGCTAATGCTAGTCTTCAACAGCGTCACCATTGCACGAAGGACACTCGTTACAAATAACTCACCAACGCGCCCCGGAGACATGTGTGCTACTTCTGGATTATCGCCGTCAGTCATAGCCAGCAGTTGGATCTGGAACCGCATGCTTTGAGGTGAAACTGTAGCTGTAGCATAGCTTGAAAGACAATTCAAACGGTCCTATTGCAGATGCCGACCAGCGTGAGACAACTATCCAGCTAGACGGAAGCCGGAACAGACATACGGAAAAAAGAACCGCTAGCAGAAACTGCTTCGAGGCACGACATTCAGACGCGATAGAGGAGAAACGCGGCACATCACATCGAGGCTACCGGCGATTCGACAAGTTGGAGTTGGCCGGCGCTGCTGAGATTGAGACTCGCTGATCGACAAGGTTACGACAGCACCTTGTGGGACGAAGCAGCCCAACTTCCCCATCGTTCAGATCGGGCGAACAAAATTGAGAACTGGAAACAAGGTCACTATATAACTTGAATTCACCCTGTTCTGGATTGGATGACAATCGCACGACGCACACGACGCTATATCAAAGTGCGTCTCCTGAGGTATGGTTTTGTAAAATCGAAGCGAGAAACTCTGCGAAGCCACTTGTAATCGTTGCAATTTCTTGACAAACCGCTAAAGCAATGACGGGGATCCTCGGGATGGAAGTGCTTCGCCTAGCATAGGATGATCAGACGAGGATCAGCCTGGAAGGCGCTGACGAAATAATGATGTTACTCAGTTACAGATGACGGGAGAGATTACCATCCAAGAGCCAGATGCAAACCTACAGCCAGATAACGAGAACCGTGTTGAGGCTGTCAGCGCCTCGAAGAATAGCTGGATACGATTGGACGGATCGATAGACCGACGCGCCTGCGCCATTGGGCGGTAAGAGTGATTCAGTCAGCTGACCTGCAACACCCTGCGGAATCGCGGGCTAGCCCAACATCCACATCGAAGCAAGGTCGGAGGCCCCTGAATGCCCGAGGGACGGGGCCCATGGAAGAACGGAGGAGGGCGAAGGCGAGGTATGCGAGAGATTCGGATTGAAGCTGGGAGAAGAGCGTCGACGTAGGGAGCGAGTCTCACCAACCCGGTCGTCCCTCTTTTATATGCCCCCGATGTACTTGTTGGAATTTCGTGAGCGCATAATCGGCACTCGGGGCATCTCCATGTTCGAGTTGAAATGCTGTCAAGTGGATGACAGTCTTGCAGATTCTTTTGCGAACGACCACTTTTTTGCGTTCTCACCATTCTGGCTGTAGAGTCGAGGCAAACGAATGACAAAGATACCTCCCAGCTAACTTTGTGTTTGTAAATCTACGATTTTGAGGAACGGTCTGCAAATTCACTGCGTGAAGTCAGCTCAGCGCCAATTCTTTGCCGAAGTCGATCGTCATCGGAACGCCACACTGCGACTTTGGCATCGCAGAAATTGCTTCGACCACTTAGCACCACTTAGCCCGATGCCGCCGTACTGTCGATGTTGGCATCTGCGGTTCAGGTGGCGTGTGGTAGTGGGGGTAAGACATGGACACTGCATGGTCATGGTCTCTGGGCAATGCACCCCTCTAAATGACGCGAGCGGCTCTTCTCACCTGCCAAGCTGAGGTCGGAGTCAACGAAAGCAACCACGTCGATCGGATAATGCCGAGTTTGCTACGTCGAGCATGTCGATCGAAATATCCAAATGCCAACATTTGTGTCTGTTTGGTGCGATTCCCTAATCGGCACTCGTCATGCACAACGACGACGACGACGACGACGACCCGCTCCTCGTCGAGCTCGCCAGTCTCCGCCAGACTGCAGCCCGTTTCCAGGCAAGTGTTCATTGATCTCACAAAGACTGACTTGCCAATCTCGAAAATACTAGCATGAGGCACACGCAGCAGCTATCAAGCTGCAGCGCCATACGTTCGACGTGTCGCGCATACACGAGCACGCCGCCTCTCTCGAACAGGAGAACGCCCGTCTCACCCACGAGATTAGCATCCTACGCGCACACCCAGAAGTACCACCTCACCCCGCCGTAGCGCAGGTGCAGGAACTCTCTCTCGCCCTCCGACGCGTCTCCGACAAGATCGACCTCACGGAGCAAACCCTCCTCGAGCGCACCTCTGAACTCGTCCAAGCTCGCAGTGAGTTCGCTAGGTCTCGCCAGACCGCGGATGGCGCGTACGAACTCGTTGCCCGCATGCGCGCGCGCGAAGAGGCCGCCAAAGCCCGCGAACGCGAACTGGAGCTCAAGGCCTACGCTTCCGAAGAAGAGCGAAGGATGGTCGATCTTGTCGTACAAGAATACGCAGACCTCGTCCGCAACCTCGAGGGCCGCAAGTCCGCTTACGATACCCCTTCCATCGCCAACGGATCCACTTCTACGACCACCCTTGTCGATACCCTCCAAGATGGCAAATCCAACCTGCATAGAATGCTGACGGAGTTCTCTACAGAGTCAGAGAATCTGCATACCACAATCGCGGAACTCGACGCTAAAGTATCAACACTCCAAATGACCTTGGACGCAGAACGTATCACTGCCTCTCATGACCGCACGTTACTCTCCCAAACCAAGACAGAACTCGATAAGCTCAATCTCGAAGACCAAACCGCAGCCAAAATGGTCACTCGTTACATGTCCGTTCCAACCATTCTCCTCATCCCCATCTGCTCACGTTTCCTCGCAGGAAATTCTCCCAAGCGTCAACTAATGCGCTGCAACAGCAAATCACGACGCTCAAGACGCGACATGCCTCGACGATCGCCACACTTGAAGTCCAACTGTCCATAGCAGAATCTCAACTCGAGTCCGAGCGTGCACGCACTGTACGCCTCCAAGACGCCCTTGACGAACTCTGCCCAGATCTCGCACGCGAATCATACGGAAGACGGAGAGAAGTCGCTCTGCGACTAGCCTTACTTTCGAGGGAAGAAGGCGTTGCGGAGTTCATGCGGCGCTGGGCCAGGAGGGCAAGAGAGCTGTATGCGCGATGTTACAACGCGACCCAACCAGTTTCATCTGAAGACGCTGTCCAAGAGGCATTCCATCGTATAGTCACTGACGCAGAGTCCCTTTTATCTACTCTAGACGATGATATTCAACTTTCCGACGGGACGCATATGTCTGGCTCGCAGGCGAGGATGGCGCTATCAAGGGCAGCCGTAGATGCGCTGAGGAGCGAACTACAGGACGAAATGCAGAAACGCATAGAAGCTATTCGGAAGAGTGCATCGTCTCTTCCGAATGGTCATCTGGATGGGACCACGCTCAGGATCGAGGGCCTTTCACAGCCCGAAAACACTTCATCGCCAGAGGGCGATGGGGATCCAGAGGAACAACTGCTCACGCCAAACGGCAATGCTCTGCCCGAGTATACGGAACGGCCTGTAGAACTGTCTCAGCCCCAAGACGCAGATTCGCCTGTATCGATGGTCGGTGCTCTGGAAGAAACCGTCGATGACCCTTTCCTTGTCTCTGCACCCGTCGCTCCTCCGGCTACTGGAATAACAGAACGTAGCATTGTACAGGAAGAGATAAACTGTCTACCATCGGCGTCTATACAAGGTACCGCTTCAACCTCAGCCACGCTCCTGGTCGAAGAGCCCAACACTGCCAGTGTTCGAACCCATTCACCGGCTGTGTCTATGCTAGACCTCCGGGAAGATCTCCACCCTTCCTGTGCAAAAGAGCCTCCGACAACAGATGTAGCACCGATTCATGCATTACCAAGCGACATTCCCATCTCGAGTGCGCCAGTCCAAGCCGAGGATGACACAATTATACCGTCGATGTCCATATCCACCTCGACACCGGCAGAACCGCACGCTGTGCTGGATACGTCCTCTCCAATTGATCCCCCTCCTACACTCCTCTCCGAGCTCGGGGCAACGAAACATCGCTACGACGCCCTCCAACGCGCCTTCCGCGACTGTTCCCTCGCACTCAAAGAACTCAAGCGTACCCTCGCATCTTCCTCGCCCTCGCCACATACCCGAACGAAGCACTGGCAACATCTCGAGGTGGCCCTCGCACGGATTGACGACTTTGCCGAGGACGCACGCGTGGAGCTCGAGATCCGCGTTGCAGACGAGGAGCTTACTGTACGTGGGTTCGAGATGGTGCTGTCCATACCAGCAGCACTCGTGGACGCGGACGAGCGTACAGAGGTGGAGGCGAGCGCGAGCGCGTTTGTGGATGGGACGGACGGGGGTGTGACCAAGGCGCTGGACAAGTTTGGGAAGAAACTCGAGGACGTGCAACATGACGTGGCGGTAGTGAAACGGGCTGTGCATGGATTGGCCATGTCGGAGGGGGAAGGGGAAGCGGGTGAGTGGCGTGATGAGGATGGCGATGAGGGCAGCGACGCTGGGGCCGCGGTGGGGTGGACGACGTGGACGGCTGGTTTACTTGGGGCGGCTGCGACACCGTCGCGCTCGCAGACGCCTGTGGAGACGTTTGGTGCAGTGATGACGTCGCCTCGGCTGCGCCACGCTGCGTCGCTCAAGCAGCTGCATGCGCAAAACTCAACACAGGAGAGCACGGCCGACGATGGGCCCTTGGCGGGACTGAACCTCCGGATCCCGATGCCGATGACGTCGCCGTCGCATGCGCGTTGGGGACATCTCGGACTGGGGCGTGCGATGGAGGGGGAGACACGTCCTAGGACGCTGTCGGCGATGTATGCTTTGGGTGGGCTACGGTCGTCTTCGATCGCGTTGGGTGTTGGATTGGGTGGGTCGCCATCCCCTGCGCGAGCGCGGGGTATGACTGGGCTGGGATTGAGAATGAGAATGGAGAGCGTGTCGTCGCAGGGCCACGATATGGATGATACCCAGGGGACAAACGAGGTTCAGGATTTGGGTGGTGTAGAGTAATATGGATTATTGTTTCTGGATATGCTCGTAGTTGCGCTACTACTCTAGATCACGTGGCCTCTAGTATCTGAGCCACCTACGCCCCGCACGTCCACATCCAAAGCTATGTCTGCCTCGACCACCAATGATACACCATCTCAGGACCGTAGCAAACGGGGACACCGTGGACGTGGACGTGGTGGTAACACCAACAAAGCTGCCCGACGCAGTGGCGATAACAAGCCTGCTTCAGACGTAACCTCAACCAACGAGCCCTCCAAGTCACCTACCACCACTACCAACGACATTGCCAGTGCTGCTTCCAGCGACGACGCGCCCGTCTGCTGGATATGCGCCGAACCCGTCAAGTACTATTCCTTGTCTGCATGCAACCATCGGACGTGCCACGTCTGTGCGCTTCGCTTGCGGGCGCTATACAAGAAACTCGATTGTACATTTTGCAAGGTGAGTGTTTCTCTTTGTTTTCCCGTTCCTCTGTTCTTCTCCATGTTCCACGCGCGTGTTGACGTTCGATCTACCTCTGCATTGCATGTTTCCCCTCTTGATGTCGGACAGGAACCCCAATTGACGGTCATTTTCACCGCCTCAGCCGACGCCGATTTTGCGTCCTACACCCCCGATGCGATCCCTTACAAAGACCCCAAACTCGCCATCTTTTTCGAGACGCAAGACATGATGGAAGAAACGCTCATCCTCCTCCGATTTAATTGTCCGGATGCTGAATGTGACTACACCGCTCCTGGATGGGGTGATCTCAAACTGCACACACGCGCCGTGCATGGAAAGCTGCTTTGGTACGCACATTTTTCTTCTTCTTTTCCTCCTTTGCTTTTGATTCCAGTGTCCTTGGTTTATTTTACGCTCGTCAAACAGTGATTTGTGTATCCGATGTAAAAAAGTGTTTGTGCACGAGCATGCATTGTACCCTCCCAACCTACTCCCGTTACATTTACCCTCAATACCACATCGATCGAATAAACAACCGCTCAAGGATCCCATCGAAGGCGGCACCCATCCATTATGTGAATTCTGTCGCGAATGCTTTTTCGGTGACGACGAGCTTTTTGTGCACATGCGCGATCGGCACGAAGAATGCTTTTTATGCAAACGCAACGACGTTCGAAATCAATAGTACGTCTCGACTCTTCCTCGTCGTCTTGTTATGCCGTTGACGATGATGTATAGTTTTCACAATTACGAAAGCCTTGTAGGTCGATTTCACCTTTGGCTTGCCTTGTGTGGCGTCGGTCGCTTGACGCTCGTCCTAGGAGCTCCATTTTTCGCGGGCGCATTTCGCGTGTACCAATGTCGACTGTCAAGCTCACAAATTTATCGTGTTCAACTCGGAACTCGATCTCAAGGCGCATCAGGTAGAGGTGCATGGGGCGGATATGAGCTCGAAAGATAGAAGAGACGCGCGACGGATCCAAGCCGAGTTTGAGTTTGATGATGCGGGTGGGACCAGTCGGCGAGGACGGCGCGATCGAGGGGATCGAGAGCGAGAGCGAGAGCCACCGCCTCAGATCATGCAGACACCAGGCAGAACGGGTGGGAGGCGACGCGAGGCGTTTGGGGGACACTTGACGACTGAAGGCACACAGATGGCGCAGCCTTTGGTGCCGAGTAGGCGTGCGAGTCCGATCAGAGATGATGTCGATCCCCTCGTCTCCGAGTACGTGTGTTTCCTTGTAGTTTCGGCTTGCTTCGCGTTTATACTGGGACACTTAGACGAGATGCTGCTTTTATTACGCGGTTACAACATATCGCGCCGAATCCGAACAGTGCCGTTGCCGCTGTCAAGGCTGCGATGCGTGGATATCGGGTAAATGAGTTGAGCGCTCGCGACTTGATATCGACGGTCTGGAACGTGCTCGATCACGATTTAGATGATACAGCGAGCATCATCAATGGCGTCGTCGATCTCTTGGAAGAAGAAGAAAAGAAACGGGATCTCCTGGCTGCATGGAATGGATTCAAGATCGAGGTCAGGATCAACCCCTCATCCCTATCACACCACCCAAGTACTGACGCCGTGCTCCATCAGCAACGTCAACAGTTTCCTGATCTCGTTCCGACGGCCGTCGGGTCAGGCTACGCGGGGATCGCGAGCGGGCGCGTTCTCAACGCCAAGCACGCGACGGCTTCTCGGTCCTCGCAGCAGTCTTCGCGACAGCTGTGGGACCGCGTCGCGCAAGCGGCCAACGCGTCATCGTCGACCTCGCGCAGCGTCCCAGGTGCGAGTACCCCCACGGCATCGTCGAGCACCGTGCTCGTCGACCGGTTCCCGCCGCTCGCTGGTCCTTCTTTTCGTCAACCAGCACGGCACACACCCTGGACATCCGCGTCTTCTGCGAGAGGTTCTAGTGCTTCCACCGCTGTCGGCGTCGGCGTCGCTACCAGTACGACGTCGATATCGCCCAAGAAAAAGGGAAAGGTCATAGCGCGAGAGACACAGGCTCCGCCGACCTTGTCTGCGACTGCGTTTCCGCAGCTCCCGACGGCCCAGCCGAGGACGAACAAGCCGCCTATGAGCGGCAACATGTCGTTGAGGCCTGTGACGTCTGCTTGGAAAGCGAATGCGAGTGCGAATGCGAACGGGAGTGTGGGTACGGGCTCGGGTGCGGGCTCTGTCGGCGTAGTAGAGTCGATGCAGACCCAGACATCGACCCAGATGGTGCAAGAGCAGTCGGAGATGGGGGTCAAAGGTAAAAAGGGGAAGGGGAAGGGGAAGCAGACCTTGTTCACGTTGGGATCGTTTCCTACGTGAGCGTTACGGTGATGGATGTGTGCATTTAATACTGTGCGCTGGAGATGTTAGATCGATGAGGAGAGGCTTGGATCGACAGGGTTCATTAGGATATGATCCCGATATTGGTACTGGTACTGGTACTATGCGAATTATGAGCATGAGGTTGAGGAAGTGTCGGATTGAATGGTTCGCCAACAGGACCATCTAGCACCAGATCAGGAATTCTTTAGTTGAGAGAACTTCGGGGTACTAGTAGGAAACATAGGAAACGATACTTACACAACATTATACCATATGACTGCCCCTTGTCCATAGACGTTCCATAGGCACATGGGATAGGCAGTATGATATATTCAATGCCCCTGTACGACCCAGATATGTCACACATATGTGAGGTTGTGGAAGCGTCCGATTGAATGGCTCGTCGCCGGCAGGACAGTACTTCGCATACGTTCTTTCGTTAGCATGATGCACTTGCTCACGGCTAGGTCTGGATGGCTATCAATTATATCCGCGCACTCGAACACCATCCCACGTTTTCATGGCCGAAGAGAACGCCTAGTATTCTCTACTTGGGCAGTCACACCTTTCAACGTGCGTATTAGTATTCACCTGGCCTGCTACATATTCTCTTACGTTTCGGATTCGAGGACCTCTAGTCAAGCAGTGGACACGACGATTTCAGATCAGGTGCACGCACTCAAAGTCTCATCCGAACAACCATAGACATGGATTTCCTGTGCGCGGGTACCAAGACGACCTTCACGCTCAACAACAGACATCAACTCTGCCTAGCCATGAGATGAAGCACAACAAAACTCCAGACACAGAATCCACAAATTGACCATGACATACATCCCATGTCCCCTTGCGCCTCGCTCCAGCTGGTCCATGACCACACCGAGACCCAAGGGGGCACGCCATGTCCATCACGGGCACCTTGTCAACTCTTCCTCACACAAACCTGGGCACATCGCAACAAAAACAACCATCAAAACGTCAGCTATAGTCAAAGCAGGGCGCTCGCTAAAAGATCACTCACCGACGTACATATGAGCTAAAGGGTATCCTCTTGACACGGCCCTTGTTGTCCATACTACCCTAGTATCCACGCATGCCACGGGAGCCAATGGCCTGATACAACTCACGTTTCAATCTGGCTGTCAAGCTTGATTAGGTACTCGTACGAACAACACGACGTGGGATACTAATACCTCGAGTTGTGGCGGGTTAGGCAGTGTACAAAGAGGAATCGATGCACAGCTTGCGGGACACGAGTTACACGACTCTGTATTGTCGTGGGTGGTGTGGTCCACTACGACAACATTTAGTAATCGACCAAGGAGCCAATAAACGTACACAGAAAGCGACAACAAACATACCCGTAATAGCTTCATGGTTCGCTAGGCACTTTAGCGTGGCGAAGATAGGGACGACGTCGGGATTCTTCACGCCAAAGTCGTGGTGATTGCCATGGGTCCTGTTGGACGACCTGGGAGTCACCCGCCACGGGACTTCAACATCAAGCTTGCATCAAGCGGTAAGATTCAGCTTTCGTGGTTGTGGGCGACGGATAAGGAAAAGCCCAACATCCACATCGAAGCGCAGGGATCGGAGGGTCCAAGAATAACGCAAAGGGGACAGGTCCATACAAAAACGGACAAGGAGAGAAACGAGGCAAGATACACAGGAGATTCGAGTTGAAATTGGGAGAACGGTGAGCGTCAACGCAGGCGGGGCGGAAGATGGGTTTCATCTCGTCGACCCGGTCGGCCTTCTTTTATTTGTCCCCGGTGCGTTGGTTGGAATTCTGTGAGCACATGATTAGCATTCCAACGTCTCGATCGATGTGCAAGTTTGGAATCGTCGGAGGGTTTTTGGGGCAACCGCGGGTTTTGCGTCCTCGCCAGCTGACCAGTAGAGTTGAGGGAAACCATGTTTTATCAGTGACAAGCATGCCTTTGGTGTTCGTACGATGTACCGTCTTGAAGAGCAATGGTGTTTCATTCGTTGCGTTTGCGGTGAAGTTAACTCCGCGCCATTTCATTCCCAGACAGCTCGAGTCACTTTGGCATCTTCCAACTCCCCAGAAGTTCCGGCAGGCCAAGTACTATCGCTACGTAGCCGGGCATCCCTTCAAGCCTTTCTTTGGCACGTACCCCCAGTCGGCGAGCCCCATCTCACATATACAGCGTGGTCTAATATACGGTATGTCGTACTCCTGAACATGATATCGATGGGGGTGCTCGGAAATTACTCTGATTCACCCGTGTTTTCGGCTAACGAAACTGTGCTCTCCCAGCGTGTCTGTTCCTTTTCGCAGAAGCTTCAACAATGTGTGGCCGTTGTCCAGTGCTATGGTTTGAGGTTCAGGTTATACCACCGAGCCTTGCGCCGGTTTTTCATGCCAAGGCAGTGCTGAATCGCCGTGTCAAACAACCGCAGAATCCACGTGTTGTTAACTTATTTTCCACCGACCTGATACGCTATGGAATATGTTCACCATGTGGGTGTCCATTCTACTCGTCGTCCCTACGCTCACGCAATGGTTCCCGGCACCCGTGGTCATCAAGATGACGCACCGGTAAACACGAAGAACGGAGGGTCACTTGTGGCGTCGACGCAACGCGTTGCGGAAATCTTGTTGGGTGCCGCCGCGCCTGAAGGATCCGTACAGCGCATTGCATTTCAGTTTGGTGGGTCGTTGCCGTCCAAATCGTTCCCTCTTGATCCCTTTCTGATGCATCATAGGCGTTGTCAGAGAAGGGGTGGGAGTCTGAGGCTCCTGGATACTGGATACTGGTGTCCGGCCTATGACGGGTTGAGCACACCAAGGAGCAGGAAATGCAGGGTCGCTGATACGATCATTCAACTCGCCGTCTTCACAATATTTCCGATAGCTCGAACCTCGTGCAAGCCATCAAGGGGTCTGCAGGGACAATGCATCCAAAACGATCGCTATCTTCCAGCGTGTATGCGTTTAATCCAATGATACCCTCACTTACTGTTGACATATTCATCTTTCGTTCCATTGTTTTATAGTTGGGAAGCCAACGATATCGCCCAAGAAAAAGGGAAAGGTCACAGTGCGAGAGACACAGGCCCCGCCGACCTTGTCTGCGACTGCGTTTCCGGGCTCGATCGGCGTAGAGTCGATGCAGACGTAGACGTCGACCCTGGGGGTTAAAGGTAAAAAGGGCAGGGGAAGGGGGAAGGGGGAGCCGACCTTGTTCACGTTGGGATCGTTTCCTACGTGAGCGTTACGGTGATGGATGCATTTGATATTGTGCGCTGGAGAGGTTAGATCGATGAGGATGGGCTTGGATAGACAGGGTTCATAGGATACCGTCGTCCTCAACTTCAACCTCTTCGACATCCTCAGGGGACCTATGGTTCCTTAGGTAGGAAACGATACTTGCGTGTGGTGTGTGAATGATGCACAACATTATACTGTATATAATGACTGCCCCATGTCCAATGTCCCATAGCATAGGTCATGCAAAACATGGGATACACGCGCACTCGTCCCAACTAAACCTTCAAACACGGATTCCTCTGCAGTGTTAATGCCACCAGGCCCAATAACAAGCGCAACCTCTTGCTAGCTACCCATGAGACGACGCACGACAACAAGTTCCCGACACAGAATCCGCCATTTGACCACGACATACATCCCATGACCCCTCGCACCTCGTTACAACTGATCCATGACCAAACTGAGATCCGAGGGGGCACGCCATGTCCGTCATGGGCACTTGGTCGATTCACGAGCCCTCACACTTGGAAGCCAAGCCCATCACAGCAACAACAACAATCGCCCAAACATCGTTAGCAATAGTCAAAGCGAGACGCTCATCGAAAACTACTCACTGGTAGTGCTTCAAGGTGTGGAATCTGTTGTGCCACTCCACTAACCGTGCATGGACCTTGTAAACGCCTAACAGTTGTGTGACATGGCATCAGGCCACTACGACAACTTCTTTTAACAATCGACCAAGGAACCAATAGACGTACACAGGAAGCGGCGACAGACACACCTGCAATACACATCCAAAAAGTAGCTGGTTAGCTGTGCCTCGGGATCTACTAAGCGCTCAGGTTAATCTAATGGTGGACACAAGGGACGTGTCACGAACCTTCAGGCCAAAGTCTCGATGAAGATGCTCGTCTGCCATATACGGTCGACTCTCAGGCTCGCCAGCTTGAAATCTATCAGTGGGGCCTTCGAGTCTGAGGGACCTGCAGGCTGCGAGGTTCAGCTTGTGACAGCGAAGTAGCCCAACATCCATATCGAAGCGCAAGGCACAGAGGGACCAAGAACAAAGCAAAAGGAGACAGGGCCCATGCGATAACGGACAAAGGGAGCAAACAAGGCGAGGTACGCAAGAGATTCGAGTTGAAAGTGGGAGAACGACGAGCGTCGACGCAGGCGGGCGGGCGTGGGTTTCACCTCACCAGCCCGGTCGGCCCTCTTTTATATGTCCCCAGTGTGCTGGTTGAAATTCTGTGAGCACATGATTGGCATTCCAAGTGTCTCGATCCTCGAGTTGGCATGCTGTCAGAGAATTCTTTGGGCGACCGCGGGTTTTGCGTTCTCGCCAGTTGACCTGTAGGTTTTAGGCAAACTACGCCTCCTCAATGACAAGCATGCTCTTGGTGTTCGTGCGATGTGCGATTTCGAGGAGCAAACGTCGTATTGGTTGCGTTGAAGGTGAAGGTTTGAAGTTTTAGTCAACACTCAACTCCGCGCCAATTCCTAATCGTCACTGGAACACCATCATCCGAGTATGGCCCGAGATTCAGGTTACGCCGCCGATTATTGTGCCGGTTTTCGCGCCAAGGCAATGCTGACAGACAGATGCAGAGTCCACGACTTGTGGACATGTTTCTCGTCCATTCAATGTGCCATGTATCATATGATGGCATCAACACGTTCACCATGTGCGTGCCAGTGTTAGTTCTACCTGCCACGTCTTGGGAATCTCCCACTCACACTCACGCAAAGGTTCCCAGCATCTGTGGCCATGAAGTGTCACAGAATTGCAATGTGCTTCAGCACCCCAGAAGGTTGGCCGTGAATGCACTCGGTCGTCAACTTTAAGCCCGTTGATGACGGTTGATCATATTTCTTCCGGTTCGTGTTGGGGAAGAACAGCCCGTCCCAGTACACATTAGCTTTCCTTTTTTCGACCAACTCGATTGGAGTTCATATTCTATTCATTGTTCTAGTCGCTTCCTCCAACAAACCTAGTGGGAGCTCGACAGTGGATAACCCGTTTCGCGTGCACGAAGACAATCTGACATTGCTAAGTTACCCTGCGTGAGTTCCCCAATAGTTGCCCGTCTGCTCATCACGAGGTACCATACTTCTTTTCAAAGTTCGGTCTCGTTCAATTCCGTCAGGATCCTTTTCTGAAGATCTAGTCGCTGAGTGCGGGATGTTACCAACAATTGGTCTGGGAGTGGAGTGCGATTTCTAATGTACTGACTGAGGTAAGAGCGAAATTACGTGCCTCAGCGTGGGGTGCAGCTGTTGAATTTGACACGGGACTCGCCAATCAATACCAACCATTCTAGTCTGGTAACCAGACTACAACCATTCTTCGGAGGCACTTTCGGCTGCGATGCAACCATTCCATACTACATAGATGGACAAGTGGGGTGTCATCTAACATGCGTTGACCTTCGAGCTTCTTTGGGACCTGAAGACCTGATGTTTCAATAGGATTCAAGTTGCGGCTGTATACCGAACAAGACAAAATTACAACATTGGATGACAGTCAAACGTGTTTCCCCAAGCCCAATCCCCAATGCTGGCTATGCAGTACGGCACGACGTACGAGTGAGTATCAGACTAACGGAATCTAGAGTGGCGTCCATCACCTCTCATAAATGACCCGAAATACCTCGTTCAACATCCTGATGGAAACATAAAGTGACTGTCATGAACGCTACTGAACAGCGGCGGTGACCAGATATCACTGCATAGGTACCCTCGAACTTTATTTCCCCTGACCTCTGATATCATGACTGGATGCAGTCGGGAGGCCCATCTGTACTCTGGTCCGAGATGAACACGGTAAGGAGGTATTGTTAAACTACGGAGAAGACCGCAACGTATTAAAGGCGTGTTTCATTCTTGAATATTGGACTGCTCATGACCTTGGTTTGCACGGCCATCGGTTAGGCACGTCCAAGAAAATAGGAGAAACCGCATCAAAGGCATCGGACTGTGCTAATGGTCTCCTGTATTCTCTTTCAATCCGTTCTTCCTTCCTTCGCATAAGCTATGTGAGCTGGGATGTCAATGGATGCGGGACAGTGCACTGCAAAACGCACCATGTTTCGGGGTTGGTCGTTTGTCGTCATTAGGCGTGCAATCTAAACATTGCTTACTCACCGGTGTCATTGCAGCTATTCTTCATCTCCCAGAAGTATCCACCACGGACCATCCATGTAGCAGAGAGTTGTATGGCGGAGAAGAGAGGTAGTGGTGATTGGTAAGGTGAGTAACTACCTACAACGGTGTTCGATGCGTTGGCGGAGGACATGCGAATAAGCTTTGAATATTGACAATGCATCGGAATAAATCCACGTAGATGTTCTCGCGGACTAGCACAACATACACGTTGAAGCAGGACTTTGATGCCCAAGAGCCCGAGCGACATATCACAGTGGACCCCATACAGGGACAGATGAGCGCGAAGATCGGCGAGGTAAGCTGGAGATTGAGAATCGATGGCAAGAGAGAATCGATGCAGGGGGAGAGGTGATGAGTTTCACCCCATCGAACCAGCCGTCCCTCTTTCGTGGTGTCTCCAGTGAAAATCCGCGAGCGCATAATCCGGGTTGGGATGCTGTCGAGTGGATGCCAGTCCGGCGTGCTGATTGAAAAAATGAGTTCTATCGGTTAGATGACTGGAGCGGGCACTGTAGCGTTGCCGACTCGTTGACGCATGTACATGAGATTGGTATATGTACCTCCTAGTTGGTGATCGTATGCTTGAGGGCTAGTGAGCTGCTGGGTGATTACTGAAAACTAAACTCCGCTGTCGGTGCTCGTCTGAATCGGTGGTCACTTTGGAACGAAGAGTAAGACCAGGTTTGCGTTTGAAGATCAATATTTTGTTGACGGCCGTAGTGAGTGCATTCGATATGAAAGGCGTGACTCGAACGAAAACTTAGGGGTTCATCTTACTCTTCAACCGGTGACTATGTCCAAGTCCATCACTTCCCCGTCCGTTTCCCGGATACACGTCAGCTCCATCATCCACATTGTCTCCCTCCAAGCCTTTCCCGGCATATTCATCATGGTGGTCTGGTACACTACCTTGTTGAGGGAGTCATTGCCCGTCCCCTCTAGCATCCCTTACCTCCCCTTTCTGATCACACTGGGAGCCGGTTCAACATTATCTGTCACACTATTGGCACACATAGTCTCCTGTCCTCGACGGATCTGCTGGGTGGCATACACCCTCACCAACCTTTTCACGGCGATAACCCTGCCATGTATTCTATCCAGTACGTTTTTATATCTTTTCCCGTTTCGCTATATGCGCAACGACAACCCTAATATCGACGTCGCAGAATACCTGGACTGGGAAGGAATCCGCTTTTCCCTCAGGGAGGACAAAATGAAAATATACACCGTTCTTATTGCTCTCCTTCCCGTTTTCACCCACAACATGTTGCAAATGGTCTTCGATGATGAAATGCTGTCAGCCAAGAAGGTGTTGTGTCACCCATCGCCAGAGGACGCGGCCTGTGCCGGCCGTGACGCATCCAACGTACGTTCCATGCATGCAGTGCCAGTTTACACCTCTTTATTTATTAACCTGGCCTCAGTTAATCAATCATTCATCAATAACAGATAGGTCTATTGCATTGAAGAGAGATACTTGGGGACTGTCATTTCCAAAGACACTATATTGAGGTACGGAGACACTGCAACTGTAGATATGAGAGTGGGTAACGCCATTGACGTATATCTGATCTCAGACATGAGTAACGATGCGCGCTATCTTCTACTGCCTTTAAGTCTATCCCATACCTTTTTGATCCGTGACATGACATCTTGGTGGAAGGAATGACGGCTTTAGGGTCTAGGCCACCATGGTGCTGAAGCCGCCGATATCGTCCAAGAAAAAGGGAAAGGTCGTAGTGCGAGAGACACAGACCTCACCGACCTTGTCTGCGACTGCGTTTCAGGAGCTCCCGACGGCCCAGCCGAGGATGAACAAGCCACCTGTGAGCGGCAACATGTTGTTGAGGTATCCATTGAGGGATGCGGCGGGGCCTGTAACGTCTGCTTGGAAGACAAATGCGAGTGTGAATGCGAGTGCAAATGTGAGTGCAAATGCAAATGCAAACGAGAGTGAGTACGGGCTCGGGTGTGGGCTCGGTCGGCGTAGAGTCGATCAAGATGCAGACGGTGCGAAAGGTCAAGGGGAAAAAAGGAAGCAGAAGCAGACCTAGTTCACGTTGGGATCATTTCCTACGTGAGCTTACGGTGATGGATGTGTGCATGTGACACTGCCCTGGTGATGTTAGAATGATAAAGATGGGCTTGGATAGACATGGTTCATAGGACGTCATGATCCCAATATTAGTACTGGCACTATGCGAGTTTATGAGCATGAGGTTGAGGAAGTGTCCGAGTCGGATTAAATGGCTCGCCAACAGGACAGCACTGGCAGCACCATCTTGTACCAGATCAGTAATTCTTCAGTTGAGAACTTCGGGTAGGAAACACAGGAAACACACAAAATTATACTGTATTGTCCATAGACGTGCAAAACATGGGATACACGCACACTCGTCTCAACTAAACAATCCCACTGCGGCGTTAATGCCAAGAAGACCACCAGGCCCAATAACAAACACAAACTCTTGCCAGCTATCCATGAGACGACGCACGACAACAAGCTCCCAAGATTGAATCCGCCATTCGACGTGGCACCACGACATACATCCCATGACCAAACCGAGACCCAAGGGGGCACGCCATGCCCGTCGTGGGCACTTGGTCGATTCTGGTCATTGATATCAACGATATGATCATTCAACTCATCGTCTAGTTAGCGATTCCAACAACTTGAACTCGTGCAAGCCAGCAACGAGTCTGCAAGGACAATGTATCCGGGCGATTGTATCCATTTGATAATATCCCCACCCACCGCCGACACAGCTCGTTCTGCTCTCCTACAGTTCGGGAGCATGAAGTAATGTACAGATGATAGTTCCCAGAGAGTGCCAGTACTATGCGAGTTGTCGGTTGTGGAAGCGTCCAAGAAAACCCTTCCCAGCCAGACTCAAACCCTAACTAGCCATGAGACACCGCATAACAAAAAGGTCCACGCGCGGAATCCACCAATTGACCACAGCATACATCCCATGTCCCCTTGCGCCTCGTTCCAACTGGTGCGTGACCAAACCGAGACCCGAGGGGGCATGCCATGTCCGTCGTGGGCATTTGGTCGATTCTTCCTCACACAAAACTGAGCGCATTAACAGCAACAGTCGTCAAAACGGTGTCAGCAATAGTCAAAGCAAGACACTCGTCGACAACCACTCACCGACATAATGATAGGGAAGCGGATGTGCGTCTCAACTACTCTCGTCATTTGTACCACTCCATTATCCATACATGTACAATGCAAGATCCAGTGGCTTGATGGCTTGATGTAACCGCGGGCATGGGGTTCATCTCATCGACGCCATCGTCCCTCTTTTATATTGGCATCTCGATGTGCAAGTTTTGCTTGGAATGCGGCAGTCGGTGCCTTGCAAGATTTTTGGGGGTTCTGCGTTCTCGCTACCTGATCATACCTGTAGAGTTGAGGACCATGGCTTGGTGAGAGGACGTTGAGTTAGCGCTTTGAACTCCGCGCCAATTCCTTGCCGGTTACAGGCCATCATTGCTACCTAGCTCGGCATCCCTTCAAGCCTCTCCTCCAAGGCAACGTACTCCGAGTTGGCATAAATTAAAGACGCGCCTCACTTCACATATACAGCGTAGTCTGACAATACGGTATGTTGTACTCCTGAACATGGTATTGACGATACTGATATGCGCGATCGTCCATACGGGTGACATTGTTCAGACACGTGTCTTGGGCCAGCATATCGTCTTGTTGAACTCATCTTGTTGGGTGTTGCCGCGCCGGAAGTGTCCGTGCAGCGTATTGCACTTCCGTTTGGTGGGTAATTGCCGTCCAAATGGTTGCCTCTTGATCATGTTTTAATACATTGTAGGCGCTGCCAGCCATCATTCAAATATGCAAGAAGGGCATGTAGCGCCGTCCATGGTCGCTGATACGATCATTCAACTCGTTGTCTAGACAATGATTCAGACAAATTGATCCCCATGCTATCAAAGAGTCCGCAGGGACGATTTATCCAAGCGATCGCTGCCTTCTAACGTATACGCGTTTAATTCCTCCAAGGTGATAACCATATCTCGTTCCACTGTTCTACAATCTGGGAGCATGGAATGATGCACAAACGATGGTCCCGTGCTATCTCATCCCATTGTGCACAGATAGAAATTGACCTGCAGTCGGGCAGCAACAGCTGTATGAGTGCGTTTGATTCTCAACGTTGTGCTTCCAGATCCGCTGATGTCGTCTAGGCCGGCTCATGCCACCACCGCAAACGATGTGGATGGAGCTTACTACATTCCGCACACCTCCCGAAACGAGATGCGGCGTGGCCCATGAAGTCTGCTTGAAAAAAAAACAAATGGGAGTGGAAGCGAGAGTGCGAAGTGTGAGTGTAGGTGCAGGCAGGGTTGACGTGGAGTCGCCTGCGTAGACGTACAGGGGACGAAGAGAAAAGGGGGCAATGGGAAGCAGAAGCAGGCCCTTTTCAACTGGGGTTGTTTCCGAAGTGAGTGTGCGGTGATGTTGTAGTGCACACCGGTGTGCATTGACGCTTCACACTGTAGATGTTAGACAGGTCAATATGATATATCGCCCCGGTATGACGCAGTGATTGGTGCTGGTACTATGTGAGTTGTCATGAGTGAGGCTGTGGCAGCGTTGAACGGTTCATCGTTGGGGCAAAATGGGACAACAGCTATGTGCTTTTTGCTTGACGCACTTGTGCACAACTTGGTCTGGCAGTGGATGATCGGGAGCTATATCCGTGAGACCGAAGTAGAAAGACGGCAGCTTCTCCTAGTATCAAAACCAGATCAGAAACCGTCGCCTCCCCCGGAGAGCGAGCTTTCCAGTCCGAAACGTCTGAAACGAGACTTGCTGGGTGACCAATACACACATTCCGTAGACCACGCAAAACATGGGGCACTCGCGCACTCGTCTCATCTGAACAAGACTCCTTTGCATTGATACCAAGACGACCCTTCCTAACCAGACACAAACCCTAGCTAGCCATGCGACGACGTAGAGTCCGCCAGTTGACCACGACATACATTCCATGACCCCTTGCGCCTCGCTCCAACTGGTTCGTGACCAAACCGAAACCCGAGGGGGCACGCCATGTCCGTCGTGGGCACTTGGTGTTCCCAGAGCTGAGCGCGTCACCACAAGTTCACAAAGGCAATGTCAGCAATAGTCAAATCAAGACGCTCGTCAAAAAAAACACTCACCAGCGAACCCATGTCAGAGCGTGAATGAGGATCACCGACTCGTGCTTGGAGTCGGAACATCGAAGGAGTGGGTCCGACTACTCTCGTCATTCACGCCGCTCCACGTGGCTCGATGTAACTGCACCGACGAGGATTAGCAACTCACAATAACATGACGTCAGTGAATAGTACCTTGGGAAGTCGGAATGTATATGTGCAGCGTGAAGGGCGAGAACCGACATACTGTATGACTCTGCAAGTACAGGAATGCCGTGATGGGTACTGCGGTCCACTACGACAACTTTTAGCAATCGTCCATGGAACCAATAGTAAACGTGCGGAGGAAAAGGTAATGGACATACCTATGTAGCCGGATGGTAGGGGAGGTGTCTAGTACTCCGGCACCTGCCTTTCATAAAGGTGAGCAAAGCGAAGGGGACAATGTCGAGGATCAAGCACTTTATGTTAGGATCTTGCTATCCGAACGACCCAAGATATTGCTCTTGCACGACGATCTCAACCAGACAAGGAGACGAAGAGGAGAAATGGGAATATCAAGACTGGGAAACCAGTCTCGTATCTACAACACTATATATACACATACGAGAGAGTGGAATGCAAACTGGCTAATCCAACGGACCAACCGGAACGACTCGGAATCGGAGCGACAGAAATGATAGATTCTAACATCATCCCCCGTTTTAAGGGTCGACGTCCCGGCGACCTAAGATAAAAGGGAATGGCAAAGGGACTGGACACGGCGGAATTCCGCTAATTCTGCACGTTGACGAGCACGTTTTGCAGCATGCTTACTCTTTGGGACCGAGGTGGAAATGGTGACAGGTGGGGTAGCATCGTTCACCATATCATTTGAGCCTCGCATAGGGGGTTCAGTCATGGCAGTTGTTCGAGCTATGTGTAGTTGCGACGTGTCGAAAAGGTGATCAGGGAGGAGGACTTGCAGAACAGGTGATGTGGCACGGGATGTGGTAGGCGACGGTGGGGGTGAGACAATCCATTCGTGACCATTTTCATCGTACCAATAAATGTCGCCGTATGTGCCGAGTGCGTAGCTGTTTCCATACTCATCGAATACTGGAACGTTGCGCTGGAGGAGTTGCTTGAGTTCCACATAAGAGAAGTCTTCGGGGAGCATAGTAACTGCACTCTGAACAGGGGACCATTCAAAGACGGCCGGAAATGATGGCGGAGGCGAAGACATGGATCGCATTGAAAGGGCTGGGGAAGGTGGATGAGGTGCAGCGCAATCGTCATCCAAGATGGGAGTAGATGGCGTTGCAGAGGACGCCGGAGATGGCAGCAGAAGTGATGCAGAATGCGCCGTGAGAGTTGGAGACAATGGACGAGGTGTAGCATAGCCATCGCTTGGGATGGGTGCAGATGATGCCTCAGAGGGAACTGGAGATGACGGCGGAAGTGGAGACGCGGAACGCGCCATTAAAGGAGACAATGGACGAGGTGTAGCATAGCCATCGCTCGGGATGGGTATGGAAGGTGTCTCAGAGGGAACCGGAGATGAGACTGGAGATGATGGTTGATTGCGGAGCATCCGAGTCAATCGGCCAATGTCCATGGGGATGCCTTGACCTCCGAATGTTCCCGGAGCGTTAGGACCAATATCAGGTCCGAGCGATAGTTGTTCCATGGGCGGCATCAAGTCCACAATGGGACCATCCTCCCGCAATGGCTCGAGTCTCTGCGAGAGGCCAGTTTGGTCGCTTGCTATACCAATCTGTGCAGGAGCGGGATCAACCGTCGGCCACAACGTGACCGGTAAATCTGTGGGAGCGGGCGGAGAGGTGTTCGGTAAATGGACCAATGAACGGATTGGTGAGACGAAACAATAGGTTTCAGTGATGGGAGCAGACGACGGAGGGCCGACAGAACTGACGCGAGGTCCCCAAGGGCGATTTGCATACCTCGGCGCACAGTGACTACATTGAGCGATAAAACGCTCGATATCCTTCCGCAGACGCGGCCAGTAGTACCCTTTCCTAATTAAATCACGGGTTACCTTAACACCGTGATGTCTTACGTTGCTTTCGTGAGCAGACTTGATTATGCGATCTCGGAGTGCCTGGACGTTTGGGACATATAAAACATCGTCCCAGTGGATGAGGCCGTTCCTCCTCGACCAATGGGGTTTATTGAGAATGAGACCCTTGCTTGTGAAAGTCTCCAGTTTGCCCTGACTCGCCTTGATGTCATCTAAGATCGACGGCGGTGTGGACTTAGCTTCGGAAGTAGATGCGGAACTGTCCGCGGCGGCAGGAAATGAGATTTGCTTCAAAGGACTGGAAGGGCGCACAGCAGCCTCGTTACCCGTCTTCTTAGCTTTGCCGGTTGTTGATGCAGTCGGCGCTGCGATAGGCGACTTGGCAGATGACATCTTGCCCTTGCCTTTCGTGGCAACATGAATGTTGACTTGGTCGTCGTCCTCTGGCTCGGGAGGTGCGTCAGTGTAGCGGATGTTAGCGTAGAGACGCTCGGGAATGTCGAGGACAGGTGGTGCTCGTACTTTGACCTGCGTTTTGGGTGACTGTTCATACTCAATGACCCAGAGCATGAACTCGGCGACCCATTTCGCGACGGCGTCTCTCATGACGATGATGGTAGTGATAGAGGAGAGAAGAAGATACGCGTTGTACTCGTAATGAATACCGAATGCGGGGATATGAACACTTTGCTGTGCAGGTTTAACGTCAAAGTGACAGTCTCCCACTGACAGCCGAGTGCAAAAGAAAGGGTGCGCGTTGCTTGCGGCTCGAAACCCGAAGTGGGTTACACCACGAGACTGAATGCGGGAAGGGGGGTTGAAGTTGGAGCAAAGGCCCCACAATGACGAGGAGTGGATTCGCTCAAGAAGCGTGTGGTTCGGATGTTAAGGAGCGTCGAATGCTCGGCGGCGAGGGTAGGAGAGTCTTGACAGTGACGGCGGGCGGGAAACTCGTGGAGTATGGACGTAACGACGTCGGGGAGCGAGCGCTGCTCACTGCTGCTCAGCGACGAGAGGTGAGTCTTGATATTATGTTAGGATCTTGCTATCCGAACGACCCAAGATATTGCTCTTGCACGACGATCTCAACCAGACAAGGAGACGAAGAGGAGAAATGGGAATATCAAGACTGGGAAACCAGTCTCGTATCTACAACACTATATATACACATACGAGAGAGTGGAATGCAAACTGGCTAATCCAACGGACCAACCGGAACGACTCGGAATCGGAGCGACAGAAATGATAAATTCTAACACACTTGTTGGCTCGATTTCCCTAGGGGGACTTGTGGTCCACAGGGCCAGAGACTAGCCCAACATCCACATCGAAGCAGGGTTCGGAGAGCCCAAGAATAACGCAACAAGGGAGAGGGCCCATGCAAGAACGAACAAAGGAAGAAAACACCAAGGGGGGTACGCAAGAGAGATTCGAGTTGAAAGTAGGGGGACAACAAGCGTCGACGTGGGTGCGGCGGGAGATGGGATTCATCTCATCGACCCCGTCGTCCCTCCTTTATATGTCCCCGGTGTGTTGATTGGAATTCTGTGAGCACATGGTTGGCATTCCAAATTTCCAATGTCTCGAGTTGGAATGCTGCAGGATTTTTGGTGCGACTGCTGGTTTTGCGTTCTCGCCAGTTGACGAGGTGAACCATGTTTTCTCAATGACAAGTATACCCTTGGTGGTGTTGACCCAAACTTGTTTGAGTCAAACAGTCTCCGCGCCAATACTTTCATTCTTCCCGGTGACGGTCACTGTCGTCACCGGAACGCCATCGACCATCACAGTTCACTTGGCATCCCCGGCGATCGGTGCAAATGCATCTGCAGATTCTACACCTATGCACGAGCTTCGCCTCTGACCCTCCTTTTATCCCTCAGGTCGGGGCATCCCATACTCCTCGTTTATGACCCTCGCAGTCCTTGCATTTGTCTCCTCGTCCGTATCCAAGTCTGACACTGTGCTAGTTATTGTTAAAGGGACACGAAAGGAGCTCCGCAATGGGCTGGTTGTAGTATATACGACCCTCAATCACGGGGGTGGGAAATTGGAACCTCAGACCACGATCATGACAGCGACGACATGCTAACGCTACATAACTCATGCACATGCATGACCACACATTAATGGTCGGTTGTATCATACACTCGCTCTTTAAACCAGGCTTCATGTTTTCCTACACAGATCGTTTGCGATAGCACTCGACCACATCCCCGCAGGTGATCAATGATTGCCAAAACGTGACCGGCGTCAAAGAGACAGGTTCCCTCGGTCCAACAGAGGAAGAGATCGCGACACCCGATGGCCAGCGGCTGGTCAAGCTGGACCTGGGTAAAGTCAGAGTCCATGAAAACGATACATGGTATGTCCAATTTCTCGATCCATAGCTTCGGTCGCCTTTACAAGATACTGTTAGCATACTAACGCATCGTGGCTGTACGGAGAAAACTTGGGTCAATGTCGTCCACCTCGATACGCGTGGCACTGCCGTATCCCATCTCTTATATTTCTAGCGTTATGGTGAGATGCCTGTAAAGGTGGAGTATTTCCATCAGGCTGACGATGATCTTGATATCTGCAAGCAGATATGGGAATATCCCTCTTCTGTCCTCGTCTGTCGACTTTCACGCTCGTATCTTTATGCAAATCCATGCGACTCTGGTGTCGTCGCATTTGCTCGCCGGTTTTCTAATCAGACGATACGGCGCTTATTGGAGCGTCGAAGGCCTGACGACGCCGACATCGGAACGAGCTCGACGAGGATGCCATGTCTCGGCCCGAGTGTGCCAGGGTGGCTGCATGACATTACGTACTTTGGAAAACGCCGTACGTCCCTTTCGTCTCGTCTCATTTTCTTGTCCCGTCCCGCCCCATGCCACTTCCATGGCATAGCTAGCCACCAACGATTCTTCATCCGTCATAAGCCCTTGGTTATAGTTGCAAGTCCTTTATCTGACCATCCGACTTGGTGGCCAACATCGAGTGCGACCTCCTCTATTATGTATTCCGGAGACTACCGTCGAGGAAACGCCTTTGGAGGTGGAGAAGCCCAAACCGGGGAGTCCGGAAGTACCCACTGTCACCGCACCACAACCTTTGGAACCACCGCCTGCTGTGGAAGAGCTCGCATTCTCCTTCTACCGAGCAGAACAGTAGAGATGGACAATCAGAGTCAGTCAGCCATTTCTCAGCCGTCTCCTTCTCTTCTCCAACCCCCTTCGCCTGTCCCATCCTCGGTGCCCATTGTCTCCCCTTCCGATTCCCCAAAACCTGCACCTGCTCGCACAGACAAAGTCGTCAATCTTTTAACCCCGCCCCCTGGGAAAGTGACGAAGCAGGCTGCTTCCCAAGACAGCACCACTGCTGTCCCTTCCCCAAGTCCAACCGCGCCTGTGCCGCTTAGCATACAGGCGCCTACTAATCCACCAGCCGAGTCTCGACCATAGAGCACATCTACTTTCAAGGCTGTCGTTTACCGCAGGGTCACTGAGCAGGTCGGGGCATCCCATGCTCCTCGTCCGTATCCAAGTCTGACACTGCGCCTGTCTATCTTTTACAACCAGCAGTGCTATGGAGGTTTTGGGTATCTTTTGATCTCTATTGCATTACTCAGCCCTCGCTTCAGTTTTTCTACGCCGAATGACGCGAGGGAATCCTTGTTGCGTACAATATGGCTGGCAGCATGCTCTTCGTTGTAACTAAGCATACTATCAGGAGGGTACGATACGAGTGTCCCGGCAGGCTGCTTTAGGTGCGGACTCCGACCATACCCGCTTCGTACTATACGGTGATTAATCGACCTTGAATGCCACCTTGAGAATACAACTGTATGTGCAATGCAAACCTATCTTGGTGAACCCATTGGCCTGCTTGGAAGGTCAAGATGCCGGTGAGCGCTACACCGCAAACAAGGTGATATGATGTGGATACACGCGCACTCGTCTCCTCCGGACGGTGACAAAACATGGATTTCTCTATGCGCGGGTGTGAAGACGACATTGCCCACCAACAGAGACAAGCTCTAGCTAGCCACGAGACGACGCACGACAACAAGTTCCCAACGCAGAATCCACCAATTGACCACGACGTACATTCCATGTCCCCTTACGCCTCGCTCCAACTGGTCCATGACCAAACCGAGACCCGAGGGGCCACACCATGTCCATCGTGGGCACCTGGTCGATTCTCCCTCACACAAAACTGAGCACATCACAACATCATCATCAGCATGAGTCAAAGAAAGACGCTCGTCAAAGACCACTCACCGACATACCTATGGCGGAGCGAAAGCGCTTGTAAAATGACACTCGTCATAGGCTCGCACCACACTGCCATTCCTACGTTTCCGGTGTAAGATGTGATGTGCGCTTAATACAACCTGCACTGATGGGACTGTTGTTAAGCCTGATAGATGATAAGTCGGTCGTACAACAACACGACGTGAGAGAACCGTACCCTAGGCAGAACTGCTTGTGCCCCGTGCGGAAGGGAGCGACGCCACCGTGGCGTAGAAATGCGGTCCACTTTAACCACTAAACCTACGCAGAAAGCATGTTAGCATTTTAGTACGGACTAGGCGATAACGATAGGACGACATACTCTTCGAGAGCGGCCCATCCGAGGCAATACTCCAACTACATGCTACCTCAACCACGAACACCCTCTGGTAGAATACTCTGAAGAACAGGCTGATCGCGTTTGTTATTCCGCCGAAAAGAAACACGGCCAACGTCGCCGATCCGAGCAACGGACACACCTGTAAACGTCCAACACGATGTATCTTCCAGCCACGCGGTCATTACATGATCACACCCACAGGCAGGGGTGCTGCCGAGGATGAGGGTGGCCTGCTGGTACTTAGTTTCGAGAGACGTTTGTCTTTTTGGACCAACCGTTTAGGGTCTTCGCTGGGCCACAGCGAATGGGACGTTTGAACGAAATCCTTCAGAGTGAACGTCGGGCAGCCGCGGAGTAGCCCAACATCCACATCGAAGCGTAGCGCTCGCAGGCACCAAGAATAAACAAGGCCCATGCGAGAACAAAGGATCAAGGCGATTCGAGTTGAAAGTGGGGACGATGAGCGTCGACGCGGGTGCGGCGGGAGATGGGGTTCATCGCACTGGCCCCATCGTCCCTCTTTTATATGTCCTCCGTGCGCTGGTTGGAATTCTGTGAGCACACGATCGGCATTCCATGTCTCGATTTGTTAATTGGCAATTTGGCATGCTGTCGGAGGACTTTTGGGGCGATCGCGGGTTTCGTGTTCTTGCCGGTTGACCTGAAGAGTCGAAGTAATCTGTGACAAGTATACCTCTGAGCTAACTTGATGTTCGTACGATGTACGACTTTGATGGGGCCCGAATTCGTGAAGTACTAGTAGCGTTTCACGGTGAAGTCAACTCCGCGCCAAATCCCTTGCCGGAATCATCACCGGAACGCAATCACACCGCGGATTGGCATCGCCTGATCCGGGCAGACCAAGTACTCTCGCTGCCCCTTCCTTTGCTCAGAAAAAGGAGACCTTGGAGACATAAGCGTGCGCCATCGTGATAGCCAGAGGATGTGGAAACACCGCAGCTTCACCATCCAGGACCAGCGCTTGATCAGAATCTGTTGCCTACACTTTTAGATTACCCCGCAAGACGCCCGGAACGATAGTTTGTTAGGTAATCAATACAAACGTTACAGTTTTACTGCCTCCGAGTCATCTTCCTACTGATTCCTTGTAATGCCAAGACGACTTTTTGCCTAACAACAAACTCTAGCCATAGGACGATGCACAACAAAATCACCAGACACAGAATCCGCCATTTGACCACGACATACATCCCATGACCCCTCGCGCCTCGTTCCAACTGGTCCATGACCAAACCGAAACCCGAGGGGGCACGCCATGTCCGTCGTGGGCACTTGGTCGATTCTTCTTTTCCCGGAACTGAGCGCGTCGCCACAAGTCGTAAAGGCAACGTCAGCAATGGTCAAAGCAAGATGCTCGTCGAAAACCACTCACCGACTTGAGTGCTGTGTTCATGAGAGGCTTGTTTAGATCACTGACTCGGCTCTCGATCTCAAGCTTCATCAACACACCTATGACGGAGTGGAAGCACCTGTAAATGACACCGGTCAGCCACGTCGCTCCACTACTTATGCATACATGTACCAGTGCCAGATCTCGCCTAATACAGCCTGTGCTGCTGAGCCTAAGGCCCTGTTAGTCACTCGTACAACAACTTGACATGAGAAAACTCTACCTTGAGCGGTGACTTGGACGCACAATTTCCGGAATACCCCATGCATTCGCGTTGTGCATACGAGCCTTTAGCAAGTACCATAGAATCAATACATGTACGCAGTAAGCAGCAACTTCAGACACACCTCGTAGCAGACGTCTAACGTGACGTGAAGGTTGCTCCGCGCTTTCATCATCCAGCCACCGGATTGCCATGCTATCCCAGGGACGATGTCGAGGATCAGGAAGTCGTGTTCAAACTGCGTGCAGACGTTTGGTTTCTTGGAGCAATGGTGTAAGGCTGGTCGCTTGGATGAATCCCCGGAAGGCACGTCAGAGAGTGAACATCGCGCGGTCGCGGAGTAGCCCAACATCCACATCGGAGCGCAGCTCAAAAGGACCAAGAGTAACGAAAAGGGGGACAGCGCCCATGCGGTTACGGACAAGGGGAGCAAACCAGGCGAGGTACGCAAATAAAATTGTGATTTGAAAGTGGAGGAAAGGGGAGCGTCGACGCAGGGGGCTGCGGATGATGGGTTTCATCTCATCGACCTGGTCGGCCCTCTTTTATGTGTCCCCGGTGTACTGGCTGGCATTCCGAAGGCATTCCAATATTTCAATTTTTTTTTGAGTTGGAATGCTGTCGGAGAACTTTTGGGGAAACAGCGGGTTTGGCATTCCCGCCAGTTCACCTATAGGTCTGAGATAAACCTTGTTATCAGTATATTTGCTGGTACGACGTACGATTTCGAGGAGCAGTACTACCGCAGGTCAAGTGTGAGCGCGGTGTTTGAATTTGAGTATAGCCCAACTACACTCACGCCGATATGGACTCTGTCGTACTCGAGACGAGCTTGGGCGACATCCAACTCGAGCTCTACTGGGATCATGCACCCAAGGTAGGCCTGAACAGCGCCCCAGTCCAATCCAGCACACCAACCTGAATCTAACATTCATCCCGAGTCCCACAGACTTGCAAAAACTTTGCAGAGCTCACCAAAAAAGGCTACTACAACAGTGTGATATTCCACCGAATCATCGCCGTACGTCCACGTCTTTCTTTTGCAAGCACGCGTCATGCCTTATGTACGCGTTGTTTTTTTGGTTCTAGGACTTTATGATTCAGGGCGGCGATCCGACGGGGACGGGTCGCGGTGGGACGAGTATATACGGGCAGCGATTGTGCGTTTCCTTCCCTCCCTCTGTCGCGTCTTCTTACACCACGTTCATTCTATCTTGTAGTGAGGACGAGATACATCCTGAACTCCGGTTCACTGGCGCAGGTATCCTCGCCATGGCTAACTCGGGTCCCAACACCAACGGTGCGTGACACGATCCATTGCTAGTGCGCCTGTACCCTTCCTTCGACGTCCTGACGCACTCCAACATCAAGGTTCCCAATTCTTTATTACCCTCTCCCCAACACCCTACCTCGATAATAAGCACACCATCTTTGGGCGTGTCAGCTCGGGAATGCGGGTCGTACAACGGTTGGGCGCCGTTGCAGTGGACGCGCAGGATAGGTACGTTCGCGTCGACCGGCACGGATACGATGCGCCATGTCCCCTTTTGTGGATGCTGACTGGCATTCCACCTAGGCCAAGAGAGGACGTCAAGATTTACAAGGCACGGACGGTGTGATGTAACATCAGGCGAGGGCGACGCGTCGAGGCACTGAGGATGAGGAGGGGGACGCATGATTGATGCTCTACTCTAAGGGGTTAGGAATTGCATTGGCGTACTGATCGGAGGGGCAAGCAATCCAGCGACAGGCTGTTCGCACCGTCCATTTTGCCATCGATTATGTTCTACTACAAAGGTACGCAGTACAAAACAAGGATGCACACGCCGTTCGGGCTCCCCGGTATGAGTCACTCCGTTTATGCCTGAACGTCTTCTGTCAGCCTGTGCTCGCTATCCCCCGCATTCTTGACGGCATCACTGCACACCATGTTGCGGTTCATCGGATACTCTCGCAAGAACAGCGTCGATATCAGAGCCAACCCAGCCAACCCCGTTCCCACCATCCACACCGTCGCAATCGACCGCGCCCACGCGTGGAGCACCGCCTGGCGAAGAGCAACGTCCTAGTTAAGCCCAACCCCCCGTCAGTCCATCGTCGGCCTCCAACAAACCAACACAGTACGAGCGACCCACCACGATCAAGTGAACTCGACCGACGTTATCGTTGAGCGCAGCGATACCATTCCCAAGCCCAAGACTCGCCACGTTGGGGATGGCGGCGAGTTTGCGTGGAAGCACGCTGGCGATGATGGCCTCACCCATGGAAATGCCTACAGCGCCGCCCAGCACGCTGGAAATACGTTTAACATGTCTATTGAACGGACGGAGAGACAGGAAGCTGACCGAATGAACATGATGGCGCTCGTTGCAGTGGCCATGTCTTTTGCAGGCATCGCTGCTTGAATGGCTACGATAGGGATCTGGTATAAGAAGCCTACTCCGAGGGCAGACACAAGAGGAAAAAGCTCTTGCTCGGCACTTTGAATCACGGACCATCGTAAAGTAATGCTCAGATGGGGGGGAAAAAAGAAACGTACATGCTCGATGTATAGTCCAGGGTGATCATGAGACCAGTGCCTAGGGTAAACAACGTGCACCCAAGCCAGATCGCTGGTCGGTTTTTCCCCATCTTTGAGACAATAAATCCAGAGATGACGGAGAGGCTGGAAGACCCGAGGACGAAGGGAAGCGATCTAATCACGATGGGTAAGCAACCTTGATGTCTGAGAGCAGTGAAAATAAGTACTTGATTCCTGAAACGGTAGCCGAAGAACCGAGCACTAAAGAAATCGAAACGTCAAATTTCATGATACGCCGATAGAATGGGAAAACCACCTTGGTAAAACAAGGGAAGGAAGCTGATTATAAATTTAGCATGATATCCCTTCACCTCATACAGAGTTTTCCGTGCTCACTATGTCGTTGCAACGAAAACGTTACTATAGAGGAATGCACCTGCTAAGAGACAAACAGTGGTACGTGTCTTCGAGGTTCTGTCATCATAGCATGCCAACCTCGAGTTAAAAGCTCACCTTGAATAAACGAGGAGGAAGGATAGCGGAACGTTTTGTGAACGTTTCGTTCACCCCGCCGACGACAAGTAGAGCCACTCCCACGACGAGCGGACCAATTGTCCGCGGTTCTTTCCCTTTGGAGGGGGTAAGCGATCGATCTGAAAACAATGACATAGTGGACTAACAGCTTTGCTGGCCAAAGTTGAACCCGATGAGCAGGGAAACGACACCTGCAACTAGACTAAATAGTCCAATAAAATCGAGCTCGGCAAGTTGGTCGCGAAGCGGGCGTTTTGGGGGCGGGCGAACGTTGAGGAAGACAAACAGCAGTGTCACTGCAATACCACCGATAGGTCTGCAGATTAGTGGTCAAAAATGTTGTTATCAAATATAACAAGCACGAACAAGTTAAATAAAAAACACCATCTCCAAGAAACATGTTGCGCCAGAGCCTTGACCAATTTTAGTGACGTTTGGGGAAAAATTGTAGCCTTACACCGCCGAGGAGTGGTCCAACCACACTGTCCATAACAACGTTAGCGGTAGCCAGTCCCAATTCGTGCGAGGGAACTACCTTGCAATACCATACGTAGCGCCAAGTATTCCACCATAACGCCCTCGACTAGGGGATCGTCAGCTGGGCCAGAGACTCTCTGGTCCTTGTATGCGCACTCTTTCAACGGAACGATGTCCGAGATAGTGATCATCGGGAGCTGCATAAGGCCACCACCTCCAATACCCTGGAGTGCTCTGCACCCGATCAGCCAAGTCATATTTTGCGCAGCCCCACAAAGAGCCGATCCGAGCTGACAGAGCAAAAATGAGTTAAGGGCACGCACACTCCAATCTAGGAAAATTGAAATATACCAAGAACACAGCCATGCATGCATAGAGGACTGGTTTTCGTCCTAGCTTTTAGGTGAGAAATATCGCCCACCTCATCAATGAAGGATCTCACCAAAGATATTGGATAGTTTTCCATAGAGGGGACCAAACGCGCCAGCTCCAAGCAAGTATGCACTAATACAACATGTGGACGGACATCCCCTAAATTCCGAGATGGAGACATACCTTCCAACCCAGCTGTAGTGATTGCCCCCCTTAAGGTGGGCCACGATGGTGGGGAGCGAAGTTGCGGCGATGGTCTTGCAATTTCCCCATCAGACACAAACTACATCACGTAGACTCTGACTCACCATATCCGCCACGCCGAGGAACATGGTACATATCAAAGCAAAGCTGACGATACCTAGCCTATTCTCGGGGAAAGCCTGCTCCCCATTGTCCTTCGAGGGACTTCCTGGCTCTTGCAGCTTTGTAGTACTTAGTTTCTCTTCGTTGGGAAACTCGGATGTCATGATCTTGGGGTGTTCTGGCCATCCGAGAAAACTGGGCAAGGGTTTATGAAAGAAGGCCCGGGAATCGTAATACCGAAGCATGTCCGAAGGCACTCGGATCACTATGACAATCGCATTCCGATAATATCCGGCCAGTCCAGTAGCACGAGCCAAACGTGATCGGGATCGATTGTGAGACTTGGCGTCGCGAAGGCTATGACTTGAGCTTTTCGTGACCTAGTCCGCCATTAGCACATGCGCTCGGTGTGTAAACCTCTCCGGGTTTTCGCTTCCGCGGATTACTGCCTCGTACTGTGCGGGTGGGTCCCAAGCAAAAAAGTTCGTTTTGACGGAGTCACAGTGACCATGCGCATTGTTGGAAGCGTGCACCTCGACGGCTTGGATCCTTTGGGTGTTGTTCGTGTTGTCCAAGAAAGCGAAAAGTACTGAGACACTGGGCACTGGGCGTGAGAGCTGAGTCTCAAGAAAGCAAGTACGTCGCCTCTGTTCCGCTGTTTCAACTTCTGTTTCGAGTGTCTAGATGCAGGGTTACAGGCCCAACTTGAAATAGTGACCAAGAATGAGAAACATGAACATGCGAACCTGTACTTACTACGAGGCCGATATAAACGTTTGTTTGACTTTGGAAAATCAAAGTTGTCCTTGTTCGAGCAACTGTTAGTCAACGTCAACTTGAAATCTCTGTTTCATTTTGCGGTTGATTCTTCCGTGCGAACTGGGCGAGTTTGGGGGAGATACTAGACTACCGTTTCTGGCTTTAAGCGGGCGGTGCTGGTGATGGCCCATCCTGAACCTAGTCTGGTCACCAGACTATCCTGAACCGTGCACATGCCTTGGCCGATGGTGATCCGATACTGATCAAGCGGCGTTAGCCAACGTCAGCCATAGGCCGGCACTTGAAGAAGGACGACGGTCAAGGTTTATGAGGGCGCGGACTTGCCAGTGATCGGATTGGATGTGAGTGTTGACGCGTCGCCAATTATCACGGCGACAGAGGAACTTCAAGGCAGCAGAGAACGCATTTCAAGTTGTTCGTTGAACCGTGTCGCAGGTGTTCTCAGGCTCTACGAAAAGGTCGAAGAGAGCACTGGCGACTCGGATTGGCGCGGGTCGAGCGCCAGCCTGAGTGCCTTCCGTATGCACCACTGGGTCAGAAAACCGAGTGCCAGACAGTGACCATCGTTTTGCCGTCGTTTGTGTTCTACATACAAAGACTCCGAGTCGTACAAAGCAAGGAAATGTAATCCTCTACCGGCCAGAGCTAAGACCTGGGCATGAGCCTGGCCCCGGACGTCGCCAAAAATGATTCCATGAAGAAAATCACCGACACTGGTCTATCCCTGGACCTCTTCTTCCACCATCTCCTCGCTACCGCTGACACCCTGATTCCGGACGTCGTCACTCTTGCGGTCCATCGAGTACTCTCGCAAAAACAGCGTCGATATCAGAGCCACCCCAGCCATCCCTGTTGCTACCATCCATACCGTCGCGATCGAACGTGCCCACGCGTGCAGTACCGCATCACGAAGCGCGACGTCCTAGTTGGGGTCCAACCCCATTGGTCGACGAACAGCGAAGTACCAATGCATAGTCACACACCGAAATTAAGTGGACTTTCTTGATGTTATCGTTAAGCGACGTAATTTTGTTCCCAAGCCCGAGGCTGTCAATATTCGGGATCGCGGCTAGTTTCTTTGGAAGTACACTAGCGATGATCGCTTCGTCGACCGCAAGGCCTACCGCGGCACCCAGCAGGCTAAAAACATAGGTAGTTGTTGTTAAGCTAAGCGCACAAGAAAATAGTTACTTACCGAAGGAACATGTAAGCGCTTGTTGCCGTAGCCATGTCCTCTGTAGGCATCGCTGCCTGGAGTGCTACTATCGGGACCTGGTACAAAAATCCTACTCCAAGGGCTGACACCAAAGGAAAAAGTTCTTGCTCGGCCCTTTGGATCGTTGAGCATCGCAAAGTAACGCTCGGTGAAGGAAAAAAAGAAGCATACATGCTCGAGTTGTAGTCCAAGGTGATCATGAGACCAGTGCCTAGAGTAAACAGCGTACTCCCGAGCCAGATCGCTGGTCGGTTTCTCCCCATCTTCGAGGCAACGATTCCAGAGATAATGGAGAGGCTGGAAGACCCAAGGGTAAAAGGAAGCGATCTGACACGATGGGTAAGCAACCTTGAAGTCTGAGAGTAGGGGAAAAGGGTACTTGATTCCTGCTCCAGTAGCCGAAGAGCCAAGTACTAAATAAATGACAAATCCAGTGTTCACACACGACAAAATCAAAAAGGAAGGACCTTGGTAAAACAAGGAAAGGTAACTGATATTAGAATTAGCAAGATTTCGCTCTCTGTCATGCGAGGTTCTCTGGGCTCACTATATCGTTGGAACGAAAACGGCACTGTAGAGGAATGCAGCTACTAGGAGGCACCCAGTGGTACGCGTCTTCGAAGTTTTGTCATCATAGCATGCCAACCCTAAGATGGAAGCTTACTTTGAATAAACGGGGAGGAAGGATAGCCGAACGTTTTGTGAACACTTCGTTCACCCCGCCGACGACAAGTAGAGTCACTCCCACGACGAGCGGACCAATTGTCCATGGATCTGTCCCTTCAGAAAGGTGAGCGATCGATCCGTCAACAAATCTCATTGTGGACTAACAGCTTTGCTGGGCAAAGTTGAATCCTATGAGGAGAAAAACAACTCCTGCAACCAGACTAAATAGTCCAATAAAATCAAGCTCTGCAATTTGAGCGCGAAGTGGGCGTTTTGGAGGTGGACGGACGTCGAGGAAGACAAACAGCAGTGCCGCTGCAATACCACCGATAGGCCTGCAGATCAGAGGTTAGAAATGTCGAATCAAGCCCTGCCATTATAAGAAGCACGTACAAGTTAATGAAGAAACACCATCTCCAAGAAACATGCTGCGTCAATGCCTTCGTAGATTTAGTCGGTTTACAGATGTGTTGGAGAAATCGTGGACTTACACCGCCAAGTAGTGGTCCAGCCATACTAAGTATCCAGGATAGTGTCAGTGGATGCCAAGCTCGAATCATGCATGGACTACCTTGCAATACCATACGTAGCGCCAAGGATTCCAGCGTAACGTCCTCGACTACGGGATCGTTAGCTGAAGCATGCAGTGGATCTTTGTGATTCTTGTATGCGTACTCTTTCAATGGCACGATATCCGAGATAGTTATCAATGAGAGCTGTATGAGACCGCCACCTCCAATGCCCTGGAGTGCCCTGCACCCGATCAACCAAGTCATACTTTGTGCACTCCCACAAAGCGCTGATGCGAACTGACATGGCGAATAAGCAAAGGGTACGCAGACTCCACTCCAAGAAGATGGAAACTTGCCAAGAAGACAGCGATACATGAATATAGGAGAGGTTTTCGCCCTGGTTCACAAGTAATAAATGAATGTCGCGCCCATTTCATGAATAGAGAATCTCACCAAATACGCTGGACAGTTTTCCGTAGAGTGGAGCAAACGCGCCAGCTGAGAGCAAGTATGCACTAATATATGTAACATGTATCAGCCCACTGGTGCACGTCCTCCGAATACCGAGATGGAGGACACGAACCTTCCAACCCAGCTGTAGCTATTTCCGCCCTGAAGGTGGGCTACGATGGTGGGGAGTGCGGTTGCGACGATCGTCTTGAAATTTCTTCATCAAACACCACCATTGCACATGAAGGCTCTGTACTCACATAATCGATCGCTCCAAGGAACATCGTACATACCAAAGCGAAGCCGACGATACCTAGCCTATTCTTGGAAAGGGCCTCTTCATCCGGCCTGTTGGGGACACCCGGCTCTTCCTGTTTTGCAGCGAGTTCTATCTTGCAAGAGTTGGATGCCATGGTCCTCGAGGGTTATGACAACTTCCGAGATTTTATGCCTATTCCAGCTCTTGGCCAACACTGGATGATGCTAAATTAAGGGGAATAGAAGAACAACATTCGACATAGCAAGGCGCTCTAGAACCACCGTTTGACTGATCTGTCATGTCAGACAAGACCGACAAAGGGGCCCATCGAAGACCTGACGGTCACCGCCTGCCGTGCAGTGCAGTCATCAATCAATACTGTAGTGCGCCACAGAGGTCCCTTGATCTAAAAGTCGGACTCCGACTGCGCTTAGCGAGCGACCAACCCAACATTCACATACTTATCTCACAGCGGCACACACCGCCTCCAGGATAAGTATTAAAGTAATTGGACCAGACGATGCCGAACGCTTGAACGTTCAGACGTGGCGATGCGTCAGCAGCTGAAGAACAGAGGACGAAGGAGGAGACACAAATATCTCAGGAGCGGTTACAGCGATATCGAGCCTTCCAGTGCATCATCCGTGTCCACTGGGACAATACACTCTCAGGGGCCCATCCACAAGCCACGACCGCTCTGGTTGCATCGTCCTGGGCCGTAAATTAATGTCGGATCAAGAAATCAAACGATACTGACCATCCTTTTCACCATTCTGATCGTTGGTGTTCGACATACAATTACTTGTACGATGCAGGGACACACATTCTCATCACACGATGCCCTCTGGACTCCTGGAATGTATCTGAATATCTGAAAACGACCGTGAACCAAGTCACCATGACACTGAGATATACCTGGACCTTTGCTACCAGCAACTCGGTCCATCGAGTACTCCCGCAAAAACAGCGTCGAAATCAGAGCAACACCAGCCATCCCCGTCGCGACTATCCATACCGTCGCGATCGAACGCGTTCATGCGTGCAGTACCGCATCACGAGGCGTGACGTCCTAGGTAGGTCCAACCCAGTTAGTCGGCGGACGGCAAGGGACCAACGCAGTGTCACGCACCGAAATCAAATGGAAGAGAAGCCCGGGAATGGTGGTACCGAAGCGTGTCCGAAAGCGCTCGCATCGCCATGATAATCGCATCCCCCGATAATCCAGCCCAGACCGGCAGCACGAGCCAAACGTGATCGGGATCGATTGTGAGACTTGGCGTCGCAAGGCTGTGACTTGAGCTGTTCATGACCTAGTCCGCCATTAGCACATGCGCTCAGTGTGTAACCCTCTCCGGTTTTTCGCTTCCGCGGATTACTGCCTCGTACTGTGCGGGTGGGTCCCAAGCAAAAAGTTCGTTTTGACGGAGTCACAGTGAACATGCGTGCACGTTGGCACGTTGGATCCTTTGGGTATTGTTCATGTTGTCCAAGAAAACGAAGAGTACTGAGACACACCTCCACGTGCAGGCCGCAACCCAAACGTGCATCGGCGAAGCACACCACCCTGTGCCCCTCCACGGTGTCTCCGAAGATACTGGGCACTGGGCGTGAGAGCTGAGTCTCAAGAAGCAAGTACGTCGCCTCTGTTCCGCTGTTTCAACTTCTGTTTCGAGTGTCTAGATGCAAGGTTACAGGCCCAACTTGAAATAGTGACCAAGAATGAGAAACATGAATATGCGAACCTGCACTTACTACGGGGCCAATATAAACGTTTGTTTGACTTTGGAAACTCAGACTTGTCCTTGTTCGAGCAACTGTGATTCAACGTCACTTGCAGTCTCTGTTTCATTTTTGTGATGGATTCTTCCGTGCGAACTGGGCGAGTTTGGGCCAGCTTCCGAGATACTGGCGTTACATGTCGATAGATCTAGTACGTAGTACATACACTTCGAGCACGTGGATATTTGAACGTCGAAACCACCATTTCTGGCTTGAAGCGGGCGGTGATCGGCCAGGGCATATTCCACGTGCATCACTAGGGACGAAGTGACGCTGACCGAATGTTAGCCACGTCGTCCTAGGCCAGCATTGAAACTTATAAAGGCGCGGACTTGATTGGATTGGATGAGGGTGTCGACGCGTCGCGACAGAGGACAAAGCAGGAGCGTGGGCACTGGGTACACATTTGGTCCGATTGGTGGGCCGACTCAGCGGCGAGCGCTAGTGATGGCTCCCACACCGGATCAAAAATCAAATGACACCGACCATCCTTTTCATCGTCCTGGTCAATCATTGGCGTTCTGCATGTGATTAGTATTCGTACAAAGCAAGGATACAATACAGCAGTGCCCTCCAGGCTCTCAGTGGCATACACCTGAATATCTGAAAACATTAACATTGAAACCAAATCCCCATGACACAGGCTGGTCAATGCCTGGGCCTTTCTACTGGCATCTCCTCGCTTTTCCCCGCATTCTGGACCCCACCACTCTTGCGGTCCATCGAGTACTCCCGCAAAAACAGTGTCGAAATCAGAGCCACCCCAGCCATCCCTGTCGCTACTATCCAGACCGTTGCGATCGAACGCGCCCACGCATGTAGTACCGCATCACGAAGCGTGACATCCTAGGTGGGTCCAACCCAGTTAGTCAACAGACGGCAACAGACCAACGCAGAGTCACGCACGGAAATCAAGTGGACTTGCTCGATGCTATCGTTGAGTGAGGTAATGTTATTCCCAAGCCCGAGGCTGTCAATGTTCGGTATGGCAGCCAATTTCCGTGGAAGCATAGTGGCGATGATCGCTTCATCGACCGCAAGCCCTACCGCGGAACCCAGCACGCTGGGAACATCAGCCATTTCTGCCAAACTGGACACACAAGAAAATAGTTGCTTACCGAAGGAACATGTAAGCGCTCGTCGCGGTAGCCATGTCCTCTGCTGGCATCGCTGCCTGAAGTGCTACTATCGGGATCTGGTACAAAAAGCCTACTCCGAGGGCTGCCACCAGTGGAAAAAGTTCCTGCTCGGCACTTTGGATCGTCAAGTGATGCTCAGAAGAGGAAAAAAGAAACATACATGCTCGAAGTGTAGTCCAGGGTGATCATGAGACCAGTGCCTAGGGTAAATAGCGTGCTCCCGAACCAAATGGATGGTAGGTTTCTCCCCATCTTCGAGGCAATGAATCCGGAGATGATGGAGGCACTCGAAGAACCCAGAATGAAGGAAAGCGATCTAGCACGACAGGTAAGCAGCCTTAAACTCTAAGAGCAGGGGAAATAGGTACTTGATCCCTGCACCAGTAGCCGAAGAACCAAGTACTAAAGAAAAGTCAAACCCAATGTCCACACACAACAATATTCGAAGGAAAGACCTTGATAAAACAAGGGAAGGTAACTGATATTGATTAGCAAGATTCGCTCCCTGTCATACGAGGTTCTCTGAACTTACTAAATTGTTGGAATGAAAACGGCACTGTAGAGGAATGCAGCTGCTAGGAGGCAACCAGTGGTACGCGTCTTCAAAGTTTTGTCGTCATATGCGTGCAAACATTAAGATGGAAGCTCACCTTGAATAAACGGGGAGGAAGGATAGCTGAACGTCTTGTGAACGCTTCGTTCACCCCACCCAGAACAAGTAGAGTCACCCCCGCAACGAGCGGTACAATTGTCCACGGTTCTGTCCCTTCAAATGGGTTAGCAATCATCCTCAAACATGACACAGTATACTCACAGCTCTCCTGGCCAAAGCTAAACCCTATGAGGAGGAAAACGACTCCTAAAACCAGACTGAAAAGTCCAATAAAATCAAGTTCGGCGATCTGATCACGAAGCGGGCGTTTCGGAGGTGGGTGAACGTTGAGGAAGGCAAACAATAGTATCATTGCAATTCCACCGACGGGCCTGGAGCTTGGTGATCAGAAGTGCTGAATCGGGTCTCGCAAACACGTACAAGTTAACGAAGAAACACCATCTCCAAGAAACATGTTGCGCTAGAGCCTTGGTTGATTTAAGCATTTTTGCAGATGCTTTGAGAAAATTGTAGTCTTACACCACCAACGAGTGGTCCAGTCACACTGTCCAGAACAGCGTTAGTCAACCCCAAGCTCGGAACGTGCGAGAAGACTACCTTGCAATACCATACGTAGCACCAAGCAATCCACCGTACCGTCCCCGCCTACAGGACCGTCAGCCAAACCAGGAAGTGGACATCTGTGATTCTTGTATGCGTACTCTTTCAACGGCACTATGTCCGAGATAATTATCAATGAAAGTTGATTGAGACCACCACCTCCAACCCCCTGGAGTGCTCTGGACCCGATCAACCAAATCATATTTTGCGCAAGCCCACAAAGCATTGATCCGAGCTGAAATCGCGAATGAGCAAAGAGTACGTACACTTCAATCCAAAAGAATGGAATCGTACCAGGAAAATAGCTATACACGAATAGATGACTGGTTTTCGTCCTGGTTCACGGGTAAGAAATACTGCTTACACGCACGCTTCGTCAACGAGGAATCTCACCAAACATATTGGACAGCTTCCCGTAGAGGGGACCAAACGCGCCAGCTGAAAGCAAATATGCACTAATATAACATGTTGTGAGCCCAATGGTGGACATTCTTTAAATCCAGATATGACGGAGACGTACCTTCCAACCCAGCTGTAGTTGTTTCCTCCCTGGAGATGGGCTACGATGGTGGGGAGCGCAGTTGCGACGATCGTCTTGCAATTTCTTCGTCAGATGTCACCATAGCACGAATACTCCGACTCACCTGATCGAGCACACCAAGGAACATGGTACATACCAAAGCGAAGCTGACAATACCCAACCTATTCTTGGGGAGAGCCTGCTCCTCATCCTGCTTGCAGGAAATACCTGGCTCCTTCCGTTCTGCAGCGAATCCTTCATTGTGAGAAGAGTCGGATGCCATGGGTCTGGATGGTCTTGACCTGAAACGACTCGGCGAGGTTTTATGACCATTCTAGCTCGCGCTGGCCAACTCTGGCCGATGCTAAAGGGGATAGATAAAAACATCTATCTTGCAAAGGTGAGACGTGACCATTTGTTTACCCGGTCCGCCACGCACTTACCGGCATGTTACGCCGGCGCCCGATCAACGGCGCATCAACGGTGGGGTGCGGACTTCTCCCGTTATACGTCTCCGCCGACCCATAGCTTCTGTGGATCCCGAATACGGGCCTGAGTACGGCCCATCCACAAAGTTCCCTGATGGAGCGACCACTGACATGCGCTTCGTTGGAGTGTACTGTCTGTCAGTACGGCGCAAGTACTAAAACTGTCTGCTCTCGGAGTGTTGAGTGCTTGCCGTCGTCTCCGGGTATTTGGAAGACGCGTTACAGATGAGGCAATTGAGCACTACTCACGTGGACTAGATCAACTTCGACCTGGGGCGCACGTGTCTTCTACTTTTACCCTTTTTCTTTTTTGTTCCTTTCTCGGATACCCCGATTCCGTGCAAACCGGGCCAATTCTGTTTCTCGACTTGCTCTGCAGTAGTGATCACGATCTATACTGAGGATCCATGACAGGAGTCACTGAGACATTTCAAGACCGAGTATCGCGCAAGTGAAGTTGCTCGATCGATGTTGCAGGGTGAATTAGGATCATCATGGTGTATGCCACGGTCGATATACTTATCTCCCTCTCCATAACAACTTGGATTTGGAAGCAATAGGAAAACTCGTCTGCGGATCACAGAGGCAAGGGAATGATTGCGACTCCACATGCGAAAGTTGATGTAGATGGCCCGGTCTTCGGCGGCGCAACGCAGTCTGGCCAAAAGTTTCAGCATACTGTAACTTGCATGGTATTACTTCTTTACCCAAGTTAATCAAGCTCATGCACATACGTGTCCATGTTTCATCAGCGCAAATTAAAACAAACTGCCGCATCAGCTGAGCACGCGGTCGAAAAAGTCTCAGATAAGTGGGTTGGGTACCAATTGGATCCAGTGCACTCGATTGGTGGGCAGATACTTACCCACTTTGTATCAACACCCACATGGGGATGACAGGGTATCACATGAACTTCTCAATTAAACCGCGGTGTGACTTCGCCATTGTGCTCTGTCGGGACGAGAAGTCCCAAGAGGTCCATGTGTGACCGGTGACCCCCTCAAGGACACTTGGCCTTGTGGGGGTTCGGAATCAAGTATTTGGCCCGCCGGTGTCGTACTGATCACGCTGACCATCTTCTGCTGGTGATCCTCAAGCACTAGGTCGAGCTTGGGGGAGATGATCCATGTCGTGACGATACTAATGTTGATTGGGTTTCTTTTTCCAGTAAGCAAGGTGGCCCGTTTTTCGGGAAACCTACTGCGACTATCAGTTACGAAGGTCGTCGGAAGGTCCTAGAACGTCTGCCACGAGACGCCCCCTATCCTCGCTTCAAGGATTCGACTATGCATGTACGGTCCTCCACTCGGTCAGAACGAACTTTGGTGTAGAGTCCATACATGGCCGCCTAGGAGAAAGCACGGCTTCGAGGAGACTCAACAGCGTGCTTTACACATATGATCGAGTCGCCTCTTGGCATGCTAGCGGATGCTAGTGCACGCCCACGATTACTTCAGCGTGACAACAATAGGAACTCTCCGCTACAAGCGCCTTGAAGATCCGAAATTATTCAAGAGATGGGCAAAGTTATGCATTTGGTGGATCCCGATGGTACCGGCGCACACTCACTGACCTAATCGATCGCAGGAGACGAGGTATTCAAGTTCTGATGACCACGGTTCGCTCGGTAGACTCCGTCGTAACCTGTTTCTGCTTACAAGATTCAATCCTGGATTTCCATAGTATCGAAGAAAAAAGAAACACCTATCAACAATCATGTCATTACATCGTACACGTTCGGGTCCACCTATATTCATAAATACACTGTAAAAAAGTCTCTAGTCATTGCAGATAAATCAAGCCAACTCGATAAAAAGTAAGAAAAGAAAAAAAGATCATCCACGTCCCATCCAAAGAGACGACCAGTCCAGACAGAATGCGCCTCCACGTTTCCTTCCCATCAAAGCATCATGCATGATGGTACCCATTCGGCACCTGCAACCCACCACTCCCACTACGCATCACTGGCATCTGCCTCGGCGCCAACGTCGTCAAACTCATCTGCGACGCGTTCCTCGAGCGCGCCGACAATGACGACACACCCGCCACCATCGTCGCCCCTTCCTCCGGCATCGATACAGTTCCCAACGTCGGCGACGACGCGCGCGAGTGGTACTGAGACGCCGTCGACGCTCCAATCGGTGGATAAACATACGCCGGCTCGTAGTGAGACGGCGTCGGCGACACCCGCGCCGGTGACGCAGGAGAGGAATGTGCATGTCGCAACGTTGGTCGGGCGGGGTGCGAGGTCATGTTGAGCGGTGGGGGACGCGGACGCGAGAGGTGCGACGAGGAGACGAGGCGGCGGAGAGGTCGAAGGAGCGAGGGTAAGAGCATCCACGAGGACGTCGTTTGGGAGAGACTGCCTTCTTCCATCAAGTAGGCATTGTCAACGCCGCGCATTAGTGATGCGCGTCTCAGTCGTCGTAGCGCGGTGCTCAATGGTCGGCGTAGTCGGAGTGCTATGCAACCCAAGAGCAATAGCACCACGGAGTAGAATAGAAACATAACAAGCGAAAAGCCGAGAGACGCGCGCGTCAAGACGGGGGGTAAATGCTGTGATATTCTCTCCTCGATTGAATCCAAGTCTAGAAAAGGTGGTCGGATGGGCGTGATGGGAGGATGTTGCAAGTTGGAAGGTATATCTTGCACGGGGTCCACCAGAGGTCGACTGTAACTCGACAAGGGCTTCACCTCTTTGCTCGCTTCAAGGACCATCTTGCCAAGTGTCCAACTGATCGCGATGTCTCCGACGGTATCCACAGACTGGAACACGGGTCGTCCAAGTCCCTTCTTCTCAGCTTGCTGCGCGACCTTTTCGCCTTCAGTAGTCGAATTACCTCCAGGATCGACGATACGAGGGATCCCAATGCCTTCATGTAGCACGTTGGCAACCCATGCGGCTTTGAAACACTGCATCTGCAGTCGTGAAATCTCGACCGTGTCGCCCCACTTGCCCGTCTCGACGACCTGTCCGTTCTGCATCACCTCCCCATCCCCGCCAAGCAAGCCCGCCTTTTTCGACATTTCGTGTTCTCTGACGATCCCGTCCCAATCTCGCGCGCAAAACTGAGTTGCAGCGCGCTCGTACTGAACAAAGTCGTACAGACCGCCGAGTCCAAAGACGTGTTCCGAGGAATACCAGTACTCTGAGACGCCGATAAAATGTGACGATGCAAAGTTGATGCGCGGGACGTGAACGCCATTGAACAAACATGGCGCATCCGGGCATGGCACATCCTTGTTGAGAAGCGGCGCCGTCTTTTGTAAACACTGCGTGAAAGAGCCCGTACCCACCAACGTGTGATGCACAGTGGGGCCTCCGATCGAGTGTACCTTCTCCGTGAGTGACAGGTCCTTGAGCAAACACGGGTCTTGTATCTGTTGCGAGTCCACACCATCGTCAAGCATTCCCGCAGCCTCCGCATCCCTGATCACCTCAGCGACATACCGTTCCCTCGCCTGATTCGTCCCATACCCCAACCACGTCGTCACAAACACCTTGTGCTTGATCTCGGCCCCGCCCAACAACCGCAACCGCACATCTACCAGCGCCGCCTCATTCCCCACCACGTCCTCCTCGGCTGGCTCAAACGCAATCTGCGTCGATGCCCCGCCCATGTCCAGGAACCCGTACGTCGTCTGCTCGGCCCCGACGAAGCCGTCCATGAGGTAGTTGACGGCTATCCACCCAAAGAGGCCTTCTTCTTCGCCTGTGATGATTTGCACGCTTGACCCGCACGGTCCGTCTTTGGACTCGGACTCGATGCGGAAGACGGAGGCGGTTCGGAGGTAGGTGCATGCTGCGTTCAGGATGCGGGCCTGCTGGAGTGGCTCTAGTAGGCGCATGCCCGCCGTGGCGAGGAGGAACAGTGGCGTGTCGGACTCGAGCGAGGGTGGGATGTATGTGCGTGCATGTCGAATGAGAGGTTCCAAGTACCCAGCGACGCCTTCCGGGTTGTCTCCAAACGAAGATAAACCTAGACAAAAAAAAATAACCACGAGCATCAGCATGAAAGTGTCCTCAGAAATGCACAACCAGGTGCGAAAGAAAAGGGTATGAGGCGTACCAGGCTCGACTTTGTGATCCAGTCCTCGCCAACCTGCACACCTTTCTCTACCTTTGGCAACACGTTCCGGACAGCGTCTCCATAGTCCTCCAGTACGGTCTGTGGGTCTTTCCAGCTGTATATTTGAAGCCGCGAGCCGGATGAACCAGCGTCAATTACAATTCCGAATCGGCGTGCGGTCAACCAGGCATCACTGGACGTCGGTGGTGGCATTGACGATCATTTACTGTGAGAAATGAGCGTGGAGAGCTTTCTGTGAAAGCCCGTTTCGAGTATATGGTACAGTACGACGGCACAGGAAAGTCAAAAAGGATGGTCGGGTGTAAAAGGATATGATGCATCAATTTCAGCTACGGCAACTATCAAGGGACACCGTCATTACACAGAAAACGCTACGTATGTACAAGACAGCCTATATATCACTATGAAGGCAAAGAAAGTACTGTATGAAGATGAAGCAAATGAATGGGCGTCACGGTCTCGAGACGGTTGCTCGCCGTGGCCGAGTCCTCGTTCCACCATGCATGACCGAGTCCGCCTTCCTCTCCTCTGCCATCTTGTTTAGATCAATACCCCGCAACCTAGCTTGTGCTTCCCGAAGTCTCATCACGTCGTCCACCCAGTCCGTCTCCGCAGCTTTGCGAGCACCCACATCGTGCAGTCTCTGCTCTTCTTCGGGACAGAGAAGCGTAGAGGAAGTGCGTTCTCCGGAACGCCACAAAATGAGCTGTTGGACGCATTCGGGGAGGAGAATGTTGAGACAATACTACTACAAGTCAGGAACTAGGTGGGAAGTCACGTAAGAGGTACTTACGTCAAGTTTCTCGACTCCTGATAAGACCTCAAACTCCTCACACAGGAAAAAAACACTTTTCCGCGAGGGTGGTTGCTGGTCTTCGTCCGCAATGGGAGTAAGTGGACTGGGCTGAGAGGACGTATCCTAGGTCGGGAGATCAGAATACGTCCACGAACGATACAATTAGATTACCTTGCTTGTTACGTCCAATAGATGAACCTTCAGCTTAGAAACTTCGGGATGGGAAGGCAATAATGAGGGTTCAGTTGCGACTGCTTGCGAGACTTCGGCCAGAAGCTATTGAGTGCTCAGGGTCAGATCTCATGGATGATTGCGATATGCCGTACATCCAATTGAGTCTTGGGAGGCTTGATCGCAGGGACTCAGGGTGACACCGTTCGTGGGAGGAGGTAAATCCACCGGATCCTACGACTCGTGGTTCGGTGGAATTAATCAAACCGGTAGAAATGGACGTTACCTGTTCACGCCCATCAACAGCCATCTCAGAGACTTCAGCGACCTCAACCTGCTTGTAGAGTGTCGTCAGAGGTAAAGCTGCATTCGTCATGCCAACGTTCTTGTCTGCCTGTGTATCTTCTGGGACAACCAGCACCCTCGACACCTTCCATTTTGTCGTCCTGCATCGAAGCACGAGGCAATATCTCCGCTGACGCAACTTCTGGGGAAGCTTTGGCGGTAGCACCTCCTCTCTACCTCTCTGCTCCCGGTTACAATGTCCCCCGCGTCCAACCTCTCGGGTTTGAGGCCACTGTCCCCAAGTACCCACTCACATATTGCCTTTTGAACTGCCTTTACGAGTCGCGCATCCATGCCTCCTCTCACGCCTGCCGACTTCAGCAGTGTAACCCTCCCCGACCCACCCCTCATGAACGTCTCGTGCTTCCCTCTCGCAGGCGCATATTCCTTGTTTAAAATCGCTTGCAAGACGGGCTTCACATACGCAAGTTGTACGCGGACGGAAAGATCTTCAAAATCTTCTGCGGGTGGCGGTGGCGGCAAAGCAGATTCGTCAAGATCTTGCGCGTTCGCATCGCTGGCACCGTATTCCCCACCCTCGTCTCCGGATTCGGGGTCGTCTGTGGTCTTGATTGCACTCTCCCACTCTCCCCAATGGACACAGAATGAATCCATCCTCTTCCGAAGTGAAAAATTTATCCCTTATGATCACGTGTTCTTCGTCATCCAAAAACTTGACCCTGTATTTTTCCGTGCGATCCGGTACATGTTGGAGAATCTGGGCGGGCCAATAAAAACCTCCTGTTTTAGGAGCCAATGCGAAGATGAGTTCTCCCGGAATTTGGAGCGTCGGATCTGGAGGACACGGCGAGTAGCCGCGGAGTGGCGTCCCGTTGATGTCGTCCTTCAAGTTCGCTCTCGAGCGCTGCGCTTTCAATTTTCTCGTCGACTCTGTCGGCCTTGGCTTCTTAGAAGCCGTGTTTGTAGGCTTGTACGAAGGCTGTTTGAGGTCTGACATTTCAGCGTCGGATTCGTCGAGAGAGTCGTAGAAAGTGCCTCCAGTCGTGGCATAGGAAGATAAAAGTGCCGGGAGGCCATCTTTCTCGAGTGTAGAAGCCTTGTCCATACTTTGTACAGCGGATTCCCATCTTGCTTCCATGGATTCAATATCGTCAAGACGTGGTTTCTTGGTCGGCGGACCAGCATCGTCATTTGCAGACACGGAAGCGAGACGAAACGTGGCACGCGAGAAACGCTTAGCGCCACTATCGTCATTAATGGATTGGATATTAGAGGATGAAGGGGCAAAGATCGTACACAGGCGTCTGTGAGTCGAGGACGGGGACGGAAATTCTCCAAACATGGACACGCGAAGAGGGTGAGTCTGTACAACCTGGGATGTCGTATATGTAGTATCCGCCTGGGTCCTTGGTGTGGCCACTCACCTGGGCGGGCCACCACATGAGGGACTCGAACGACTCGGGGTCATTCTGAGGATGCGCAGTGTTGTCGGCGAGTACACCTGACTGGTTGACGACTACCCAGACGGAATTTCCAATATCCCAAGCGTGAGCACTTTGTTGTGCATTTGTCTTGTTCTTCTTTTGCTTCCGTTTGGGAGACAGGGGTTGTGACGGCAGGCTGAATGTCGACTCGGTGGGCTTCAAACGGTGGAGAGAAAGTGTGTTTGAGACGGGGAGACACTTTGGCAGGTCCGGAATGGACCCTTTCGCCGTAAGCGTGGGTGATGAAGGGAGGTCTTTCGTGGAGACGATAGGTGAGGTGGGTGGGCTCGACAAGGGAGACGGGGATGACAAGAACATGGCATTCAGCACGTCCTCCTTGCGGAGAGACGCGGCAGATGCCTTGCGTTTACGGGAGGTTGTTGCCACTGCAGGTGCCTTGCCTTTGGCCGCATGTGATGAGGGTGCTGGTGTGAGTGTAGTCAGCTTTGACTTTTTTGGCTTGATAGGTTTTCTGTCCGGAGATGAAGAGCTGCCCTTGAGCGGGGAAGAGAGATGCTTTCCGGTCGCGGTGTAGCGGTATTTGACAGACTTTGTTCTGTGAGCTGGTTCGCAAAACGGGTTGGACGACGACGGAGAGTCGACATCTGAGCGACCTGGCGAGTCCGTCAGCTGCTCTGCAAAGCTCGCCGACGCCTTCTGTGCTGCACCGCGCGGGGGCAGAATACGCTCAGCCAATCCTTCTCCAGTGCTTGTCATGACTTCGGAGTAGGGTGTCGAGTACAGTGCCCGACTGTCACGCCGCCCACCGTGACACCCCCCCTGCTTACATAATACGCGCGTCCTCTGCGGCGACGTTAACGAGGTCGACCAAAGATCATTACCGTCCTCACGTTGTCCCCATGTCCCCATGTTCTATGCACCATCCAAACAAACCCCAGTTCTGCGCGTTGCGTGCCATAGAACCTCGATCGCACTGTTACCAACGCGATCAGATTCATCCGATACATTGAAACATGTCGAGTCGTATTTTGCGCCATAGTATGCCACGGTGACATGCGCTGCAGCACTGCCGTGGCATCCATTCTTGAGAGCTTTTCAAACGCGAGAGCCGTACGTGTCGCACTCAATATCCAATACCCACATGATCATCGCCAGGTCCACTCTATCCCCACTTGAAGGCACCGCGAGTTTTGCTCTCTGCCATCGCATGTAACGCAACGATGCATTGCTAGATATGAAATCAACACCCCTATGATTATCGATGGGACATCCCTGTTGCAGCGTTCGTCCACACTTTGTGTGTTGCATGTACAACGTTTGCGAGGACACCGTGTCCAGTCAGTAGACATGGTTACCTCGCGTTACCCCCTACCATACCCCTGCAGGGAATCCCGTGTATCCCCATTCGTTTGACGTCGTCCCACTGAACGTCTATCAGGTTTTGTATGCCGAAATACCCCATCCACCATCTCCGAGGAAATCCACTGCTTAGAGCTGCTGCACGACCAACGTTGGCGGGCGATGTTCAGGCGGTACAAGAAATAATTAGCGAGATGAGTGGTCTCTGAGTGGACAGAAGCAGCAGCATGTGTATCAGCTTCCAGTCCTGCCTCTGGGCATCGCCGTCTCATGCTCACGGTATGTCCAACGTCGTTGGCGTGCCTGCGAAGGAACGATTATCGATGTGGATGTGCCATTTTCGTCCCACTTTCCTATATTGCGTGCAGGCACAGCACGTATATGCTATCTTTGTGCCTCCTTATTCCCAGCACGAACCACGCTCGTATTACGTGGACATACAGGAGGTACTTGTTTCGTCAGTCTTCCCTCCTTCTATCTGTCGTCCCGTGTTCGTACTTGCTGACAGGCTTTAGTTTGATGCTCCCATCACCTTGAGCACCCGATCGGACTCGGTCCGTTCTCCTTCGCCAACATGCTATTTCGTGCTGCCTCTAGCCCCCTACTGCCATATTGTTGCAAAGCATCTTCATATCCAATCATTGAACTCTAATTATTCCCTGGTCACTCTTTTCCACGTTCGTCAACTTCACCTCCCTGTTTCGGCCGTCTACTGCCAATGCGTCTGTGGACGGTTTCAAATTCTTTTTTGCGCGTTGTCATCCCTCGTCGAAGACTTGTTTGCTGCGCTGCCTCTGGCTGTACTTGTTCTCGACCGTGTCGAGTGCAATTTGATTTCACCACCTCTCATCGCCGTCTCAAAAAAACACTCCCTCAATCCCCAATTAATGATTATCGTAAACCGTTCCCGTTTTTCACGGCGTCCACAATGTTCATGTTCGAGTGATTTAATGATGATGACGCAACATTTGATCCCACTCAAACAGGTATGTTATCATGGCTATCGCTTCTCTCCCTCTAAAGCCACATCGCCGGTCAGAAACACCTCTACACTGGACCTCTTAATGAAAACCACCCGAGCCACGTGGACGCCGCCCGCACGTTTATCTGGCCCCCAACGCCATTTATGCGGGCGGCCGCGCAGTCACATTCGAGCCGAGCGCCCATCTCATGCGCCCGACTGCGCCGATTCATGAATTCATATCGGACCCTGTTCGTCAGCATTCCGCAGCCGATGTTGTTGTTGTTGTCCTTGTTCGTTTTTGGCCCAATGACGATGCTCGGATTCATATCTATGATGGCTATATATCCCTATGTGGTCGACCTTGGCTGTCCTGGTGAGAAGAAGTACTGCGCACCGATCGCGGTCAACGCCGGATCCCTCCCATGATGGCACAACCTAGCTCCTCCTGGGCAACCGGGGTCAACCACAGTCACAATTGGAGCACGGATTCCACAACAAAAAGAACGCGAAACGGGTCGAAATTGTGATAGATGGAAAACACGCACCCTAACTCTTCTCGACCGAGATGATCTTCCAGCAGTCAAATGTGCGAACCCTATCTGTTACTTTCGTCGACACGTCGCCGTGGTAGGGCACGGCAACCGTTGCCTTGCGTTGATACGCAAACATCGATGTCCCCACTTGGAAGAACAGAATGCTCGGCTTGATTGCGGCATCTTTGGACTTGGATGCCGTCTCTGATCGTCGCCGTCGCTCCCCACGGTGAACACAGATACGTATCACGATATCGTCTTCATTTGACCTCTTTTTTCCGAATGAACGCACTGGATACGCGTAAGTTCACTGGTCACGAACGCAACTCCACTTGCCGCCCTCAATCGCAAAAAACGCGCTCGTTCCAAACGCGGATAGTTTCTCTGATGCCAAGTGTTTGGCGTCCCCACACTTTTTTCTCCCTCTCTTTTACTTTACCAATGTTGGCTCGAGTTGAAATTTGAATCAAGTCACGCGGGTTCGTCTAGGGCTGGACCACAGGCATGGGAGTTTCGATTCTAACCACACTCTAGCACCGACGCGACATCACCCGATGCGGCGCGGGGAAATTTTCACAAAGAGGTACATACGAACATGTCCCAAGGTCGCATCGATAGCATCGATACGTGATGGCGTGATTCGATTCGAGACCCTCCAACTCGGAAGATAAGCACTCGCGCGCGTACTAGTCACGGGGGTGTACGTCAATGGATCGTTGTCCCACCGAGGACATAGTTCTCTCCTCGGCCCCCGGTCGATGGAAGACGCGTCAACGGGGTCAAGATGGAATGAAATCGATGATAATGACACTGGATGTGATCGCGATGTCGGACGGTGACGGCTGTATCCGGGTGTGGCTTCGTCCTGCCTTGCGATGCCGATGCGATGCGATTCGGTGCGTAGATAAACCCTCTTGTCTTCGTCTTCGTCTTCTTGTTCTTGTTCTTGTTCTTGAATTCTTGTCGTGGCTCGTTCGTGTTCTTGTGTTCTCTGTTTCTTTGATGGATATATCCGTCCTTGCGGTCCATGTACGTATGTATCATGAATCATGATGCCTACAGTACCCCATCTTGATTCGTGAACAAATCAAGATGCGCTCGACGGAAAGAAAAGGGGGGGAATGATAGTATTCTGAGCTGGGGAATCCAGCGCCGCATCATGATCTTTTCAATAAAGGCTACACGCGGATCTCCAGCACTGGTCACCGTGACGATGGGCCAATGCTCGCCGCTCCGTCTCGGTCGCGTCCAAGGACAACGACATAATGACTTGTATAAATCATTTACTTAACCGTAATGAAAAACTGCTCCGAGTCTGAACACCGCCTCCGGGAAAGCTTTACAATAAAAAAAGGGGGAAACGGGTCTGAATCAGATGCAGGCAACTGCTGTCCTGGCCGCACTGGTATACACGAACTTGAGTAGTTATAATGGTGGTTGTTACCGGTGCAGCACGTGCCAGACTCGTCGGGATTCAGCTTCCCCCCCGACGAATCCTAGTCCGCCGCGGCCACGCGCGTTTGCGTTTGCATTATGTATACGTATGTATATGCTTTGTAGTCACATTTTATACTTTACTCGTGGACGCGGGTAGACGTGAGTCCGTCGTCATCACGACAGTGTCAAGTTGCCACGTCTTGCCTCATTGCCAAATAATAAATTTCTCATTCCGAACCTCCGCTGGGACTCTCCTTGGTCAAGTCGGCATCGCATCACCGCATCAAGTCGACCCCACGTGTCCAAGTCCCCACCTAAAACGCGCCTTCGACGAGGTACGCGAACCGTGCGCGTGGACGTTGGGACCTGGCCCGACTCGCGACATGGATCAGATGGTCCGAGAAATCACACATCATTCGTTTCGTGCGACGCGTCACGGTGACGCGTGGGGGATGGACGTGGCGCCGGTGGCGAGCTCAACCTTTTGAAAAAGTCACGCGCACGTTCAGGGTCCCCGAGAACGTTGCGCCACGCGATACACGAACACACGATACATGAACCAAGGACCATGAACACACGAACATGATGAGACTAGGCATTCGACGTCACCACCCTGCGTCACGCGTCATGGTTCAAGACACGGACGTACGCAGCGTGTCCAGACAGCACAACACCCCCACAAGTCAGGGCCCCGGTCATGGTGTGGGCAGCAGCGTTTATGGCACGATGTGGTCAATTCAAATTGGCAGGGACGTAGACTCAACGAGATCGGGCCGCAAGCCTCGGGGAATCGGCGATGCGCTTCCTCGAGCGCATGGTCTACAGCCCATTTCCAGACCGTGTACCACCACAGCTATGAGGCGATGCGAGCAGTCAGTCATCAGTCATCCGTATCTTCGGTCATCAATGATGTGTGCTGGCATCTAGTTCCAAGTATACGACGAGTGTATTTCTGTTCTGCGATACGCGTATCGGTATAGTACAAAACTGTACAAAGGATCGCTGCATCTGAAGAAGGGCACATGACATGGTACTACTACTACATGTGTGCGAATCAAAAAAGAAGGAAACGCCAAGTACGATAAGCCTAGAGAAGGAGAGAGAAAATGGGAAAAGGTGCATAAGTTATTCTGAAACGAGGCGATACAGAAAAAGAAAGTGGTATCCCGCGAGGAAGATGGAAGCCAGGCGCGAGGCAAGGCGGCGAGGTGACAGGATAATTGAAGAGGGAAGAGGAAAAAAAAAGGAGTGGTAGTGCGTATTAGAGCTACAGAATGCTTCCATACAAATGCCCAATCGTTTAAACAGTCTATAGGAGTCGAAGGTGGTATTACGAGTGTTCGGTGACGTTTTTGACTTACAACATATTCGTATCGTCACAAGAGCCATAACCGTGTATCAAAACGGGGATCAGAAAGAAAAGAGAAAAACGAGACGATAGAGATCATCAACGTTCACGGGAACGTCCACGGGAAGAGTTGTCTAGCGAGTGCCTGCGATGGAGAAATTTTCTAGAGGGCCGCAGATCCGAGGCAAAACTCATCAGCCGACTAAACAGCGGCTTCTTCAATCCGCCGCCGCTACTCGCAACCGAATAATGCGAGTGCGGCGTTGAAGCTGACTTAGTGGTGGAGCTTGCCGTATAAAGCGAAGGCTCGGGTCCGACCTATATACGGCCAAATGTCAGTCGGCTGTACTGACATTGAGAATGAACGCGGCGGCGGGACGTCGCAGACAACGTACCAGAACCTTGACCTTTTGGCCGGGGGTAGGAATGATGTAGTAGGTGCCTCCAGAGTCTCCACTAGCTGCATCGCTGAGGGGAGACGGGGGACGGGACACGCTGTGCTCTCTACGCATGGGACCTCTAGGCCCATACCGTGGTTCCTCGTATACAGAGGAGAGATTGCTGCGCGCGGGATTATACGGGGTCGCCTTGATACGAGGGTACTGGGGAAACCCAGACCCTGTTGGTGCGGAGACCGTGTGTGTCATTCCGGGAGCTTTATGCGGGGCATAAACAATCGTAGGTGGGGCGTAATGATCACTCGCATGGTGATGCCGTGGGGCGTAAACGATCGACGGGGGTGGTCGATTGCCACGTGAGTGTGAGTGGCTGGGGTGGTGATGATCGTATGGGTCATGAATGTGCTGCGAGTGGGAATACATGATGGGCGGGGGTGCTTCGACGTGGTTTGAAGGAAAACGTGGGGGAAGGGGCTCGATCACCTCTGGCTCGTCTCCGGGGGGAACAGACTGTGGCAGTTGACGACGGTCAGGCTCCGACGCCCGACGGGGTCGGTACGTTCCTGTAGGGCGAAATGGTTGCGCGTTTGGGTCAGAAGGGAGGATGTGGATCTCTTCCGGAGGTGTGGAGAAATTATCCTCAAACGCCCTCGGGAGACCGTACCGGGCAGGATGGTGATGCTGCGCCGCATGGTCATGGTATCGCAGGTGGGGAGGGGGATACGCATCCACGGCGGACCTCGCGCGGTCATGAGAGCGGTACGTCGTGTGTGGACGGGGGCGTGCGCCAGGACCGCGATGGGGGCCATGCGCATTCCCATAGTGCCAGTGAGAGATGGGGATGTCTGCGCGACCGTCGCCGTATCTGAGGACCATCTTGGGGGGGAGGGAGTGGGTACTGTCGTCGTCTGACTCGCGTTCCTCTAGCTCTCCTACGACGGAGGGCGGGCTGTCGGGGGAGTGGAACTGGTCGTGAATGGGCGAGTGCGAATGCACCCAGTATGCAGTACGCTCCTTGGAGCTTCTAAAGACCTCGATGGCTGCCGGCGAGGTATTATACTCTGTCATGGGGCAGGGCCACGCAGAGGAAGGCGAGGGAGAGTTGACCTAGAGCAGAAGAAAGAAAAAAAAAGAAGAAAAAGAGATGAGAATAGCACAGGCTTTATAAAGCGCTGCGAGGTATCAGAGATGGTAAAAAAAAAGCCGTGTCGTTTACGAGATCCAGTTGAGTGATTACGAGGGCCGGGTGAGATTCGAGATGCAGAGATCCCAACTGAGCTCGCACCCATCGCCTTGCGAACGGGAGATGACAGCCCTGATTAGACTCATGTCGTGTTATTTCCGGTCCAGATCACAGTCGCACTTGGATCGCGGTCTCGACGAGATTGGCAGCAATAATCGGAAACGTGTGCACAGCGAGGCAGATACCTCCTTCACAGCCTCTCGTCGTGTCCTGACTCGTCGCTGAAATTAAATACCGAGCCAGCGCACGCTTGATCGCATCCCAATACCAACACTCAGAACTGATCGGCTGCGTGTCAATGGCCCCTTCGACATCTCCAGGTCCCACAAACGCACCACTCTTGGCCTGTACATGGGGTGACATCCCACCCACCTCTCCAGTGGGAATGGTGGCAGGATACAGCAAGGGCAGTGTAATGACGTTGACCCATATCCGTCCAGCAATGACTCCATTGCGCCGAGACGATACCATGTATGTGCGTCACTGGCCAGGAACCATGGTAGAGGGCATCCAAGTCGGGCTATCACATCACGCATAACACTCATCAGAAAACAAAAGGCATTCGCCATAATGGGGCCCTCCTCGACTCGGAGGCGAACCGTTCAGGCGCCCTCTCTTATTGTCCCCTCCAGCACAGCGGAGAGAGAGTCCCACGAGAGCAAGAGTCTGATTCGGACCTGAATTCGCCGCCTTGGACGGGGTGATCGACGCCGAGGGGGCCATTCGTGTATTTGTAGCACGGAACTCTCCGGGAGGGTCAAGGCGTCGTCTAGCATCGGTAGGTACCGGCTGCAAAGCGGTGCTGCCGCCTTTGACCGACCAAAGGCGTCGTCATCCCATACTCAAAGCCAAACGCCTTTTGCCCAGGGGTGGCGACAACGCAGTTCGCCATGCAGTTTGCGAGCCAAATAGGATTCCACGGAATACTACAATACGTCGGCGTCTTTGAACATCACATTGTCGGGACCTTTGATCAACATCGCCGTGGCGCGCAGCGTTATCACCCGGAAATGAATCTCAATCATGATCCAAGATGGAGATACGAACGGCACGACATTCACATTGCCTACTTACCTGTGCCCGCAAAACCCGCCGGGATCCTAAACCGACCCCAGTTCCAGTGCCCGTCCTGGGAACGGGAATAACGATATCGCGTATCTGCTCTGGCCGCATCTCCAACAGCGAATGATGCCAACACATCAGAAGCTGTGGATCCAAATCCGGCGATGTCCCAGGATGCATCCGCGAAGCAGACTATACACACCCCGGACACGGTGAGCTTGAGAACGCACGTTCAACATCTGTCTGATAGCTCATCGGTATACCAGCCAATGATAACACGACGATAGAGAGGAAGCTCGGGCACAGCATCGTGCGAGTAAATAGAACGAAGACAAGCAAACGATGCGCAGCGGAGCCAGTGGATAGCAAACTTGACGGGGACGATCCTATTGTGGACGTTTTTCGTGGCAGCGTGGCGTTCGTGCGTACGGGACTTGTCTTGTTCGAATGTTTGGTTTATAATAAAAAGGCACACGTCCTCAACGATATCAGCCGTTGTGTGACCGTATCACGTTCGCATCAAGATAATCAGACACGGCGACATGATAATATGACCATGGGATCAGCCAATTTTGTTCCTTAAGTGTCATGGTGTCGGAAACGCAAGATCAAGTTGCGTTTGAGCACACTGCTTTGCCGTGTAAACGTTTCAGAACACAACTTTCCCGTCAGACTGGAAATTTTATCGGGTCGCGATGGTAGCCCGACGACGCGACGTCGGACAGAAAATCGAATGTAGTCTATAAGGTGTCATGCTCTCAACATGATCAGTGGTAGTATTAGCCATCGAATTCTGGCAAAGCATACTTTCAATCTCCTCTTCGGACATCGCCGTGGTCGTAGCAAGAGCCGGTAGCGGCTGCATACTGGAGCTTAAAAGTTGAAGCCCCGCACAAATTCGGAAGTACCCGGCGCGACCCAGAGCAAGGCCATCAAAGGGTCGCTTGCAGCAATCAGAAAAACGTAATCGCTTACTTTCGGGTGGCCCTGAAAAATAAACGAAGAGAAAGCAACTTGGAACGCATCATAACATTTTCCAGCCAGAGTGATGACAATATGTAGTGAGTAGATTGAGCAGTCAAACCATGCGCGAACCATGCAACTGTAATTAGTGTATAGCAAGCAAAACGGGTAAGAGGAAGAAAGGAAAACAAGTAGACAAGAGAAAGCAGAGAGGAGAGAAAAAAATACTAAAAACCAGCGAGTGACGTGGTAGACAGACATAGAATTACCTCCAAGCAATATTAAAGGATCAGACAGCTCCCCTCCATATCGATTAGACAAGGAAAAGAAAGAGTAAAAAACAAGCTGGGGAATCCAGGATGCGTTCACGCCATCGAGAGTCGCTGGTCGACTTGTTTACGTCCGTTGACTGAGAGGGTACTTGCGCGTCCCACGTTGACATTTTCGGCATCTAGGTGGAAACCCGGAGGCAGGGTTTGTGGAACAGAAGGGAAAGCATCAAAGATGTCCTTGTCGAGAAGACTAGAGGCAGGGGAGAACTCCGGGTTCGAGTCACCAGGGGATATCCACGACGTTGGACTAGCACCAATGTCCAAGCCCTCAGAGTGTGACTCGGGGGACAGTTCGGAAGGAAAAGTGAGTGTCAGACTCGGTTGAGACGACCCATATAACGAGGTTCGTTCTGACGCTAAATAAATCATCAGGTCACCCACCACATGCGTTCGAGAGATTGTGAGACGTACCTTGGTCTCCCGAGCTCACGTTGGACTTTGTCCTGTTCCTACTAAAGATCTTGTCGGCAAAGGAACTTGAACGGCCGACGATGGGCCCGCCTTTCTTGGGAGACGCACTTGGCCAAGCGATACCAAATCCTTTCCGCTTGCCATTATCTGATGGTGTTGTTACAGGGGAAGAGTCTTCGGACGACATCGACATGCTGTCCCGTGGATAAGAACCGGGCATATAGCCTGATGACCGTCGTCCTGTGAGACGATAGATGTTGGACAGGTATTTACGATGTGAGGGTGACCGTTGCGAGAAGGTGGTGGATGCGAGACTTCTACCATCCGTTTCCTCCCCCTCGGGAATCTCACCATCACCAGATGGCTCTCTGATCGACGGGATGGACATTGATCGCTCCGACTGCGAACCGCTGTCGACGGAAGGCATGGGTGCATGCTCAGTGAGAGTAGAAGCCCAAGCATGTCGAAGGTCAGGTTCGAAAGTTGCGCTGGTGGGCGTTCTTTCCAGTAGTTCGTTAACTTTCAAACCTGTGCCATTCCCTCTGTGAGCCTCAGTTCTAGCAATGCTGCATCTCCCAGGAGCACGGCCAGGTCACCGGTTCCTGGACTAGGAGGTACTTGGACAACATTAATGTTACTGATGCCACGTCGCTGCTTGATCGGCTTTGAAGTTGCAGGCGGGGCTAGGCGGGACGCTGCAGGGGTAACCTGTTGCTCAGTGACCTTGCGGTGAACGACAGCCTTGAAAGTAGATTTGCTCTGTGGTCGAGACTCGGCTGGTGGATTAGGCGCCTGTATGCTAATCGGTACAGGCGCGGTTGGACTTGGGGAAGGGACAAGAGTGGTGCTATCTTGGGAAGCAGCCTGCTTCGTCACTTTCCCAGGGGGCGGGGTTGAAGATTGACGACTTTGTCTGTGCGAGCAGGTGCAGGTTTTGGGGAATCGGAAGGGGTATCAATGGGCACCGAGGATGGGACAGGCGAAGGGGGTTGGGGAAGAGAAGGAGATGGCTGAGAGATGGCTGATTGAGGAGCAGATTCGTACTCTGATTGTCCATCTCTACTGCTCTGCTCGGTAGAAGGAGACTGCGAGAGATTCTGAGATACGTCGTAGAGAGAAGGGTGATTGTGGGGTGCTGGTGAATCCCCCGCGGTAGTGTCGTTGGTAGGATCTGCTGGCAACGGCTCTTCCACAACAGGCGGTGGTTCCAAAGGCTGTGGTGCAGTGACGGTGGGTACTTCCGGACTCCCCGGTTTGGTCTTCTCCGCCTCCAAAGGCGTCTCCTCGACGGTAGTCTCCGGAATAGGCGGCTGAGTGTCGGGTGGTTTCTCGGGCACAAGGGAGGTCGGCGAAGGAGGACGCGTCGTCAAACTCGTCTACTTTACCGTCTGCATCACTCGAGCTCATGACGCGCCTCCCAGAACTGAAATTGACCGCAAGCGAATTGCGTCGTGAAGTGGAGCCGGCAGCGAGATCGTTTGGCAACGCGGGCACGGGCACGTCTGTCGAAAAACTGGATGGAGCGGTCGACAAAGTAGTACCAGTCGAGATGCACCTCTTCCTCGGGCCAGGTGAGTCGTCTGTGGAAGGGAGGGGTGAACCCGCACGACTGCCAACGGGGACCCCGCTGGGCCTGCCCAGACCGGGCACGCGATTGCCGTAGAGTTCCCCGCGCTTCTTGGGTGGTGCGTTTTCTGCCAGCTGGGGTGCACCCATCGCAAAACTCCCGCGTGGAACGGGCATGCCTCCTTTTTCCTCAAACTTTGCGATTTTGTCACGAAGACCGCCTGAGCTTGAACTGGGGAGCCCTCTTGGGGCTGCTTGTGCAGACTGGTGCGCGTTGGGCGATACATTGCGTTGCTGGAGCGCTGCTATGCGTTCTTTGAGGTTTGCTGGCGGTGGTGTTTGTCCTCTGGATGTCGCCCTGGTTCGAGGAGTCAGTCGGAGGTGGTTGGTTGATCATGGGGAGTGGACTTACATGGTACGCGACAAGATATGCGGAATTTACGAGACGACCAGCGAGGAAAAATGAACAGCCAGGGTAGTCTGAGTTGTGAAATGGTGGAGTGTCAAAACAGACCAGAAATGCAAGTGCAAGTAAGCGGCACTGATCCTTCGAGGAAGGGCCGCGACTGGAAAAGACGAAGAATACGAAGAAAAGGTCAAGGAAAGACGCTGACACGAGCTAAGCAACTGGAAAGTGTTTCGGATGGATGGATTGGCAACGATGGAATGTTGCTACGAGCGTTTGATACAACACTTGCATAATTATTACAACACGCTATAGGTATTATCGTACAACATCAAACTAGTCCTCGCTATCTCCCTCGTGTGGTCCGATCCCTTTGGATAGCCAATAGGATCGACGTCTCTCCTTCTGAACCCGCACGTCGTCATCCTGACCCCGCAGTATCGTATGCCTGATCCTCCACCTCCGAGTCTCCTGACAGATCCTCCTCATCAGTCGTGTACGTCGTCAGTGGATCAAATCGATCCGTTCCGTTGGTGCGCTCCGATCGCCCGGGACGCTGTTCCTGGATGTCATACCTGCCGATTTCCTCGGAATTTCCTTCCTCTACTGCCTCGTGTCCGGTGTCGTCGTCAGACTCGGGCTCCATATCTCCATCCCACGCTGCTCCCACGCCAGTCTTGACTTTCGCGTCCTGGTCGATGGGTACGTCGGCAGTTATGACAGTAGCTTGTAATGGAACACGAAGAAGCTTGTGCAACAACCTTTTATCATATACCTCTTGAAGGAGACGTCGGTTGTTTATCGTCTAGGATCCGATCAGAAACTCGATGTCATTTGGGACTCGACGGCAGTGCTCACCTCTTGCGTCACACCCAGGATGCTGGACAGGATGCTCATGTCCTCTGGATTCGTGACCATGCGCAGACGATACGACCGGCCCTCCAGGCGCGAACTCAGGATTCCAGCCCTCATGAACGCCGTGGCTTGCATGATCCCATAGGCACCGGCAAACGTTTGCCGGACTTTATTGATTCCATACGAGCCCTTGGAAATGTCGTTTGCTAAAAACATGTCGATCAAAAGTCATCGACCACAACAAATTAAACATACTGATATCCGTAGGATCTTCGATGGAAAGAAGCAGAGCCCTGGACGAATCATACCACCCCCTCTGCCTCTTGCTAAAGTATGATCCTCCGTTCCTGACCGATAATCCGACCTCCTCGTAGTTGAAGTAACAACCATAGAGTTCGAAAAATTCCATGACCAGCACGCCGAGATTTTTCTCCGGGTCGATTTCTGCCCTCCGTATTTTTGGATGCATCTGGAGAAAACTGGTGGCCAGGCAGACGATGCTGTAACTCCCTAGGCCACCAGTATACACCTCGTTCATCCCCCGCTGGTTCAAGAACGCTTTCGCGATGACGATCAGGCAACGTAACGCGAATCCACAACCCCGCATATCTCGCAGGAAGCCGTTGATGATCATTCCTGCTTTAACACCGTTGACTTGGTTAATGCTGATATCCACGTTGAGACGTCCAAAGTGCGTGACAAACTTGACTATGGGTACTTTTGCTTTCGAGATCACGGTGACTTTGGATGTAATTCCGCATGTTTGAGGGTTCGGGCGAGTGCATACAAAACATGCACCTTGTTGCTGCGTGCCATGGATTCCGAATCTATGACCAAGTCAATGTCCCTAGTTACAGTCAGGTCACACATCCAGCCTTTACGGACATTAAGCACACACCCACTGGGTAGATACAACTTTGTTTCATAGCTCCCAAAGGGTAATATCTGTGCATCTGGAAACGCAGACGTAATCGCATTTGAGACGAGCTGTATCACGAGGCCACGGATTTCGTCTTCGATGGGTGTTGGCGACATGTACTTGACGAAAGCCTCCACTTCACGATGTAGCCTACACGCGTTGAATGGGAACCGAGCATCATGTCAATTTAAGAAGTACTTACATCTCTGCGACGTTGTGACAACTGTCCCAATCCACCTGGGACACCCATGGCGTCTTCCTAGCGTTGGCATACCGCTCGAATTGTTGTCTTCGTCTATAAGCACGGTCGTCTTCGTCGTCGAACGCAGGGTCGTACCTCCTCTTCATGCCACGACCCTCTTCCTCATACGTCCTCGGTGGCTTGCCTACGTCCCACTCGCGTTCCGTCACCTTTTCTTTTTGACGTGCCATTTCGGAACGAGGCTTTCCCTGTGGGCAATCTTCCTCCTCGCTCACTCCAAACGGAATAAAATCGTCTCCAATGTCCGGCGTTTTAATATTGATATCGCCTGACTCTGGGTCTCCGTTGCGTATGGGCGCTTTATCCTTGTGACGCGCGTCGGACGTGCGTGGTCGTTTGGGAGAGGGTTGTGTGGGGGATGAAGAGCGTCGGCGGTGGTGATGGCGGTGGCGATTATGATTACCGTCTCTGTCTTTGTCCCTATCTCTATCCCTGTCCCTGTCCCTGTCCCTGGCTCTGTCCCTGTCCTTGGCTCTGTCTCCGTCCCGATCGCTGTGTCGGGATCGACGATGGCTCCTGTCTCTGTTCTTTGTTCGGTCTTTGTCTCGATCACGGCCGCTGCGAGAACCCGGAGGCTTTGCGGGTAGAGAATCCATAGTGGAACGAACGACTCTGAAGAAGAGAGTGAGGAGAAGAAGGAGAGCAGGCACTCGTGTGTGCGTGATTGCAAAATGGAGAGTGGGTGGTTGTTTGATTCGAAAGCTCTTGCCAAACAACACATCCATTTTCGGATACTCCCACCAACCACAGCGACCAATGAGAGTCACCTCAGTGCATCTTGATTCGCATTTGACTTCTATCTACCAGCCTGTGGTAGGGTCCAATCGATTTGTTCTGATGAATGGTTCTCGAAATTTGACATAACCCTGTAGTGCAGGAACGTGCGCTTTTCCACCGAAGGTGTACGAAAGCTCAATCGGACGGTTGCGGTCACCGGCACACCCCGGCACGTCACCATTTCCACACGGCCAGACCCTTCCTTTGCTCAGAAATGTACCTGGAAGGAATGCAGATGCGACCCATCTCATATACATAGCTTAGTCAAAGACATACGGTGCGTCGCAAGGTCTGAATATAATATGGGTGATATATCCAACAGGCGACATCTTACACAAGCTTCTCTGACCAGGATATCATTCCGTTGAACTCGGAACAGGCCACCATTGCATTTCTTGCAAAGGTACTCTGATCGCCCTGTCTTCCCTGCCGCGTTCTCCTGGCGTTTCTGTCCTCTTTGCGTGGACCGCCATACGGAGCGTTGACTCGTCTTCTATCGTGCAGCATATGTATGCCGAGGGTTCGGGTTACATCGACGATTATTACTCCAAGTTTTCAAGCCAAGTCATCACAGAAAAAAAAGCTGCAGAGAGCATGCAACTTGTTGTCACATTTATAAGACGACGCGGCGTGCCATGCGGTGCGCTCTTCACCATTCTACTCGTCACGTTTTTGGGATGCGGTCACATCACTAAAACAGTCAGACCGTGCTATTCCCATGTGATAGTGACTGATCAGCACAGAAAATAGATGTATGGGACATAGATTGGATGTAAATATAATGTCTTTGCATGCCCACACGTCATTCCAGTCCACGGTGCATTCACTCCTGGCTGACGTAAATTGCTGGAGGATTATAATCTAGTTACAATTATCGCACAAAGAGCTTGGACATGCAGTTTGTGCAGTCATTCTCTCTAGGAAATAGATTGAATTGCATAGTACTGTCCACAGCATGCAAAATCATCCTGCAAGCGTCCAGCTTCGGGAATGACATCCAATATGTTCACAGTTGCACAAACCAATCAACATATTGACATATCATTATAAACGCTTATAGAGCTCGTTGCAGATACGTCTTACCTAGCTAATCTCCGCATGGCAAGCAAGCATGTATGAAATTTGTTAAGGCATGCTATCGCTGCACAATGTTACGATAGCGGTCCATTCGCTTACAAAGCATGGTACTTAGTAGTAGACAAGCCTCGAGAACACTCCGATCCTCCTTGGGTCTGGTGGCTCTGGATGAGGAGCATATGAGCATGCGGACACTGGCATTTGACTCGAAGTTGCAGCCTCAATGACAATTACAGTGGCAGTATGTGCACAACGCGTATCATTCGGGCTAGAAAGATACATGATACATATCCGAGTCACTGTCATACGAGTCCACTTCAGCCTCCTCTTCTTCAAAGCTGCTGTTTGATTTCTCTGTGCTACCGTCATCACTGTCGGTCCCCTTCAATTCGCTCACAGCACACTCGGAATGGGATTCCCAACTCTGCACAAGCTCACTGGCATCCACTTCACTGCTTGACGTCTCGTGATTGTCACTCTGAATCTGCTCTTCAACCTCAAGATCCTCTGGAGGCTCATGGGTTGGCATCCGGCTTGATGGTGGGTTCTGAACATCATGCCCAACCCCGATCTGAGCGAACCGTGCATACATGTCACGGTCTGCAAAGCTACGTTGTTTTATTGTGAGCAGCAGTCAAATCATGGTAACATACTAACATGTTCACATAGTACGCGGCCCAGTCTTCGACGTCATTGTTTGCACGTCCGAGTGAGTGCCCGTAGCGAAGAAGCGCATGAGTTCGTCCCTCAGAAAACACCGGGATAAGATGACATGCTCGAATGATGAGTGCAGGATCAATGAAGCCGAATGCTCCAGGTGAATCGGGAACAAACCCTAACTTCGGAAGTCGGGCCTTCACCATGCTCCAACGGTAGCCTGGGACGACCCCCAACCAACGAACCCAAAGAACATCCTTGATATACTCTTGTCCATCGTAGTAGACACGGAAGACAAAAGCAGCCATGACCTGTGCATACCAGAAAGGATGAGCATCAGGGCCATCCTCACAAGAGTGCAGCATCACGACGCCACCATGACCAGGACGTAGAGTATCATATTCTCGCCGTATGTCATATGTAGTAAAGTGTACTTGCAGGCGCCTGGGCATAGATACGCGGTTGAGACCATTGACGAAATGAACACTGTGTCGCTCATTGGGGCTGAAGGTGTGTTCATCACCATCGTAATCGAGGTTCCACAGACGAGCAAGAAGGTGACTTTTGAGCTTCGGGATGAAGTCCTAGGGGTGGTTAAAATGATGGTTGTTCTGTAGCTAGCACGAAAGGAGCTTACATGGATTGCAGGGTCACCAGGGTGGTCGTTCATGAACAGAGGTAAATTGATAGTGTGGCGGGTGTTGCGAGCCAGGTAGTAACGATCTGAGAGATCCGCTGGCTCGTCTTCCTCAGGGCCAGCATCCTGGAAGTAAATTCTATCGGGATCCAGCTCGCGGTGAGCACGAGTCAGGCGTCTCTCTTGTCGGGAGATCTGTCTCATTGGCTCTTGCTTGTTTGTGCTTTGGTAAAGCCTCTTCAAATGCCGGTGTGCGAGCTCCCCCTAGAAACGGTGATTGAAGTTAGCCGCAAGTCTCTACCCCCACAGGACACTTACGATCTGAGTACTATATGAGTCGGTCGTCCCCATGGTCCTAATCGTCTTCACATAATGCCCAAGGGCATGAATCTTGTATGTAGATAGGTTTAATGTCTTTGAACGTGCGGTGCTGCTTGGACGAGGATGGGGGGGGTTGGATGCATGGTTGGTTTGCGTTCCCAGTTTGGCTTCTGCTCGTCTCAAACGAGACGCTGTTTCCGAAGGTAGTTCAGTGGTCGGGAATGATGAACATGTATAGTCTTTAAACTTGCGTAGTTGCTGTCCCAAGAGTCGCGTTGCATGCTCAAGGCAGCTTAGTGATTGCTCCGTGTGCATTCGAAGCTTGGCAAGAGCATGCCACTGCGCTAGGCGGAACAGTAATACCCGCACAATGTCATCGTGTTCATTCTCAAACAGGCCCTCAAAAGCGGGGATGGCACACTAGGGTTATAGTATGGGGTCGACAGGATTCTTCAATCTGTGAGGGCTACATACCTGTAGTAGGTTCTCGAAATGCCATGCAGCAGGGTGTCGCATGGCTGACACGTCTGGAGGAAACCGTCGAATCGATTTGTCCCCGAATGATGGTATTTCACAGAACCTACCATTATTACCAATCGTTCGTTAGGAAGATGTCCAGCATTAGGTGTTCAGTAACGTACCGGTTATTGAGAACCTCGACAGCCTCACGGTTGATGGCATACAACAGCCGTAAGAGATGGCTGAAGACTGACTTGAATACCCCCAGTTCGACCTCGTGCATGAGGTCCACCGTCAACATCTCGAATACATTACACCCGAGATGGCCTAGACGTTCAGTGAACATGTTCTTAGAAAGTGACTGAGTCCCTCGAGGAGACGTAAGAGTCGAATCCCACTTACCAAAGTAGGTACCAGCGAGAAAGGCTTGAGGTAGTGCTCAGGGATTGTACCTTTAATGGGAGCCCCAAGCTTATAGATCGCATCACGGGCAGCTTGGACCTGCGATTTGAAATATTTCCGAATCTTGGCTGTCCGAGCAGTGAAATCAGATAGGAAGCCAAGACGCGCGAAGTCGCTTTTTGGGATGAGACATCTCGTACAAGGGCAGTTGCCCTTATCACGGATTGTGGCTAGAAGTACTCTGTCATGGGATGTTAGCGGGCTGGGAGCACGAAGAGCAAATAAAATACTTCTCTGGGTAGTCCGCAGAATAGGAAAAGATGCGGGGGAATACACGGCGAAACATGCCATCTTGACATTGCACAACAATGCCATTCTCATAGGCGGCCAAGAACTCATCGTCTAATAGGCTCTTCCAGACGCCCTGGAAGAGCTTGCGCTTGCAGTGTGACAGGATATCACCCCGATTCTTCCTGTTCGTCAGTCGAGAGATAAATGTCTCAATAGCTTGTGGAAGCTGCCAGGTTGTTATTCTCAGTGCTCTATGATGTACAGAGGGCTTACCTTCGGAATGAATGCCACAATGTGGCATGCACCGGGCTTTGGACGGGATCGGATATATTTCGACAGGTTACCGAAACCCAAGTAAACCGGCCAAGCCGATGCATGACCGAATTGAGTTAGATGTGTGGAATCAGACGAAAACATGAGCCCGGCGATCACCCGCTCAAGAGTACATCCATCAGTACGCCGCTGCTTCTGAATCTCGTCATGAGCGTTGATCCATACATCTGATGTGTATAGCTCATCGTATACACGTTGTTCCTCGCCCGTCGATGGGGATTTCCATATCCGTTTGAAGGGAGTCATGTGAAACCACTTGGACGATGGGTTGGAAAAAGCCGCGCGCACGACAGACGTTAGATTGCGATGGAGAAATCCTGACACAGTGAACTCTTGGCCGTTGCCTTCGGGGTTGCGTTCACAGGTTGGCACTGAGATGGAGATAGAACTTTCGATCCAGCCATCCTTGCGAAATGGAGAGTCTGGGTCAAGGTCCCTCTCTGAGGCATCCAAACGCTTCAACTCTGTATTGGCATTGAAACCTAATAGCTCGTCGGGACAGAAGTCCTCAGCCGTTATCACAGCGCTTGCAAGGCGAGTCACTTCTGCTGTCGACTTCTGGTTGCTTCCGGACAGCATCCAGCTCATCAATCGCCAGATCGACATCGATTTCCATGGCCAGGGAGGCAGCACGGGCACCGCCAGGGATTGTCCAGCTTCAACGTCGTCGAGATCCGTGGAATTGTTGTTGGATAGTTCCTCGAGGGTTAGGAATGAGTCAGGATCGTATGTTGGACGGTGCCGGTATTCTCGAGCTATGCCAAAGGTATTGAAAGCCGTGCGAAATGAGTCGAAGACATGTAGTATGATACGAGGGATGACGGCCACAGGAGGAGGTTGTGTGGGGACAGGAAGAGGTGCCTCTGGCAAGGCATCCCTAAAGCGTGCAGGTAGACGGCGAGTCCGAATAGGACGGCGAGAAGAGCCCGCGTCTGGATCGTTGGTCAACATGGTGTGTTGTTGAGGATCCGACACGCCCTCTGTGCTCTGACTCGGACCAGTGTTTTGGTATCCTATGGCCGTGTTGCTGAAGTCAGAGGGGACATGAGCGGTCTTCAAGGACTCTGAGTGAGATGGGGATGCGTGAGCAATGGGCTGAAGTGAGCTGGCGCTCTTGTTCTCCTCCCGGGGTTTCTTGGAGGGCCGATCAGAGGGTTGGGCCATGCTCCGCTTTTCCCGAGGCTGACTGGCATAGGCTGCATAGTGTAGACATGTCGAGCGATGCAGAGTCACTCCCCGACTGCTATCAAAGGAACGCTGACATGGGTCAACACCACACCTGAAACGACCGTCCATCAATAAAACAACGAGCAAAACAGTAAACGAGATGCCCCAAATTATAAGTTGTTGTGTGCGCCAGCGAGGCATTTGCGACAACTGTCCCGGTTGGTAAAGAACCGTTGCATGCGGAGAAACGACGTGTCCAAGGCAAACATCCTCAAATGGAAGGCTCACGGATGCGCCACATGGTCCATGGCAGTCAATTATACTTACAAGAGCACTTGCTAGTAGAAAACACTGACTGGCGAACACTGCAGGTTACCAAACATGTCCGGCCAGATCTGCTCCCATTCAAAGGCAGAGCAAATAACTCACAGGGTGCTCCCGAAAAAACACTGGCGACGGGGTCGGGCCCACACTGCTTTGAGATTGTCGCCATTGTGCCGCATCACATAATAAATCAAATGAGAAACTTTGGGGTAAGGATTCAGAGGCGTTACGCCGTTGTCCCCACCATCAATTAAGGCTGGGCCCCACCGGTACCTTGACACGACCTACATAAAGAAATACCAGTTTATAGAGATACCGTGACCTAAACAAGAAATTGCAAAGAGACGGATCATTGCTGTGATCGCTAAGTTTCATGGCTGGACCTGAAAACAGGTCCAGGAGTGATCGCGCTGAGATCGCCGCATCGATCAGTGTTAGTTTGGGTCATGGTGAATTCCTGAATGTATTGCTTTTGTATTGAGTTTGTACTGACCCACTTACGTTTAGCTTAACTTACTAATGAGAGGCGACCTGGCCACGATCACAAAACGAATTTGATCATGGTGTCCACAATGCTAACCCACCAAGTTCCACGGCAGGAGCTTGTCATTCAAGCTGCGTTCTCATTGTCTCGTAGTACATGGTAAATGGTACATGATCATTCGTACAGGAATTGCAATGCGATTCGATTCTCTTTGCTTAGGTCGACCGTCACTACATAGACTCGTGGGTGTTTCTGTCCCGCAACGCTTCCAAGATCGCAGAGAGTACCTTGGTTTGCTCTTTCACAACTCGATGTAAATCCCTGATCACCTCTGCCACATTGTTCTCAGACTCTTTACGAGTGGTCTGCGACATAAAAATGTCAAATGGAGATTGGAGACGACATCGCTTCTGCGGACGGATAGGCTGAATCGGTACCGAATAGGCTCGACCAGTCGCATTGGTTAATGAGCGTCCGAAGCCACGGCGAGGTGTCTAGTCGGTCCTTATATTAGTATGGCCAGGATATTGTACTGAAAAATACGAACCTCAGGCAGTACACACTCATCCAATCGGTTTCTTTTCAGGCTTGGGTGATCAGTTGTGATATCCTGTGACTGCAGCATCTCAGGCTCCAAGTTGTCCTCTGCCAATGTCTTCAAATCACGCCACTGGCAGGGAGTAATTGCATTGTCAGACTACGGAAGTTGTAGTAAGTACTTTAGACACTAGCATCACTGGTAAGTTACCAGCATTTCCTCAGCGACAACTTCAGGGACATTGCCCAATGGCGACAACGGTGCGACCGGTATGCCTATCTGGCTGTACATACCCCACTCATCGTGGAGATTGCTGTCGGGATATTGGAATCTGATCTCCGAGGCATCTGAGCCAGAACCAGAGTAAGAGTCAGGATTGAAGGAATGGCCCGGGGTGTTGTCTTTCTTTGGCATGCTGCTGGGGTGAATGTGAGGGGAAAATGGCCACGCCATGTCACGGTGTATTTCAGCGCTCACGGGAGTAGTCAAGCTTACGTACTCAGGAGGCTTGCACTGGTAGAAACCACTGGCACCGTGACGCTAACTTGAACTTGAATGTGCACATCGGAAGGTCGCACGGACGCGATGAGCAAGTCGAGCCGCGATGCAGGCAACGGAGCCTAGAGGCAAGGGCATATACCAGAAGGTCCCACGAACCATCTGGCGAGCTGCATGAAGCAGCGTGCACCCCTGCAGAGATCAATGACTCGGATAGTGCAGCTGAGTACTGAGAGATGGCAAACGTTACCTACATGTTGACCCAAGTAGCTGTACTGGCAACGATCAAAAAGGACGCACTGCATGCGAAAGGGAAGATGAAGTAGGCATCGAGGAGGCTGTGAGAGCATACCACGAGGTGCAGGATGATGGCGAGAGGTCGACGACGCGTCGAAACACGTCGGTCGAGGGGGAAAGAAAGAGCGCATTGGTGCACACGCGATTGACGACGGCTGACAAAGTACACGGTCAGCGAACGTCGAAGAAGTACCTGAGGACTCCCCAGAGCCACCTCCACAACCAGACGAGCTGGCAAACGTGTCGAGCGAGCCTCAGAGCTTGCAGCTCGAGCGGGAGAGGAAGTTAGTTAGTCACGAGCCGCGACAAGGAACGTACCAGCGACAAAATGGACGCGTCAAGAGTGTCAAGGCACGATGAGCACACCAGGAATGTGCCGAAGAAGTAACAGGACGTGTTAGCACGCAAGTGCGAATGCTTGGAGCCTGGTGAGCAGAAGAACCCATCAGATGAGGCTCAGGTCGAGCTGGTCGAGCCGGGATGCGAAGTGGCAGCACGATACAATACCCACAGCGATGTGAAACACCACAAATACGAGGAGGACGAGCGCGACGTCGAAACAAATGCGCAATGTTGAAACACCGGGCCAGGAGGTGCCGAGGGCGACCAGATCATGTTGGGAGATGTCGGGAGCGATTCGAGTTGCGAAATCGATGGAAGTAGTGTTGAATACAATGGTATACGAAGGGGAACTGACGGCGCAACGAGCGCACCGGGCTGCGAGTCGAAACGGAAGCGCTAGCCGAAGAACTTGAAGACACGGGTCTGCACGAGCGGCGCCAAGACACAACGAGAAACGTACCTGAGCCGTACAAGCAACCCCCAAAGCATTCTAGACGACACAATTTCCATCCAAACCAACCACATGGTCGAGGACAATTGAGAACGCGATTACACCCGAGCGAGCAAATGTCGGACTCACCAAGCGAACGGCTAGTAGTACGGACGAGAGGTCATACCGGACGAGTCAGATGCATCGTATACGTACCAAGGACTCATCGGGGAACTGCCTCACATCATCATCGAATCTGCGCAACGTTAGGCTTGCATGGGCCGAGGACAGTCGAGCGCACGCACCTCAGGCTAGTAGTAGACTCGGAGGCTGCCAGTGCGGCCGCACTGGCAGTGACTCGGACCGGGTCGGACTAGCCGCGACTTACCGTACTGGGTAATTACTCCAGCCAGTGGCATGGGACGAGTCAATATGGATACGATAGCACTCGTTTAAAGCATTATTCAGATATTCTGCATATCATGATTGTATAACCACCTGATTGCATAGTAATCTACCTCGCACCATAGTTTCAAGTTGAATCGACGACTCCGAGTCGGATATGCCAGTGGCAGTGTTTACGAGCATGTCACTGAGTCCGGGTCAGCACTAGCACTTCCAAGTCACTCAGGCTCCCGTTGGCAACCGAGACCTGAACGTATGGATTCATGTGCATAGGTGAAGACATCATTGCAGAGAGGTGTCATACTGTGGCAAGTATGGATAGCGTCACGGTAAGGTAAGCTCATTCACTACTAGTACTAGAGGGCTTTGGGTTCAACTCTGTTGATACAACGAGACTACACTCAAGCAGACTCTTGAGCTCGTCCTGATCGAGAATAACTGTGTCTCTGGCATACAAGTGAGAAGTCCAATGTGTTGATTCACTAGCTATGGGCGTACCTAGTCCCCTCACATTGCACAGCAAAACGATGTCCATCTGAGAATATCTCGACACTGCGTACCTGATAGAGTAGATCCATGTCCGAACTGGGGTCCAAGAAGTAGAACCTTTGGCCGATAATTGCAGCCACAGATGGAAAATTGAGCAGACTGTTCAACAAGTCCGGCGTGACATTGCAACATTTAGACTTGGAGTCTAGTCTCTCGACGGGTGGTAGAGGGGGTGGTGGGACAAGGCCATGGAATCGCCCCTCCCGCCGGACGAACTGTTGTCCTCGCTCAGCTCTATCACCAGATCAATATTGCTGCATAGTGAAATCCAAAAAATATAAAATTGACCTGAGTTCGTTGATTTTCTTTTCAATCCTGCGGGACTCAGGGTACGGCAAGCAGCTGAGGATGTCATGCTGCAAGAAAAGTAAGGTATGTGCAGCACACAAAATTTCGAGGTGGCTATGGTAGTTGTCAGTACTAAAATAAAACTGAAGCATTGATCACTTACTCTTCTACGGTGGTGGCTGAGCGGTGAACGAGTGCCTCCATCCGGCGGCGCAAGTGCTCTTGTCCTTGGTGATCAAGTGATCGCCACTTGGTTTCGGGTGGCAGAACGCGACCTTCGTCGATGATACGCTGGTAGGCGCCTTCGGATGGTGGGAGGGCTCTGATGGCTGCAGCGTGCTCTGCAAGCACGTTCATATAGGTTATGGTTTGTCTTGCCATCATGTCAGCGTCGATGGTGGACAGAAATGGAGTACAGGGCCGAAACTGTGGAGGTGAGGTGTAAGGTGATCCAGATGGTTGAGGTGTACGAGTGGTGATATACGGCCTGTAGCGTCGAGACATGGTGGTCGCGGGTGGGACGATGCAGTGAGTGTGTATTATTTAAAAGCTCAAGGCGACGCGAAAATCAGGTGACCCCGTGTAATGGAGTTTACATAACCAGCGTGCGGTGCGTGTGACTTATTCGTAGCAACTTATACAGGTACTACACCTGACTGGTCCGAGGGGTCCGCATTTTTCCTTGTGTAGACACTTCAGCGCGCAGATCAACGCTGCGCCGACCTTCGAATTTCAAATAATAACTGCATATATGCATGGCCAACTTCGTCGCAATTCCCTTGTTTACAGGCATTTACAGGTATCTGTGTGCGAAATCTAGGTTCCTTCATTCTCCAGTGTGAGACCTTGTAATACAGTACTAAACGAGGTAATGTTATTGCGCCAGAAATTGAGTAACTTAGTCCGAGTCGTTCAAGGTCACGAGTCACAGGCAATTAGATAAAACAAAGTATCGTGCAGCACCGTAACCGTGACTACAACGAATGGATCCACTGGCACATCATCCTGCTAGCGAGAAGACGTCTATCCTTGTTGATTTTGAGATCGAAACATTCACCCCGTACATTATTTACCCATCTCTGCACGACTTCCTGGAAAAGCTTGACAGCGCTGAGCCACACCGTGGCTGGTCGAAGCTCTTTCTCGTGCCGCTCACGCGAATGGGCGTACAGCACCTGGATGATATAGATCTTGTCACACCCGAATGCCTTTATGTCTTCCACAGGTTGCCTCCCATCGTAATCATGGATTTACTTGCCCGCATCCATGAAACCATTCAGACTATTCACCAGACTCGCCCTTTGGTCGAGGCGAAGAATCATGTCAATTTTGTTGGGTATGTACACGAATTGGCTTAGTAGATGCGTCACTAGCTGAGGTTTGATGCACTGGCAGAAGAAGTGGAGCTCTTTATTCACTGTGACTCGGAGTGTGTTGGTGTAGTCACGGTAGGATTGATGCTCGATTTGGACGGTCACGGCCCGGGTGTATGATCAAGGGATGGAGCTACTATGCCAGTGTCAGTGATAGCTACTAGTAGTAGCAGTACTACATATCGTGAATTGTAAACTCAAGGTTGGCGGTTCAAATAGCCAGTCACGGTGTTGCTATAGGCGCATCCCTGCCAGTGAGCCTTGAACACTCGGACGGATAGATGGGGTGCTTAGTCTTGGACTCAGACAATCACTGGCATATAGTATATTGTACCCGGTAACACGTGTGTCGGCGGAAAGGCAAGCAACATCGCCGACATTAGTCTGAGTCCATGTGTGACTCCTAGTCTTATGGTGACTATGTTCATGAAAACGCGCACGTTGCACCTGGGCCGTGGCCTCATACCCTGCTGGTGACCGTCGGAGAATTGACCACTGACACCACACCGCACGAACTTGCTCGGAAGCACTGTTGGCGAAGTCCGATTGCTGGTCGAATTTCTATGAGCACGTCCGCCTAGATTCCGGACTTCTTTCCGCCATACACCTCGTATAGGACGATCCAGGAACCGCTTCACATGAGGAAGCAAACCATAAGGTAAAGTTTACTTTTTTTTACCGTGACGTGACGATGGCCTCTCCCGAACAGAGGGAAACTCATCTTGCTACATGAAACCCCAGAAATAATCAAGGTCTTGACCATTTATGTCGCAGGCACGAAGGTCGTGCCTGCAATTCTCTGTTGGCCCCCAGGACACCACCGAGCCTGATCAGTGCGAAGACCATGGGGAACGGCGAGCAAACAAACGCGTGTCCCAGGGACCCAGGGAAGACCCTAGTTGAAAGATTTACCGCCCCAAAATTCATAAGATCAGTGGGCGCCGTTTGGCCCTGCCAGCGTTGGGTAAAATGCATTGGCGAGAAGGCTTCTTGTGGGTTCTGTTGTGATGTGTGTTCGCGCGTGCATACTAGCTAATGCGAAAGACGTCGTGTGTATGTGGCTGGACCACCCAGCACAATGCAAGTCACAGGGATGTTGAACGTAATGATGTGCTCAGCGCCCACATCAGATCGGGAATCCTGTGTCACCAGCTTCGCCATGATGCTGTCAAGAACACATGGCGTAGTCTATCCATTGCGGCCATGCCCCTAAATGACTTTTAGGGACTGAATCATGGTGTATTCTGCGCGGTAGCTCCAAATCGTGCGCCGTAAGTATGTAAAGCTTCAATCAAGGGGGGTGAATGGGTGAAAAGTGCCTGTTTGGGATACTAATATGTGGACAGGGCATGTACCTAGTATGGGACACGTTCCTCCATATACCAGTGTACCGAACAGGACGGCAGACGAGTGGATATGTCAGTGCGTGCTCTACTAGTAGACGTTGATTGCGCTCCAAATGAAATCGGTCTTGAAAGCATTGGCTGAAGCAGTGTCACCGGAAATGTCTTTTGATCCGAGTCGGCAGTTGGTAGATTGAGTCACGCCGCGGCCGCTCTTGCGCCCGCGCGGGCGCGATCATGATCGGTGTGGAAATAGGTCGGACTTGGAGGTGCCAAACTTGGCATGCACGGTCGTTCTGCGTTCTGTCAGAGACCACAGAGAAACGAGTGGAGGGAAATAAGCACTGGCATGTGTGAAGCGTTACGGCTCCCATCGTCGGGGGGGTACTGTGCCAAAGGAAGTTTGGAGCGTGTCAGCAAAGTTGGCAAATGGAATGGTCAGCACGCTGGTAGGGTCGACGGGGTCGACCGTGACGTTTCGACGCGGTTCACTTCTGCCAGTCTCGGCAGACGGGACCGTATACTAAGGCTCTGGCTACTAGGCGGCAAGTACAACTAGTACAACCAAACATTTACATGTTGGCCCCAGGCCTCGACCCGAAGACGTGGGACTAGTAGGAAGACAACTGTGATTGCGGTACTCGTTTGGACCGAATCAGACGTGTGTAGCGATGGGGAAGACGGTGACACCGGCGTCGTGAACTCACTCTGGGGCCCGGATGGACAAAATATTACGAGGGATGACGATTGCACTCTGAGACAGGAAACATGGACAAGGCCCGGGTAAGTCTTTGTGACTGCCATTGGGGACACCAGCCTGAGGCCAGAGAAAACTATGTCACATCTACTGTCCGAGTCGTACATTGTGTACCGTGTGTACAGTCTCATGCCAGTGGTCACAGTGGTAACGCGGGAAACTGCTCAACACCGGGTGCGACAAGATCTGCTAGCACCGTCACGGTCCACCATTGAGTTTCGTGTGATAGGAGGCGATAGTCAATGCCATACCATAATTTCTACTCCCTCGCCACTGGACAACCATGTCTGCAAGTTTCCAAATGCCGCCATCAGATCGTGCGCACTCCGTGAACCGTGCCACATTGAATATGACAACTCTATGATCCCTAATCTCTCGCTCCATCAAGAAATCATAAATAACCTGACTCTCCTGGTGCGGCATACGCCACATAATCACTGCTTGAAGCCTGTGAAAGTAACGCAGAATATATACTAGAATTTCGGTGTGGATGGTTTGTTGTCCAGGCTGTTGGACGAGAAACGAGACATGTGTTAGTCGGCGTAACTCTTGAAGACCTATGTAAAGGCCACGCCTCGCGACCCAACCATTGGTCAAGTGAAGGCGCTCGACACGAGTAAGAAGAGGAAGGTTGGCAAGGGAAATCATTGGTCCATAAAAGGCCGACGCGAGGTCCAATGATAACGTTGTCAACTGAAGGGCATTGAGAGGTGTGCGGAGAGGGTTTTGATTGTCAGGCAAGTCGGTAATGATTTTGAGAGTGAGTTCTTGCAGCCCCTGGCAGAGCTGGAGAACCTCGGCTCCTTGTTCGGGGGTAACTGATAGTCGAAGATGTAGCACCTTTACAGTGGTTCTGGCAAAGGCTGGCCGAGACTGCAGAGAGGAAATGAACGACTCCGCCATAGGCTGGCAGTAGAGGTCAACTGCCTGGTACAAAAGTGGTTCTAACCTGAAACCTCCAAGTCATGGTTAGATCTAAGTCTGACCGTGACATAGACAAGTGGGTTACCAATGATGAACCCGCTTCGCAACGAGTAGGTAGTGGCATATGGTCCCGGGCTGGGAGTGTGTACTTGCCAGGTGAAAGATGTGACGTTCAATCTCATCAGGGAAACTTGAGATATGGATCGAATCCCGCTCCAACTTAGTGGAGAGGGCAGAGGACATCGTAAGCGATTATCTCGGGTCACGGCGGTCGCCCGCTGTAAATATGTACCTAAAGAACCATGCCTTGAGATCATCTCGCTGCAACTACTATCTCTACCGTGACTTTTACAGGCACTCCGACGGGCAAAGACTCGGACTCAGGCGGACTCACGGCAGCCAGAACCACCAATTTGCAATTCGTCATCGTGACTGGAGTCCCAATGGCAACGGCGGGCACGGCCATCACTGGCAAGCAGCATGGACTCGGACTCGGACAGGGTTGGGATGAATGTCACGTAACGATCTGGTTGTTGTCCTGACTTATGTTGGCTTCACCCTCCTTCAAGTTTACGTTCTTGCCAATTACTCCTCAGGCTGGACCTGTCGGCGCAGTCATCACGGGGCATGGATCACGATAGAACTAGTAATCCGCAGTACTAAGGCTGAGATGAAGGTCAGGGTGGGCTAGTACGTACTGGTAATGACTCCGAGTCTGCCAGTGGTTGGGGTCCTGATGTTAAACTTTCCGAGTCTGAGTCAAGTTGCTCCGAGTCCAGATTCCTTTACAGCCCTCCGATGCGGGCCCAGCAGCGTGAATGGAGCGGGTATGTCACAACCAATGAACCATGCTGGCGGCGGGTATATAGTATTACTAGGGTCTCACCAGTGATCACTTTACATTTTCCCCTATCATGGATGTCGACAATAATATTCCTCTTATCGTTCCTCATCAGCTCTACCAAAGACTCCTGGACATGGATCCAGGTGGTGCTTATGGTATTTCCTATGATATCTACACACGAAAGACGGAGGACGATCTGCCCATGGGATGGAATGCACCTCGAGGTGAGTTAACAATAATTATGCTAAGTATTATTACAAATTTACTGCAGCAGCCACGTATCTTGAGCTTGCCAGAATCCTAGGCGAATCTGGTTTTCGTCGCTTACAATATTCCGAGTGGGTTTCGGACAACAGCGACGCAACAGACACCTATTGGACCATGCTCAATTTACTGCGGCTTCGGCCTGTTGGTAAGCTCGAGTCTACATTAAAGGGATTAAAGGCGCACCATATCCCGACTTGGGAGCTTGACATCACAGAAGAAGTGCGGCTTGGTGGTGTATATTCGCTGAATCTCCGCGGTCCTACACCTGTCAATCTTGTCCCTCAGAATATGCCTGTCGCTATACCAGACAACATGCGCATACCAGATTTTACGAGGCTATCACCTAGTACTTTAGATCTTGAAAGCTGGAGAGTATCTTTGTGATTTATATCATGATGTTCCCGATGGCTTGTCATGCAATGTATTTTCTATGTACTGTCACGGTACTGTCCGAGTCATTACTACGTTTGTGGCGAGAAGACTATCCTTTCTTCACTGGAAAACTGGCTAGATCTGTCCTGCATTCTGTCATCGTGCAAACATCCCTGCCAGTGACAGCCCTGTGCGCGCTAAACGAAACATGGGGCCGTTAGTATCTGCCTATGGTCTCTGGGTCCGCGACGCCAGTGCAAAGCGACGTACCACCATGCCGACATCCGTGATGACTGTGAACGCAAGACACAGACTCGGACTCGAACAAAATATTAACCATTTCAAGGCACTTGTCTTGGACAAAGGGGTAGCTAGACCAGACATATGGTTGACCAGTCCCATCGTCAGTTCACTGGCAATTATGTGCACCGAGTTGACCGTAGCGATCAAGTCATCTACGCGCGATATCGCATCATTGTGCTCTCCGGCCATAAACACGACGATGGCCTGCGGGAGATCAGCAGATGAGGTAGGTCCAAAGTCGAGAAAATACAGACCTTGATCAAAAGGAGAAAGGTAACATGAGAGGGGGGGAAGCGCGCAACAGCGATGTCACAGGTTCGATATAGCCCTTGTGCCTTTCCCCTTTGCCGACAAGTGCCATACTCTTTGCAATGTAAGCAATGACAGATGGCTGGACTTTGATGGCCTTGGTGTAAATGAGTGTCAGCGTCAGTACATAGGAAAGTAAATCTACATGCACCTGTTCGGCATCCACGAGGGCTGTATCCCACTCTCGCAAACGAGCGCGCACAAGAGCTCGACTAGCAAATAGATGATGGCTTGTATTCCGAGGGACGGCGATTGCTGCAGTCAATAAAGCCTCTGCGTATGTGAGCTGACCTTGCTTCCATGAATTGAAGGTAGCAGAATCGATTTAGAAATCTGGTTCGGGGAAAGTGGGGTGCAGAGGAGACAATAAGATCGAATCCTATGTGGAAACGTGATTAGTGCGAGAACGCTGGTCATATATGACATAATTCAAGAAGGCATGCTACTGGTTACAGCAGTGCGAGGTAAACTTGAGAGTTTAGCGGCTCTTTCCTGTCAGCAAAGTTGTTCAAATACACCATGTTCTAACAATCCACACTGCACTTACATCACGGTGTGGTGGAGACAAAGGAACGTGATCCTATGTGGAAAAATACGAAGGCCATGTGATGACGTGTGTACTACGCGCTGAGAATCACCCAGTACACGTCGGCATACCATGACGCTGTACGATACTAACACTTGTCGTGAGCACCCAAGTTTCACGAACAGTGAAAGAAAAGTAGGAAAAGAGAGAGACGTGCATACCTTGCATTATTCAAGGCACCGTCCCAGCAAAGTATTGCCACCAATGCTCTGTTGTTCCTGCCATTCCTCGTAGATAACATGCTCGGGGTGCAGATGTCGTAGTACTTGTTCCATTTTTCGTTGCTCCCACTGTGGTCGGGAATATGGTTTAGAGGATGTTAAAGCGGTGGGGAAGAACCAGGTGGAGATGACGTGTTTGGGGTGTCTGAGGCCCAGGGCCGCGAAGGTGCTTGCATTCAAGTTTGAGTGAGCGGCAATGAGGTGAGGGCACGACGGCACTAAATGGGATTGGTAGTAACGGACAAAGGTCACGGTCATCCTTGAAGCTTGAAGAACAAAGGCGCAAAGGTGCGACTCGGAAATGAGTTGAGCCTGAGCGAGGGATCGTAGTAACGCAGTGGATACTAGTAACACTGGCGGATCAACATAGTCAGTGATCAAATTTCAAACAAAAGCAGACGTTGAAACCTAGATGATATTACTACTACACTCGTCCTCGACTAGAGTCTGAGATCAAATCCACTCTCGACATCTGTAGTGTACTGTATTCCCTGTATCGACACACGAAGTCACGGGCATGTTCTAACACGTTGCTGCGAGGATGAGTCGCGAGAAAATGACACATACATACGAGCTACTGCTCGAGAATGATGAGTGCGTGGCCGTCAGAGGGTCGATGCCATAGAGGTGCGTACTTGTTTCTTGTCGACGATGCTGGCTAGGCGAATGCGCTGGTACTACTTCTGCCCCGATGTAATGCTTTCACCTTTTCTTCCGCCACATCGTCCGGCATGATCAAGCGACACGTACCGTGGGGACGGAACGAGATGAAGACGAAATGTGTATGCGAGGGCGAGCAGCGACGTGGAGAGGGGTAGTGGAGATGATAGTGGAAACACGATGGAAGAGATCGAGGAAGGCACCGAGTTAGCAGAGCACAGCGATGGCGGAGGAAGTACCTGGAGGGGTGGCAAGTCGTGGGAACCTTGCAATTTTTTTTTTTGCTGATTGATCGCCACATTTCCTCATCGGCACCGTGACCACTACTACTCAGGCTAGGGCACTGAAGGACCCACTTATGGCAAAGATATCTGGTCTTAATCGTACTGCTGCACTACATGAGTGCCTGTCATCCGTGCGTGTCAGTGTGGGTCACCTTGCGATCCGATGTTCCTTTCCAGCACCAGCCTGATCATGCACCCAGCACTGCAAATACTTTTCGCATTGCCAGAAGCAAATGCAGCAACGTTCACATCGGCTCCATGCTGCCCATCACCTAATGCTAGTACCACCGGCCCGGGTGTAAATGTACGTGTAATATCATTCGTTTTTTTTTATTGTGACAGACGATCTAAGTTATCCCCTTGTATCGCACCGTGATGGACACATCCTTTCATCTGGATCACAAAAAATATTTCATCTGCTTCCCCATCTGTAGATCGATCTAGCGCTCTGATGCGGGGATCTGGGGCAAAGATATGTTCTTATGAGAGTTTGGCGGGCCAGCACTATACCGTGACTGTATCAATTCTCCGTCCGAGTCAATTATGTTGACATTACTAGTAATTAGCAGGAGAGTTCATCGCCTCATCGCCTCATCGCATCCCTAGCTCCAACGGGCGGATTTTCTTTTTTGGTCTTTGCATTTCTGTGTGGACACGTCCTAGAAAGCATGATGTCACGTCAGCGTGAAACCCTGCCTTGGTGCAAGTGGTCCGCTCATATTAATTGCTTGGAGAGGAAGCCTCACCTAAGTCACCTTGCCCAATGTCATCCGGACAGTCTCCCTCAGATATTGTGCCTGCACATGGCACGGTGTTGAACCCATTACCCGCTGTTCCCCCATCCTCCTCCCACTCCAATACACAAGACCTTCAGACCCTCAAGAGACGCATTGGTGCTCTCGAACTCGAGAATACCCTGTTGCTTAGCAAGATTCACAAGAAGCCGTGAGTGCAATCCCATTACTGACGACCCACACTACATCAAATGTTCTCAGGGTCCAAACTTTGAGACGGGAGGGGCGAGCTGTTCGACGCCTCGTGGCCCTTGTTGAACCCATCGCGGACATGATTGCGGAGCGTGATCGCCGTCAGCTAAGCTTGGCTGAGGGGACCTCTGGGGAGATGATACAGGCCGAGTCATCTCCTGGGTAAGTCTTTGCACATTTGTCCGGGCACACGCATACGCATTCTGAACAGGCAGGAGCGCACACACAAAAACTTCACGACCCTCATACACTGGTGCCCCACAGTCGCGAAATTATTGGACACAGGGGAATTTGACTTATTCGCGATGCGAGAGGTTAGTCTGCAGTAGTGAAGCTTATGACAAGTCGATTACTTGACAGCTCGCACAGTTACAGGCTGGAGCCGATGGCGCTAGGGGGGATGACGCAGCGACATTGAAAACTGAGGTTATTCATTGGGTAACAGCAAACCGTGATCATATTGACCCTCAGCTGTCTCCGCGGGATAAACAAGCCCGAGGTTTTGGTCATGATTTAACCGGCGCCCTGCTTTGTCCAGTCGACTATGACTGGGGGGATTCTAGGTCAGTTGGCCATGGCGCCATTCCCTCTGTTTGCTAAGAACAGCTTTGACAGTGTACGCACTGCCATACGGGAGTACCATCCTGACTTCCGTGTCACGGCATATAGCTGGCCAAATTTTCTCTACAAGGACCACAGGTTTGATCGAATCGACCTCTCCAAAGGCTTATTCCAAGGCGAGCTGCTCGTAAAAGTATGTTTCCATTGCATGTTATTATTGTGACATCCGTCTCTGATCCAGCTACAGTCGTTCAAATGCATATTCACCTCACCAATGTCGGCTCATCACCATAAAGGAGGGGAAGCCACTCAGTTCAAGGGTCCAAGTCCCCGCTCACGGAGTAACGTTGCGGCTCTGCTCAGGATGAAGACTGTCCAGCCACGTGCAATTGCATACATCGCCGTTCAGGTTTGTCTATCTACTAGTAGTATTCCGAGACTTGCTTGCCATTTTCTCAGATGCATTGATAGGTTCGCTTCGCGTTGTCCTGCGCTTCCTCATGGGCAGTTGTGGACGAGGATTTCAACTATGAAGCATTCTACCTCAACATTGTTGAATACTTCGAAGCCCCAAGTTCACCAGAGAAAGCTGCCGAAATCAAGAACCTCATCCTCTGGTGGAACCGGTAAGGACGTGCCAGGATGGTTATTTGGAGTCACTGACCATCAATTATGTCCGGCAGAGTTGTGTTTGGCCGTCACAGTGTTGCTGAGTATCATCCTCTCCGAGCTGAGACGCTTTCAGTGGCACGTTCACGCAAGTAGTCCAATTGCTCCTCGCCGTCATGTACACGTAGTACTGCCTTCTGTATGTAAAAGACAGAGAATGTATTTTATTAATGGGAATGCAGATGAGTGATGTACGAGAATGGTATAGGCGTGCATTTTACGGAGGGTTTGCGCATGAGCAGACCAATGTTCAGTGAGGGGAATATGTGCGAAAGAGCTGCGATGTGACACACTTACTGGACCAATGGTTAACTCTCACGAATAGACCAATCTATCCTGCCGGTTGCAACATGTGGCATGAAGGATGGAATTACCATCTATCGGTAATGTCAGGAGATCAGGCCAATGAGCAAAATTGTGACTTAGAGGGAGCGCAAACCACCGTTCGAGTCTAAATGTCCAAGCTCGATCACGTAGATAACACAAGGGAAGGGTAACAATCAGTTCACAGTATTGGCATTGTCAGCGAAGGGACACGCCATAGACATCCAACATAAAATCCGGCCATCTGTAGCTTGCCAATCACATTGATGATCAAGCAGCAAAGATTGTGATCACAATATTTTCTGATGTCTCGGATCTTACTGCGACGGAAACCGCACTATTGGCAATATCGGCCAAATATTTCACAATTGGCGATGGAAGGTACCTATATAATCCTATATAAGAGATCACAATCTGCATTGGCAGATTGCGACGAATTATGTACTTTATACGAATTATAATCTGATTATAAAGGCTTATAGCACGCTTGTTGTTTCAGTGATTACACTTATACTCATGCGCCACCACATATGGTAGTTTGGATATATCCCATCACTGTGCTGTCACCCTATGGGTGATACATCATTTACTGTAATCCAACACAGCCTACTACATCTTCCACCCTCATTCCCTAATTGGAAACTCCTTCAGCCATATGTTTTTCACTGATTTCCCTTACATTTCTGGTATTTTCCCTTAGTGCAGGCATGTCACCAGCACAGATATATGATGTATCTATTATAATACAATTCCTACCACTTATTTGATATTTTCAAGCAGCCTAATAAGGAATGTTTCAATATAGAGGGTAAAAGTAAGATATGAAAATACCCAGGTAGTGTTCATATATATCTAGAACATATCAAAAGCCCATGAGGACAAGACATGGCCTGGTAGTGCTACAATACAATCTCCTCCTAACCCTCTTTTGATCCTGGGAATTTGTATCAGTGGCTTGGGTGGTTCAGTAGGTAATGGAGATCCTTTCTATGATAATATCCTCCAGTTGGATCAACATTTCTCCCTGCCAGGGGCCTTTGATCTGTCTATGTGTGCTTTTTTCACATTTTCAAACATAGGGGTATAACACACAAACCACAAACCATATCTTAAGTGCAGCTGAGTCTCTAATATGTATTGCATTCCATCTATGATTAATTTTCTAGAATGTGGAAGTGATTAGAGCCAATCGAACATACCAGAAGCATGGGAAATGTGTTGAACACTTACATCTGCAAACCCATTAGGTATTGTGTGAGGTTGTACAGTACAGCACAATGAATCACAGTTGTCACAGTGTCACAGATAGGTCCCCCCCTGTGCAGCCACACTACAGCACTGTACAGTGTATAGTATCTAGGGAAAGACATGGATATACCATACCCACAGTGGGTTATGGGTATGGGTACCTGTGGGTATGGGTGTGGGTTACATTTCTGATACCCATACTCAAACCCATACCCATGGTCATGGGTATGTACCCACAGTGTGGGTATGTGGGTGGGTATATGCTGTCACAGTGTGTCAGAAAGGATATCAATAGTATAAGTTTCACAATTACTTCTTTCACATTGCAAACCAACAAAGCTTTAGCTCAAATCTATGTCAATTATAGGCATATGTAGTTCTTATGTATGTACATAGTATCCATGAGTCTTTTTTGGTTGAGTGTCAATAGAGTCTGTTGAGTACCTGTAGATCCTGTTGGGCCTGTAGCCAAAAGGGTAGTTTATTGATGATAATCTGGGGACTTTCCTAGGACTGATTGGGATCTGGTGGCTAGTGTTTAAAAGTCTGGTCCCATCCAGTTTTTTACCTTCCTAATTAGGCAATCAGCCTGAAACTGGTCCTGGGAAGGTTCTAGGTGTAACTGGACTGGTTGGCAATTCATCACAACTGCAATCACTGTCCAGTTGCATGACCAGTTCCAACTGGACTTTGAAACACTACTGGTGGCCTTATTTTGGGGCCAAAAAACCAGGCCAAACTGCGCTTCAAATCACTAATACCCACAGTGGGTCATGGGTATGGGTACCTGTGGGTATGGGTGTGGGTTTCATTTTTGATACCCAAACTCAAACCCATACCCATGGTCATGGGTATGTACCCACTGTGGGTATGGGTATGGGTATGACTGCAGATACCCATGGGTTTACCCATGTCTTTCCCTAATAGTATCTTGATTTGGACAGATCTTAACATAATTATTATCAGTGAGTCCCTTGACAACACGGTTGAGTTCTTGGCACTGCACAGAGCTGTACAGCACTGATGACATTACTGGCTCTGTGCAGAAACCTACAGTGGTGATGAGATTGCTAGCTCCATACAGAGGCATACAGTGTTGATGGGACCGCAGCTCTGTATAGAACCATCTATATCAGCAAGACTGTAAAAAGTCTGATCTTACTGGATCCTACTGGATTCACTGGAGCCAGTTAGTTCAGTAATTCAGCCCACCATGAGACAAGAGAATAAGTAGGCAAGTCACTCCTGTAAGCTAGATGTAAAGCCAATCAGACAATTTAGTGAACTCAGAAACCCAGTAGTAAAGTGTTATGATCTATTCTTTTCTCTTATCATTTACCTTGTATTATGCTTATCTTGGACACTATTCCTTTTCCACAATGACACTCCCTTATCTCCAGTTCCTTCCCACCAGCATCCCGACAGTACTCTGTTGGAGTTAGCAAGCGCGTGCACAGTCTCGGACCGCACCGCACCAAAGGACCTTTTCGTTTTATCCTCATTTGTATGTCATTTGTGTTTGGACCATTGCTCGCTCCGAGCAATCTATACTCATTACTACAGTATCTTTTGTTCTCGCTCGTGCTCGAGCCCTCGACGTCCCGATTCGACCCGCGTTCGTACCCGAACGTGCCCTTCTATGTCTCACTCATTGTACATATACTTCCTCTGTCGTAGTATATAACTCAATCCTGTACGGCAAAAACCCTCAGTCCGTTGTTTCCGCACAACGACTGAGGTGAGCCACTTACCTATTGTACTTTCACCTACTCGAGCTGACGAGCGCATAGAACGCTGTCCCTCGATAGGTAATTACCAATTCAGTCCGTTGTTTCCGCACGACGACTGAGAACGCTGTCCCTCGATAGCTGTCATGCTCTACAGAAGTTCTCGTAGCCTTTCAGGTTATGAGCCCTGCTGCTTTCTAACACGCAACAACTTACCAATACAATGACCACTGTTCCTATCACCACTGATACTCTGCCCAACAACGTCCCAAAGCTTGAGGTCAAAGGGACGAACTGGGCTATCTTCTTTTTCTGTTTCCAGGTTGCTGTCGAAGCCAAGTCTCTTTGGGGCCACTTCGATGGCACAACGACCTTACCTGCGGTCAGCTCCCCTCCGACCACCGAGGAAACGGAAGCACAAACTCAGTGGTGAAAGAACGAAGGAATGGCCAAACATTTGCTTACTCAGTGCATCCCGGACTCTACTGCACTGCGTGTCAAAAGCCAAACCTCTGTGTCCACGATGTGGAAAGAAATCGTATCCGAGTATACTGAGAAGGGTGCATACGCGCAGACGGACTTGCACACCCAGTTCCTCGAATCTAGACTGCCCAAAGGAGCAGATGTTCGTCAATTCCTTGATGGTCTTCGCACCAAAAAGGAAGAACTTGCATCAGTAGGTGTCAAAATCGATGAGAAAGATTACCGTTCCACAATCATCAAATCCCTTCCTATATCCCTTGCCAACTTCGCCTCTAATCAACTTACCGCCGCCCGTCTCTTCTCCACTTCCAAAACCATTGATCCTGACACTCTTATCTCTGTGATCATTGAAGAAGCCGAGCGTCAAAAGGCCAAGTTTCCGGTTCGTTTTGACTCTACCAACCACGATCGAGACGAAGCCCTTGCTGTCACTACGTCAGCAGCCAGCAGGGGCCGTTTTCGTGGCAGAGGAAGGCAGATGAACACACGCGAGAAGCGGAAGTGTTGGAACTGCGGATCTGATCAGCACCTTGCTCGAAACTGTGACAAACCTCCCAAGGATGCTAACAAGTCGAAGACCGACTCCAATGCTGCCCACGTTGTCACCCTCAACTCAGATATTGATGAAGATGGTGTCTTTGGCGTTTTCGAGGAAGATGATGATGAGATTCCGGACTTACAGTCTGTTGAGTCCTCGGACGACGAGCATGGTGACATGTCTGATGACGAAGATGATGCGTGGTTCTCTGTTGATGAAGACGATGGCATAAGGTGCCACAATGACGAAGATGGGTTGCAAGCGAATGCAGTCAGCGATACACTATCAGCTGATTCGGCTGGCCCACCTGCGGAGATTCCAGAGAACAGTGTTATGAACGTCTCTGCTCGTGCAACGCCTGCCGCATGTGTCGAACTATTCGATTCTGGCACCACGCGACACATTTGTCCCTGTCGCGATCACTTCATCAAGCTTTGCCCCACACCGCCAAAGACTCTTACTGCTGCCAACAAGGAGAAGTTCCGTGCTGTAGGTGTAGGAGAAATCATTATCGAAATACCGAATGGCATGGACGTCTCAAAGTTACGTCTAACAGAGGTGTTGTACTCACCAGAGGTAGGGTACACCCTCATTTCTGTTGGCCGCCTGGATGAGGCTGGCCTGTCAACTACTTTTGCCGATGGTCATTGCACTATCCGCAATCCCGACAGCGAAACAATTGGTCGTATCCCTCGTTCTTCCCAGGGGCTCTATCGTGTCGTACACGACCATGCTACTGCTTGTCCCGCCACGGAAAAGGTGACAGTAATGGAGTTACACCGCCGCATGGGGCACATCGCCCCTGATGTTGCGCGCTGCCTGGTTGAGAAGGGTTTAGTCACAGGTATTTGTCTGGACGACGCAAAGGGCGAATTCACCTTTTGCGACTCCTGTGTATATGCTAAGGCCACCAGGAAGCCAATTGCCAAGACGCGCGAGGGAGAACGAGCCAGTCAGATTGGTGACAAGGTCTTCAGCGATGTTTGGGGACCCGCGCCTGTGAAAACTCTCAGTGGAAAGACATACTATGTGACATTCACGGACGACCACTCGCGGCTCACCTATTTTCAGCTTTTGAAGTTGAAGAGCGACACCTTCCCAGCGTATAAGGCTTTTGAGGCCTGGCTCGAGCGACAACTGGCAGCGAAAGTTAAACTGCTGCACTCTGATCGTGGTGGAGAATATCAAGGTAGAGAGTTTATCCTATACTTCAAGGAGCGGGGAACTGTCCAGCACTTCACCACGCATGACACTCCGCAGCACAATAGTGTTGCTGAACGGCTAAACCGCACTATCCTCGAGCGTGTCCGTGCCATGTTGCATGCCAGTGGGCTGCCAAAGTATCTGTGGGGCGAAGCGGCACGACATGCTGTCTGGTTAAAGAACAGATCACCTACCCGTGCTCTAAATGGGATGACTCCCTATGAAACCGCGATGGGAAAGCCGCCGGATTTGAGTCGCATCCGCGAATGGGGTTCCGCCGTGTACGTTCGCACCGAGAATGGGACAAAGCTTGGTGGGCGGGTTGTCGAAGGTCACTGGATGGGCGTTGATGAACAGACCGAAAATGCTTGCCGTGTATACTGGCCGTCAAAGCGCACGGTCACTGTCGAGCGCAACGTGTACTATGGCCCTGCGCCGCGTGGCGAGGGGGAGGAAGAATGGCCATTGGAGGACGCCACTCTAGCGCAGCTCCCTAAGCAGAGCCATGGGGCAAATACACTGCCAATCGTAACCTAAGCAAATCTAGTTTAGGAATACTTAGTACCTGCTACACACAGAGATCTCGCTGACATACATTCCACTCCAGTTTCCCAATAAATAAGGTTGTAAACAACTCATATTGTGTGAGAACTGAGTGACCCCTTAGGAAATATCCTACACATTACATCATACACAGCCACCACAGATTCCCAGGAATCTAGCTACTCTTCAAATAGGTGTATATACACAGCAAAGCCTATAATTTGGTACACATAACCAAACAACTCATATTAGCACACCCATATACTACTATACAAGGTAATCTATTCACACCATTGACAGCTAAACCATTAGCTTGAAGAATCCTTACACAACTACAATATGATTTAGTATGTATCTATCGCTAGTAACTCTAGCAACCCGTTAGCTAGTAACAATAGGAATATTCTACATATTCCTTATTTCTTTAAGAACCTATATTAGCTAGGAACGAAGCCAACCCTTTTACCCTTGACTCACCATCAGGAAAGGAAGAATGACCAGGGATCCAATTAGTTAAGTTTCCCACTCATTCAGTAGACAAGTTTTCTTGTTCTATAGTATCTTCTGTTTGATCTGGTAGATAGAGTTGTCCTATCACCAGCTTATAACTAGATTGGGCCTGGAGGATTGATTGCATAGGATTTTCCCCTTGCAAATCTAGCACTCTAAATCCTGTAAGAACGACAGCGGCCTCCAAGAGATCTGAGTCAGCCTGGGTCCTTGCCTTTTGTACCATGAGGGTAGAAGAGAGGGAGATTGGAAAAAGGGAGCTGACCATTCTTTTTTTTTTCTATCACTTTTGTGTAGACGATCCCAGCACGAAATTGCAGTACCTCAGCAATGAACACATGTTTTGAAGAGTCACTGAACTTGAAGATGGGAAAATTAGAATTAGTAAATGCAGCATCTCATCATGATGCCATGAGCTCGGTAATGGTACAAGTAGTGAAGGTTCAAGAGTACTTACAATATATACATGTTGGACTTTACATACTAACAACTTGGTAGAATATTTGAACACAGAAAATCAGGATTTGATGTGTACAATGAAAACACAACATGCAATGTCAATATGTACAGCTGTGATGGACACTGATCGTTCACCTGGTATCACGATAGACTATGGACTATGGACGACTGGTCTACCTCTAGAATCCCCACATGTGTTCTTCTGTTTCTTGCGAGAAGACATATTAGACGAGGCGAGCTTGTGCTTGCCAGTGTGCCACTTCCTATAACACTCATAGGCAGCCATAAGCACAGCCGTATGGAATGATCAAAACAAGGAATTCCAGGGGACTTGCAATGTCGCTGTGGATTGATGAACTGGTTGAATGAGCTGGTCGTCTGCATGACTCGCCTCCATCTCAGTTATCAACAATGTCCTGAGACATTCGAAAGCGTTGCATAGCAGTGAGTCAACCTTCAACAGGTCTTCACTGGGATAAAGCATCTGAGAAGCAATCAGAAAGCAACAGATGATGTAGGGTGATCACGCACCCCAGATGCTGAAAGTCATCTTGGGAGTCAACATCAATAGTAAGAGGACCATTGGGGTGGCGAAGATATGCCTCTATGGTTACCCGTGTTATGGATGTCCATGTGAACCCATCCACGACCACAGGCTCTAAGCTTCCTTTGGCAATGGGTGGGACAAAATCCCTGAATGAGAGGAGGGTTCCACTGTGCAATGTCTTTGCAATGTTTTTGCTGAGTAGAGACACCCACTTTGGTGAATCCTTGATTGTGATCATGAATGTCATATCGAACATTGGTTAAGACTCGATGATTTGTTTCAGTTGGACATGGGTGTCAGAAGGTGAGACAGTGAAGGCAACTTGCCTGACCCACTTTGGAATGACAGGATCTTCTGGGGTGCAACCAGAGTTATTTTCAATGATGAGTTGGAAGTCAGGTATCGCCGTTCCCAAAGATCCATTAGGCTTGACACAGAAGAGCAGTTTGTTCATGTGGTTGGTGAAGTTGTAAATGACCTTGTCCTGGCCAATGCTGTTGATGAAGGAAGTGATGACATGATTGAGGCTCGACAGGAACAATTCGTGGGTGGATGATGGTTTCATGACAATGAGTTTTTCATCGTTCTCAATGTAAGTGAACCTGTATAGTGGATCAAATAGTTGCTGATATGAACACTTCCAATTTTGAATTTGGCTTACTTTGCATGATATTCTTGTGTGAATGCTGCCAAAAGGTCTACAAAATTGTTGGGTAAGAACTGATAAATGATCTGCCGTAATGAGGTTGGGAGACCACATAAGAGTGATAGTACCAGTATGACTAACTTGGGCTGTGTCAAGGGGTAAATCGGCGAGGCAGGAGAGGACCTGTGCTTAAGATGGGAGTTGGATAAGAGTTGGTAGCCGAAGTGTGAACAACTACCTATTTTAGCATTATTCTTGCCTGCATGGGGTTTCCCTTCACCACGTGGCATCTTGACTATGCTCAGCTCACTTGGAGGCTTGGGTCGGTCGCTCTTGGTCTTGATTTGAGTGGAGGGGTGAATTCGAGAACGACGAGGAGGCTTCCGCTTGACTGCTGAATGAATAAGACTCAGTAGGGTGCAAATTGGGCGTGCGTGTAGAAGACATGGCACCTATTTCTTTGATCCGAGCGGGCATGTTGTTGACTCTCGAAAAGACGCCCAGTGATCGAGTAGCCGCATCGCCAAATAGTGAGCTTGTGCTTCAGATGTGACTGGTGGTACCAGAAACTGACAGTGGGGTTCAAATAGCCAGCCACTGTGTCCACACCCTATATATACATGACAGGTAACTGATGATTTGTAATATGTCAGAATCATGACATCTCAGGCTCCCAAAACAGAGTCGGGTTAACAATGAAATATATTATCAGCAGGGTTCCGTTGAACCGCAGTAACGATCTACACAGGGCCTGGGCCAAGGGACTGATCAACACGGCTGTGTTCCTTTCCTAGGTAACCGTGAGTCTGACAGACATGAACACACCCGACAGTCCCACAGAGGGGGAAAGTATCGTGAACGGCTATTGTGAATGGACCGTGAATGCACATGAAGGAGTCTCGATACTTGTGTGCGGGACTGAAGTCAGCTAGGTACTAGTAGAACACATCGTTTTGTCCAGTGTTCCCAATGATAATATTGTTTGGTTTGATGTTGTGGATAAAGTTATGCATGAATGGGTAGTTTCGAGGCAAGCAAGCTGTGAAACAGGGGAGGTTGTGAAGGGGTAAATGCTAGATATTGACAGAGTGAACAGAAATGTACCGGTCAGCGACCATCACTGTCGTACTTGGAGAAAATGTCTGTCTGCAAATGTTGAGAACGTCCTCCAGCGAAGGCCAAGGGAAGGGAGCACAAGAACATTGTGTCCTGATTCCCACCCAAGGAGAGTGATTGAGTGATCCCCAAAACGAAATGTGTGAGGACTCGACGTCTGCTGGAGCAAATTATGATTTAATGCCATGGCTGACCTTGATGACAGGTTGATGTCAACAGCACTGGGAAGAGGCTCGAAAAACTGGCCTGGAGGGCCACATGTTGCATGACACAGTGAGGCTGTTACCAACTTGCTTACCATGGTCCCATTCACATTGTGCAGATTCAATGAAAAACCAGTTTGAAACGGTTTGAAACTGGAACCGATGGTTTCGGGGTAACCAGGTTTTTCCGTCGCATAGTCCAGTTTCAGGCAGTTTGTGGAGCTGGGAACCATTACCGGTTTTGGTCTCAGACCGCCAGCAAACTGTAACCATGGCAACACTAGGTATGGATGAGGGTGGAGCAGAGTGCTTCAAAATCATCAGGAAGTTGTGCTAGTATAAATACAGCATGAAGAGATTCGGGAAGTTGAAGACCTGCATTGAGCATGCCTGTAAAATACTGCTGTATCTCCGAAATATCTTCTGACACATGCTGGGTCCTTATGCGAGTGTGAAGGACTTTATGTAGCCAGTAAAACTGTCCTGTGATGCCTTTTGAGGTGAAGCAATCTGACAAAGCTTTCCAGAAGTGGTAGGCCTTCAACTTATAGTAAGTCGTCTGGACAGGCGCGGCAGTGGTTCCTGTGTTTACTTGGAATTCCGCCCAGTCAGTCGAAGCAGTGGTAGACAACTGATCATTGACAGTGATGGAGAGGAAGCCTAGAATCTTTGAGTCTGTGGCCTTCCAAATCGTCTCATCAGTCACAGTGATGCACTGAGTTGATCGAAGGGTTCCATCTATGAAACCTTGTCCACCTATCGAGGCTAAGATACCTTGAACACAAGAACTCCAAACAGAGTAGTTCCTCTGTCCTTCAAGGACAGGAATGTGACTGAGGAGGGATCCATCAATCCATCGATCTGCAACAGTGGGAACAGTGGTCGACATGTCTGTTGGAAATAATCAGTGTTCAAATCATAAGGAGAGATGTACCGTCATCGAGAGTATCAATTCCACAATCTTGTGTCCAGTCCAAATGCTCAAGAAATATACATTGTCCATGATCCAATCCATTACATGTGGGAACGTCTCCGAACTTCACCAGCAATGGCAGTAGCACGACGAGGTGGTCTGCCTTCATCCTGTTCTCCATAGAGTCTGCGGAGGCAAGCCTCTCGCATCTCAGGGTTGAACACTTCCTAATCTGCTGTTGAAGCCTGTGTTGAACAGGGTTTGCAGATCTCCAGCTTTTGCGTTGATACATGTCGAAATTGTAATTCCAGTACCACTGGGATGGAGTAGGAGCCAATTGCCTAGTGAATCGGTTATACCAATCAATGGGATCACCAATATAAATGTTCAGAGAGAGAGAATCATATAAGACTTCATGAATGTCATGAGAACGATAAATGTCTCCAGGATCAAAATGAGAAAGAGGAGGAAAGAGATCTCTGTGTAAAACTTCATGACCTTGGTAATGAACTAATGCAGGTGGGGTCAAAAGATATGTCTTGGAGGGGAAAGCCCATCTGGCATCAGCATAAGCTGAGGAAAGAAACTTGTCCTTGAACATGAATGAACATGCAAGGATATAGTCATCCCGGGTAGAAGTCTCGGCTGATGACACCTTTCCAGGTGTCACCACCTGGCGGGATTTCCTCGAATGTAGTACCCAAGGTCCGAAGCCTGTCTGTCTAAGGAAGGGGACTACCTGACCTTGATGACATATAGTCTGGTAGAGATTCTTTGGTGGTAGCAGAAGGGGATCTTGGAAAATCGCCTCCCAATGTATTCCTCCTTGATCTGGGTTGGCCAAAGGTGTCAAGTGATACTCGACTGATTGTTGCCATAGACTGTTCTCGAAGGCATTGAAGCTCATGAGGGGTAAGCCTAGATTCAAGTTCCAGTGTTGGGATTTGGAGAGGTGCGCCATGAAGAGGATTGTGTGGCGGAGAGTAAAGAGGAGGTGGTGATGGTGTGCGAGGAGGAGGAATAGGAATAGGGATTGACTCTGGACTGTTAACTAAGTCCGGAAGAGTGGAGCGAATAGAAGTCAATTGAGTTCTTCCTCTGAAAGGTCTGTAGGCTGGGCTTTTCTTCATGATAGGTTCCGGATATACCAGCACCAAGTCCTCATATTCCGTCACAATATTCTGCTTCTTCAACATGACGTTAACAAGAAGGACAGGGAATATGGAAGGGAGTCAAGAAGTTGTTTAGACGAACGAGACAGGTAGAATCCTCTGGGCAAGGCGTAGGGACAATGGGAGCAGGAAATTCTGCAGAAGCAGAGAAGTAGGACAACTGTGAGGGGGGTCTCTTGGAGCGAACCTTGTAGGTTACTCCGGTCACAGGTGTGGACAGTGATTGGGAAGATGATGGTCTCTCCGATGAAGGTGGAGGTGAATCACCACGAACCTATTGAATTGGTTGTTGGGTCTAGTAGACAACACCAGATGCAACATGTAATGTTTGTGATTAGCAATGTGATTCATATCAAGAGAGAAAAACCATCATCAACTCAAATAAGGATATCTCCGAAATGATGAACAAAAAAGTAAACAGCCCCAAGTGCATACAAGGGGATGTTTATAGCGACGAGCAAAAGACAATGTCCAAGGAGGACAATGGTCTTAGAGAAACTCACAGCAACTCTAGCCTCCATATCTGCTAGGTCAAGGGTGACAGGAAAGTGCAAGTATGTCAAGCCTCGACTAAGCAGGGCTCATAACCTAACAAAGTGCACGGTACTCTGTTTGTCTCTACTGTGAGAACAGTAGATGCCACAAGTGTAATGCAAATGACAAGAGGAAGGTATGTGCCTAGTGGGAGGTACTCACGTCTGAGGATAGAGGTTGCTAGCTTGAGGAGTGTAGGAAGTATAGAAGCAAGGTTAAAGAGCTTTTATAAGAACTGAGGAGAGCAATACAGAGTGAGCTCCCTTCTATATAGTGTACAGGTATTGTTTGTACCTGTATGCCTCTACTCAAGGGTAGGTAAAGATAAGAGATAGTTATGAGTCATATCATATGACAAATGATAAGGATCCTATCTAGTCAATAGCAATAATGGCTGTTATCTATAACGACACATGATGAGTCAAATGTGATAGTGTAATCAGACCTAGTGTCCGATAGTCTGGACCACTGATGTAATCAGGTCTAGAATGTGGGTTATGTAAAAGAAGAACAGAAAATGAATACCCAGATTTCAACAAGGAGCTCAAGAGTAAAGAACTACATGGAGTGATAAGTGAAGATTTATATACTACAGTGGCTCAAAAAAGTGTCCCAATGTTTGCATGTTTTTCACTAAATGTGATAATCCCAAATAACCACTAACCCTTGCCCTAACATGTAAGTGTATGAAATAAAGTACTTACTCCTGGCTTTCTATTGGCCCAAGGGTCAAGGAATGTGAATAGGATTTGATGAAATGGCAGCCATTTCAAAATGATAACTCATTGGGACACTTTTTTGACCTTAGGTTTTGGTTACATATATTGGACCCTAGCTTGCTGTAATGTGATTACATACACTTAGTAATCATTCTATAATGTTACCTTTATGTAACTGTATATGAGTCAGCATGTACAACCCCCACCATTTCATGTTATTTTCCCACTATTACCATAAAACTCATTCTCACTTCTCAAAGGAATGATTTCTTTCTCTTGGTCTTTTCATAAGGCAAAGTGTATCCCAAACTGGCCTATGGAAGTCTATAGTATCCAGGCTATTCAGGAAATCCAGCCAGAGAAGACTAGGCCTCTTGGTGGCTGTTCTCAAACACTTACCCCTATCAACAAGAGGACTAATGCTCAACAAATCATTTAATGGCAAGGCCAAAAATGCTGTTTAGGTCACCCAATTCATCAGTTCCATCCTTTATACTCCTGTAAGTCCCCAGACGGTAAAACTGCCCTAAAAAAAGCCTCCTTAAAGGCTGTGGTAAAGACAAAACTGCCTTTGCTTTGTGGGGATCATAAGAAAAAGTACCAGCATTCAACTGTGGAAGACTGGAAGAGGGTTATATGGTCATATGTGATCAAAATCAATAGGTACAGGTCAGATGGGCAAGAGTATATGTGGAAAAAGGAGGATGTAGAGTTAATTGCTAGAATAATCAAAGGTACCAGTAAGCATGGAGGAGATTGATTAATGATATGGGACTGCATAGAGTGAAATGGAGTTAGAGTTTTGAATGAGGTGGAAGGCAGAATGAATGCGCTAACTAGTATGTGGCAATTTTGGAGCAGGGGTGGCTGGTTTGGCCTTGCCATTAATGATTTGTTGAGCATTAGTCCTCTTGTTGATAGGGGTAAGTGTTTGAGAACAGCCACCAAGAGGCCTAGTCTTCTCTGGCTGGATTTCCTGAATAGCCTGGATACTATAGACTTCCATAGGCCAGTTTGGGATACACTTTGCCTTATGAAAAGACCAAGAGAAAGAAATCATTCCTTTGAGAAGTGAGAATGAGTTTTATGGTAATAGTGGGAAAATAACATGAAATGGTGGGGGTTGTACATGCTGGCTCATATACAGTTACATAAAGGTAACATTATAGAATGATTACTAAGTGTATGTAATCACATTACAGCAAGCTAGGGTCCAATATATGTAACCAAAACCTAAGGTCAAAAAAGTGTCCCAATGAGTTATCATTTTGAAATGGCTGCCATTTCATCAAATCCTATTCACATTCCTTGACCCTTGGGCCAATAGAAAGCCAGGAGTAAGTACTTTATTTCATACACTTACATGTTAGGGCAAGGGTTAGTGGTTATTTGGGATTATCACATTTAGTGAAAAACATGCAAACATTGGGACACTTTTTTGAGCCACTGTACATGGAGAGAAGGGTCAGGGCAAGCATGGAATGCAAAAGAACAAGATGGAAAATAAAGGAAGGTACACAATGACTAAGCAAGTGGAGTATGAAAGGCTACGAGAACTTCTGTAGAGCACGACAGCTATCGAGGGACAGCGTTCTCAGTCGTCGTGTGGAAACAACGGACTGAATTGGTAATTACCTATCGAGGGACAGCGTTCTATGCGCTCGTCAGCTTGAGTAGGTGAAAGTACAATAGGTAAGTGGCTCACCTCAGTCGTTGTGCAGAAACAACGGACTGAGGGTTTTTGCTGTACAGGATTGAGTTATATACTACGACGGAGGAAGTATATGTACAATGAGTGAGACATAGAAGGGCACGTTCGGGTACGAACGCGGGTCGAATCGGGACGTCGAGGGCTCGAGCACGAGCGAGAACAAAAGATACTGTAGTAATGAGTATAGATTGCTCGGAGCGAGCAATGGTCCAAACACAAATGACATACAAATGAGGATAAAACGAAAAGGTCCTTCGGTGCGGTGCGGTCCGAGACTGTGCACGCACTTGCTAACTCCAACACTCCCCCTCAAGCCGCGCACAGTCCGAGCTCGGCGGCGAAGTGTTTGACTTTTGGTGAGGGAAGCGCTTTGGTGAAAATGTCTGCTACCATCTCTCCGGTGGGGCAGAAAATGAGCTGAATCTTGCCGTCTTCGATCACCCAGCGGATGAAATGAAAGCGCACGTCTATGTGCTTGGTACGGGCGTGGTACTGCTGATCTTTGGCCAGCGCGATGGCGGATTGATTATCTGAGAAGAGCGTGGTAGCGTTAGACAACGGCACAAATATTTGAGAAATCAGAGTGCGCAGCCACAGCGCTTCTTTCGCGGTGTGGGTTGCGCCAACATACTCGCTCTCCGTGGTGGACAGGGAGACTATCTCCTGCTTCTTCGCGCTCCAAGACACGGCACCTCCATCTATCAGGAAAGCATATCCCGACATGGCTCGTCGATCCTCCGCCATGCTTCCATCAGCGTCGGTGTACCCGACCAGCTGCTTGTCCTCACCACCGTATGTGAGGTGCAAGTTCTTCGTCCCGAGAAGGTAGCGGTAGATGCGTTTCATGGCGTCCCAATGTGGAAGCCCGGGGTTGTGTGAGAAGCGCAAGACAGTTGCGACGGCATACGCAATGTCGGGGCGAGTGGCGAGTGCAGCATACATGAGTGAGCCAATTGCTTCTCTGTATGGGATGTGCTGCATGGCGGCGTAGTCGGCTGTGGTAGCTGGTGACTGCTCATTCGTGAGTCTCACATGAGGGTCCATAGGAGTTGAAATGGGTTTGAGGTCATTGAAGTTGAAGCGACGGATGATGGAGTCGAGGTACGATGTCTGCGAGAGTGCGAGCGTGTGCGAGGCATGGTTGCATGTCACTTCGATGCCTAGCAACCAATGGAGCTCACCGAGATCCGTAATCTCGATGTGATCACGGAGCTTTCGTTTGAGGTCTTCAACGAGCATGTAGGTGGTAGCCACAATGGTGCAGTCGTCTACATGTACCACAACGACGACGAGATCATCGCTGATTTTCTTGATGAAGACGGCTTGATCGACTTCGCACTGTTTGAAACCAATTTTCTGGACTAAGATTTCGACCAACTTCTGATACCATCTTCTACCACTCTGTTTGAGGCCGTACAACGTCTTGCGGAGGCAACAGACTTTGTTCGGGTGAGCCGGATCATGGTAACCAGGCGGCTGCTTCATGTAGATAACCTCGGTTCCGGTCAGTTCGCCGTTGAGGTAGGCACCTTTGATGTCAACTTGGTGTAATTCGAGATCTAAGCGTGCGGACATGGCGAGGACGGAGCAGATTGATGCGAGCTTTGCAACCGGTGCGTAGGTATCAAAGTAGTCGATGCCGGGAACTTGAGAAAATCCTTGCGCAACGAGGCGCACCTTGTGGCGAACAATGTTTCCTGCAGCATCCTTTTTAGCTCTGAAAACCCATTTTGATCCTACCAGATTTGCGCCCTTTGGGAGATCAGCTAATTCCCAGGTACCCGCTGTCTTTAAGGTTTCTAGTTCCTCGCGAATACCCTGTTCCCATTGCAACCAATCGGGTCGACGTTTGGCCTCGGCGAGTGTTGCGGGTTCAAGGGCTTCGGCGGTGGCTATAGCATCGTTGACAAGCATGACAAGTTCTTGCTCATCGTAATCGTCGAAAGCCGCAAGCATTTGATCGGCCGTGCCCTCCCCCTCAAGGATGGCAGTCTCCGTGGGAGTTTCGACTACTGACGTGGGAACTTGGACACTGCGGGGTGGCACTGAATCGACAGACTTTCCATTGAGGATGTCGAGGACGCGTTGACTGGGTTTGCGGATACGCTTGGGACGTGGCTCGGCAGGTGTAGGTGATCCATAGTTGACAGGTGGGGCAGGCGAAGGTATGGGTGGATTAGTCATGGTTAGCTGCCTCTTTTGGTAGTGTTTTCTGCTAAGTACTAGCTACCAAGTATGTAGAGATTAGAACTCTAAGGGTCACTTGGGACTTTCTTAGATTCTTAGGTTCTGAGATATCAGATATCAGATTCTTTCTGATTCAGATTAGCTGATCTTTTACTGCAAAATTCCACTACTTATATACCTTTTTTTACATGTGGCTATGCTTCTACATTTAGCAGCTTTGAGGCTATGTTCTGAGTCATTTTGCTTGCCATGAATGAATATGATTGGATGGGTAGGATATGAGACTAGGAATAGTGGTAGCAAGACTGACTTGACATGACTCATGTATGACTCATCTTGACTCAGGTATGCCTATGCTATGAGCTTCAACACTCATGACTCATGTTGACTCAGGTGTGATTCTTATTCACTTTTCTGAGGTATGACTCACACTGACTCATGCAGGGCTATGCTATGAGTTACAGTAACCTTGCACAGGTTAATGGCTGTACATTCTATTTAGAATGTTCTATGAAAGTGAGACTCACTGCTGTGCTTGGATGGCAATTTGTGCAGCATCCTAAGCAGGCAAGTGGTCATGTGATATATGGGCTGTGCACGTCAAGCTGTGTAGTACATGATTAGATAATCTAACTAAGGGCTAATTGTCTATTGAGAGAGTAATTAGAATAATAGTGTTTTGAGTACACTATGGTAATATGGGTACATTACTAGAGATTTGTGGATATCTCTGTAAGGAATAAAGCAAACATGATGAAATTTGGAGGGTAGGTAGTTTAGATAGTAAGCTACCTCTACTTTCCATATTAGGATTTTCTAGCTGTCGGTTAGGCTAGAATATTGGGAGAGAGTTATACTCATGATCTCAGCATGTAATGGATTGCATGCAGGTCACCGCACCCCCAAGATGAGGAGGTCAAGCCAAACGGGTCACTGAGAGAGCATCAGCCACTCGAGTGGTTCCTCATTCTGGACCTCAACCCCGTTCAGCACACATTCCAACCATGCGCGAGGATGAGGACGGAGAAGAAATAGATATTGACAGTGAGCTCGCCGAGCAGGACACTGAGTTAGAGACTGATGGTGCAAACAATGACATTCCTAGGGCTTGACCTGGTCGTCGGTCCAACAATTCACAACCTACATGGACTGCAGTCAATGATCCTTTCATTGATCCATCTCAAACCCAATCCACGAAGACCGTAAGTACTGTTGACGTCCAATATTTCTTTGAATGGACTGCGAATGGCTCTATTTGTAAACACTGCAGGTGTGCCCCTTTCATTCTCGGCTTGCTTTTGAAAACTCACTGTGAACTTTCTAGGGAAATTCATGATGCCGACCCGGTGGGATGGGAGCAAAAGTATTCCATGTGGCATACATACATTTACTCAGCCTCATCTGGGACATCCACCCTCCGAGTCAACCTTGATTGATGGCATATCCATGAATACTTAGAACTCGTGGCATTGCAGGACTGGCCAATATGGCTCAAAAGCATCAAGAACATTTTATTGCTTGGCTACACAATCGCTGAAATGTGCCAAGTGGTGGCTGAGGGTGGAACGCTCGAGGGTCTCTGTGCATGAGCAACTGTAGCTGGTCAGGGAGCTGGAAGTCCCAATTGTCAATGCCCTTTACCCGCCTACTCCAAGGAGGGGTTCCACAAGCATCTCATTGCCTTCATTGTGGCAGATGATCAAGTATGCTCTGATTTTTCAACAATAAACTCTTGCTTACCTCACACAGTCAATCAATGTTGTAGAACACAGAGAATTCCAAGATCTCCTTTTACTCCTTTGGGATGGCCTCTCCGAGTCAGACATTCCTCATTGCACGACTGTCCGCAACAAGATCATTGAAATGTGGAAGCAGTATCTTGTCGCTCTTAGAAAGGAGTTTGATGTATGTATTTTATTGCCTTTATGTCCTATCCAATAACTTACTCTGCTTAGAACACACTAGGTTGAATCTCGTTTACAACCGATGCTTGGTCAGCAAGTAACTGAAACAACCAAACCCACCAAAGGGTCTAGTGCTTGGGAAGCAAGAGTACTAGTGAGCTAGGACTTTGGTAGTTCTGGGAAAACTCCAAGAGAACAAGACTGGCATGTCTTGGTCCTTGTTTTATAGTATTTATACTACTAGTACAAGTGCACAGACCATGCAATGCTTATCTACATCTACCATACTGGTACATAAGTTGGTGAGACTGGGTAACATGAGGCAAACACGAGTTGAGATGTTACTGGAGGATAAGCATACCTGTGCAGGCATGTGGTAGCAATGTAAACATGATGTAGGACACATGTTAGTCTAGACTGTGTCCTGTGCCTTGCTATATTCACCTATGTTCAACTATATTCGACTATATTCGACGGATAGGGGCTAAAGTTGAACATAGGTTCGACTTCGTATTTCTTGTGTAGTTTCACTAGGAAAAATAGGGAAAAATAAGGGAATATTAGGGTGAATGTAATAGTAATAGGGTGGGCTTCCTTGCTCTCACAGCCCACTGGATCACCGAGGACTCCAACAATTGATTGGTATTGAGATCCATGCTGATTGGTTTTACAAGGATGAAGGGTAGGCATGACAGTGCCCTGTTGGCCCAAACGATCCTGGAACTTCTTGACCGTGTTGGCGTCATGTCAAAGGTTCATTTGTGCTCTATTTTATAGTTGTATATTAGCTGAAATGGCATTGCCAGGTTGGCCACTTCTCGATGGACAACATGTCCAACAACAAAACATGCATGTAGAGTTTGGAGGGCTTGTTGCATGCCCGGGACTTCAACTTCGATGCGCGTGACCAGCACATTAGGTGTTTCCCGCACATCATCCATCTCTGCGTAAGGCGTGTCTTGGACAGCTTTTTGACTTCTTGGATTGAAGAGATCATGGAAGCGTGGGCTGATGCATTCCCAAATTGTGCTGATCTTGAACAGTATGCTGCCACTATCATGAAGAACCCGATCAAAAGTGGCTGCTCTGTTGTTATTGCGATCCGTTCATCTGGACTTTGCAGCGATGACTTTCTAGATACCATCAAGCTCAGTAACACAAAAAACTGGTTTCAGGCTCCTGGCAGCCCTATCACAACAGTTCTCGAGCATGAGTTAAAGCACAATGCCAACACGCGATGGGATTCTACATATGGTATGATGGACTGTCTCATTGAACTGTGCTTGGTAAGTTTCGAGTAACCTTCAACACACTATGGACATGGTGACTGACCTGTTGATTCATGCCAGCTGGTCAACTACTTCCTTGGTTTGCCCAATCACTGTGAGCTCAAAAAGCTGAAGTTGTCCAATTGGCAATGGATCGTGCTTGGCAACAAGCACAAGATCCTCGACGTAAGTGTATCTACATATCATATGATTGCGATGTATGTAACAAATGTTGAGTGACAACCAACAGTGCCATAGGTTCCACATGTTGTCCACCACCTTGTCTCCAGTGAGAAACAGCCACATCTCGGATGGTTGGTGCCATACTTCAAGCTGTTTATGACTGGATGGGAAGAGCTTTGAGACAGTCAACAACACCTCAAACTGTGGTTAGACATGGCATTGGTTGGGCCACCAGGAATTACAGTCACATGGACAATACTTCCACCTATGTCATCGCAATGTGTACATCCTGTTTAGTTTATGAGCAACTATGCTGACTCTGACGCTCCCCTTATAGTCGTTGAGCCCTCAATCTGAATGAGTTGGATAGAAGACCACTGGGACGATGCATACATCCTAAAGGCCAAGCAAATTGTTCTTGATTTGGTATGTCTTGACGCTTCTGTAACCCCGTACACCAATCTTTGAGATCAGATTCACAAATACCGCTGTCGACTCCCCCAGGAGCCACATTCAGAATCCCAGTCCCATCCTCTCAAAGATTTTAATGCCATTGCTGCAAGGCTGCATATCAAGGATATGGCCAGTCGAAAAATGCCCGCAAAGTGGTTCACACGTTGACAATGAGTACCATTTGTATACTCAAGGCAGCTTGGCAAGCCAAGGGGATGATCCGCTGAGATTTTGGGATGTACATTCACTGTTTATTGACCTCTGGTATTGCACGACAGATCCTAACAAGTCCACATAGGCAAATTGCAAAACTTATCTGATTCTATTTTCTATCGCGATGGACTATCTGCCTATACAGGTGTCGTCTGTCCCCTGTGAGCATATATTTTCATCTAGTGTGGAGACAGACACGAAGAAGAGGAACAAGATCAGCCCCATTCTCATGGAATCCCTCCAAATGCTTAAGTATCATTTCAAGCAAAACTGGCTTGATTTTTTGTGGCGTGAAGAAGTCAGTCAGTGGGATGTCATGGACGATCCCGAAGATCCCATGGCCCCTGATTAGGCCAGAGCAGGGGTATGGGTTACCCACACGGGTACAGGTACGGGTAGCTAAATTGCCCACACATACCCGTGCCTTGCATACCCGCACCTCATGAGTGGACCCGTAGCCTTCTCGATCATGGCACAATGCTTGTAGACTAACCACATATAGATCAGAGAATGTAGAGTATGTAGCGTAGAAAAAAGGGTTGTCTGACAGTTGACTGTATCCATCTCGGTCCTCGGAAAATGCAGAGCTGTGCACGTAGCATAGAAAATAGGCACAACATCAAAAAGCATACCTACTCCGACCTCTCAGCTCCACCCACCATCCACACTCCAATGTCAGGTCGACGCGTCCCAAAAATGACTGACAAGGCTAAAGCTGCTCTTGCAGAGCGGCTCACAACTGTGTCGAGGAAGCGAAAAGAAGCCTCGGAACATAGAACTGATGACTCGGATGTCAAACTTGAACATGCTTCCATTGCTGCCAAAAAACCACGCACAGTGATGGCAGCCCCCGAAAAGAGGCAGGACAGTCGACAGGCCGCTGTGAGGACTGAGGAGGAAGAAGCAGCACTGCAAAAAGACACAATTGTCATTAACTCGGATGATGAGGCACCAAAAAGGATGAACAAGAATTTGGACGCTGGCGAGAGTGCACATGGATCCGAGGACAAGCCAGAAGGGGCCGAGGATGAGCTAAGTAAGTTTTATCTACCAGACAAATTTTATTAGCTTACATCTCGAAGAACAATTGATGAAGGATTGGCGCGCACCTATTTATGGTTTCTTCGAAGCAACACCACAGATTGTTCATGTTAACAGCCGACGTGCTCATGACTTCATGTGTGGCGCACGAGGTTGCGGTGCCACCATCCGTTGCTATCTCGACAAACAGGATGCAAAGTCGACTGGGAACTTGAGGAAACATGCCAAGGGCTGCTGGGGAATCGAGACCGTGAGTGTGGCAGACAATGCCAAGAATGCCACAGAAGTGCATGACACAATTGGAAGGAATAACCTGAAAGATGGGTCAATTACAGCGGCCTTTGAACGGAATGGAAAAGGAACAGTTACTTACGCACATTGTGCACATACTCGTGAAGAAACACAGTACATCTTGAACAATTCTTGAAAGGCGGTGACTTGATGCAACAATGTATAGTGCAGCGATTGTGCGGTGGATCTCAAAGGATCTACGGCCATTTGCAATCGTAGAAGATGAAGGTTTTAGAGTATTAATGAAGACAGGACGACCACATTATTACTTACCATCCAGATGGACAGTCGCGTGTGATGTTCGACTTGTGTTCACAAGAACTCAGAAGAGAATAGCTAAAATCTTACGCGTCAGTATTGATGCATCTGATGTGATACACTGTAGGGAGGCTACGCTCCCTAACCTGGTACGACTTCATATAGCCACCCCATCACTCATCACCAGTACCCAACACCATATTCATCACGTCTTATCCAAGTCTGAAGCTCCTTCATCAAACCCGAACGAAGTCCGACGTGTTTGTTCTCGCATCTCAAGTCCGAGCCATGTCCTATGTCCTATGTCCACCCGGATCGTGTCGGGTGTTCTTTATATTGGTTCGTAATCAATTGTATGGCTTCTAAACTAAAATTACAGGCTCATTTCGTGAGCGTCGTCATTCATAGTGACGGTCTCGCGTTTGTTCCTGATCACACTCGGACATAAGGAATGACATGTCACATGGACCTAGTTTGTTTGTTTTGTTTCATCTTTATATCCTTGTCCTTGGTTACCATTAAGTCCAGAATATGCTCCGAGACTATAAATCTTTGTATTCGGACATCTGAATACATCTTTCGCCCAGTCGGTGTTGATCATCTCTTTCTCGTCCACATCGTCCCGAACGTCTACAATACGAAGTCCGGTGCCCATTGCACGACTTACCATTGCTCTCATTCACGTCTCGCACCTTCAAAACACCTCGTGCTCTACAACTCGACGCTCAGGTGTTTCTCGGGTGTCCTTGCATCCATTTCTTTCATCTATCCGAAACTCCGGACTTTGTCTAGGAGCCTCGGACTTCCTGTTTCTTGTCCTCCCACTCTTCAACTCACATTTGAATCCCTTTAGGGTCGAACCTATCACACCCTCACCCCTTTTCTTTAGCTTGTGACCTGATTGGCTTAGTCCAAGAAGGTTTCCAGCAAGCCTTTGTTACCCACAACGCGTGACTGATGGGCTTACTAGGAATACAATGGCAAGATCAACTTTACCACAGATGCTTGGTCATCACCCAACCACCGGGCATATGTTGCTTTTTGTGTCCATTTAGAACACAACGGAAAGCTGTTGACAATGCCGCTAGATATCGTTGAAGTTGCTGCCGTGAGTCACGAGGTCAACGCACATTTGCGAAACAAATACTGAAGATATGTTAGTCACACACTGGTCTCGAACTGGCGACAGTGTTTGCCAGCATCCTAGAAGAGTTCAGATTAGTCAATAATGTTAGTAATGAATGTGAGACGCTTACCCGATGCTGATGCCCAGCCTAGATCTTGGCGGTGACGTGTGACAATGCTGCAAACAACGATACAATGATCAGAACACTCAGTGAGCTTGTACCCACATTTATGGGCACTGCGAGCCAAACACGCTGCTTCCTCCATATTATTAATCTCGTAGCGAAGACTCTGCTCCGTCAGTTTGATGCCAAAAAGGCCGATTTGCAGGATGCCGAGCTTGCTGAGGTTGGTGATGAGATGGAGGAGGATGGACCGGGTGAGGGAGGACTGGATGACTTGGATGTTGATGATGACAATGTAGGGGTGATGGCCAATAGGGATTGGCACGGGTAAACCCGCGGGTGTCCCAGTGCCAACCCGTACCCGTACCCGTGACGGGTTGGTACCCGTGCTGACGGGTACGGGTTTGGTTGCAGGTACAAACTTTCATACCCATACCCGCACCCGTGGCGGGTTTTACCCGCGGGTTAGCCTGGTACTGGTGACCACGACTGCGTGCGAGCGAGCGCACATACACACGCAGACTTCGCTGTCTTCGTGTGTACATGCGCTCGCGTGCACACAACGCGACAAGGGTGTGGGTTGAGGGAGGTCATCGTCATCGTTGCTGTGCCGTCGCGTCATTGCGAAGTGGGTGAGGGAGGGTGATGGTGATGGTGCCATACGACTCACCTGAACCACCATGGCCACCTGACATACCCACTAACCATGCGAGCGAACCTCGCAAAGCATTGTTCGAGGGGGAGAGCAGGAGCGCATTGACGCACTAACAATCAACTGCAGCTGACAAAGAAAACAATCAGCATCGCAAAATGGTAGTCGAGGACTTACCTGACAAGCTCCCAGTCCCACCTAAACCACCTGATGCAGCCGCGAACCGTGCAAGCGAACCCCCAAGTGTTGAGCTTGAGGGGGAGAGCAAAGCAGACACGAGCTACGACGACGTACTTACCGGCGACCAAATGGACACGTCGGGAGTATCCAGGCACGTCGACAACGTCAGGGATGTGTCGAAGATGCTGCGCAACATGTCAGAACACGAGCGCAAACACCTGGAGCAAAGGGTTGATGAAAACTCACCTAGGAGGGCTCTAATCGAGCAAACTGAGCAGGGATGCAAAGCGGTCGTGCAAAGCGGTCACCACAGTGTCCAGGAAGGTCCTACGAGCGTCAGAAACGAGCGCATCGACAGAACGGACGCACTGAATCGAGATACCAGGCCAGGAGGTCATATAGGTCCACAGGAGGCGTCGAAAGTCGTCGAGGGTGATTCGGACCACCAAAGCGTTGTCAAAGGCCACGAACACGATGGGATACACCCCATGAGCGACGGGAACCAGCGCGACGTCGAAACGATCGCGCAAACTCGAGATACCAGGCCAGGAGGCCAGATACAGGTGCAGGAGGCGAGGAGAGACGTCGAGCGCGAATTGAAGTGCGAGAACGCTGCGGATAGCGTCCAAACGGATGGGAATGGTGACGGAAAAGGCGCCGCAACGAACGCAGCACGCCGCGAGTCGAAACGACTCGAAATGACCTTGCTAGCCGAATACAAGGTGGATCAGCACGGAAAGCGGAAGCGCATAACGACGGGCGTACCTGAGGCGTCCAAACCATCCATCCATCATCCTATGTCACCTACTGACTGCATCAACCCACCGTGCTGCCGAGGATGACTGAAATTGAGCCCTAGAAGCATCAGTCACACCCAAAAGACTCACCAAGTCACTAGACCATGTTGAGGCCAAATCGGGCAGATCGGATGCAATATACAGGTTGTATGTGGACTATAGATGTTGGTTACAAGGGTGAGTGGGCATTGGGGGGAGGGAGAGGGAGATTGGTGGTGTGGTGACGGGTACCACGGGTACTCCAGGTATGGGTACGGGTTTGTCACGGGTCACAAAATCGTGACCCGTACCCGTACCCGCCGCGGGTACGGGTACCATACCCGCGCGGGTTACCCATACCCATGACAATCCCTACTGATAAACGATCAGGAAGAATAGTAGCCCATCTAAACTATTTCTGTGATGGATAACATTCGTATAAAGCATCAGCCCTCGAGAATGAATCAAATGTCATGCAAAGGAGACCCCCTACTACATGCTTTACCATGACTTCGAAATGGGACGTGCATTAGTGTAGATTGACTTACATATGAACAACGAAAACCACCATATTTATTGTCATCATTATATAACCTGAATCAGTTTGAGCACAGTGATCATTCTGGTAGAGACAATATAATACCTCGTATTTTCGATATAATATTCCATGAGTCTCCTAAGATGCGCAATCTCCATTTTTATATTATGTCACTCGTATGACCATATATCCAACTCGCAATGAACAACGTCCAGATTCACAGTCGTCATTTGTATCAGGCTCTGGTGGTTACCCTGATGTGGGCCTTCGGAAATTTTTGATCAATTTATTCCAAGCTGAGCTAGACATTTAGCTAAGTCCTAAATTCCACGAAACGCGTCGTGTTTCCCAACAAGAATCGACACTTAGTACAAGTGCACTTTCAACGGACGCTCCGGTACACATTGACAGGACAGCGACTCTAGTACTGGCAAAGTTACAGAACAGCTGATGACTGACCCAACGACGGTTCGACTCTTCTCAATGCCCACCGCTCAATGGGAGTCAATTTGTCTCGACCAACTTCAACCTCTCCACCATCAGCCCGAACACCGACAAAGCGAAACGCATCTCCATCATCCCGAGCCAAATCCCTGCCTGCCAGTGACCACGCATATCTCCCTTCCTCCACGAAAGATGTCGTCTCTCTCCACCGGCGCGCGCCATCGTACCGCTCGACGACCATCACCATCCCACCGCACCCCGCATCTTTCTGCATCGCCTCAAAGTCCACACCAACATGGACCATCCTGATCCGTGGCATATCGACATACGGCCCAAACACGCGGAGCAACTCTTGATTCCTCTCCCCACGTATCCATCCTTCGTGCGCCGCAACGCTCGTCCATCCCGTCACCAAGTAGACCTCCGTGGGCTCGTCGCGATTAGTGAAAAAGCGCAGCGGCAAGCCAGAGCATTCCGATTGCCAGGAGGAGAGCTTCTGAAAGAGGGATTGGAGAGCAGGGTCTGAAAAATCGGGGGGTGAATTGAAGACGATGATGGCAAACTCGGTGATCGTCATCAGTTGGGTTGGAATTGCGCGGTATTTCAAGGCGATTCCATTGGCAACGCGTCAGCGCGTCAGGTCATCTTTCGTCATCGACATGCTGACGCGTCTCACACTGCCTGGCATCACCAAGTCACAAATGACGACCATTCGTCAAGTATCCATTTCGACCCTGAACTAACAGGGTAGATTTCTTCTACCTACGTAGGGATCTGGGTCGCAGGGTAATCGGCGAGAGCAGTAGAAATCGCCTTGGCCAAAACGCTAATATACGTTAGCAAGCGGAAATGCAAAGCATCGAAGTACCTACTTGTGTACGGTGAACAACGGGTGGAGGGTGTTCAACCAGCTGAGTCATTCCCTCAGTCAACGGTCCAACGGATGGTAGAGTGACTCACAAGTAGCTCGACACAGGGGCACAGCCCTCTACTTGATATGTTCTGGTGGGAGTACCGTTCTCGTACGCAGCACAATACCCGGTGACGTTCACGAAGCCGAACGTCTGCCATTCGTCTAGAAGTGTGTTGAAGATGGGTTGAGTGTCAAAGACCGTGACGCTGCCGAGATCCGTGTAATTTGCTCGGAAGCTGCGCACGCTCTGCGTTAACTGGGTATTATAGTTAGCGATGTCAGTACCCATTTGATCTGCTGCCTGCGGCCCTTGTTCAAGGAAGAGTGGCGCACGGTTCGTAGGCGGTACCGTCAAAAACAAAAAGTTCCGAGCTCCAGCATTGTATAGATCATGTACCTTTGAAATAATTCAGTCATATAAGCCTAGAAGAAACTCGCTGATATATATACCTGCGAGAAGAGCCTGTCCATGAGGGTACCATAGAATTCAAATTGAGTGATGTTTGTCTGTCCAAGTGTCGAAACGTCAGATGCCTCCCAACGATGACCATGAAAAACACCAACCCAGCCGACCGAGTTTCCGACATCGTTGATGCCGATCCATATAGCAAACAGGCTGTTCGTGCTATCCCATTGTGCTCCCGCGGGTTTTGATGCTAGATACTCGTTGAACTCGGAGACCTGGTCGACAACTGATCTAGAGGATAGCAATGACGACACAAATAAAGAGAAGAATGTTGAAAGACACTTACAGTACTGTAGGGAGATACGGAGGCACCAGAGCACCATCAATAGTCGCACCGCCGTACGCTAGATTGAAGGTCTACATCGGTAAGCAGTTAGGCTCGATCTCCTTCGACCCATCGTCGTGCTTACCTTGACTGCGGTTTGGTTGTAGGTGCTTGCTACAAGATGAATGATTCGTTTGATGGAAGTAGAGGATGCGGGGTATCATCTCACTCAAAAATTCAACCCAGTTTGGACCGTTTGAAGACGTCTAAGCTAGCATGAGCCTCCTGCAGTGACTAGGGTATAAGCCGTTTACACTCACATATCCTGGTTCTGGGGAGTCTATGGCCGCTGAAATGTTGTAACCATCTGAAGTGTACGAGTCCCCGAATACGAAGATGTACTCGGTAGCATTCCAAGGGATCGCGGACGCGATGGGGATGGAAAGTAGGCTAGCAGCCAACGCGAGAAGACCATGATGGAACATGCTGGGAAACGCACGAGGAATTGTACAATCCCTAACCCCATGGGCTCTGACTCTTTATAAATGGCATGGATATAACTCGTGCTTCAGGTGGTTGCACCGAGATTGTCCGCTCAAGTCACCGTGGTATAGCGGCCCAGACGCAGTTCCCTAGGGAGAATGGAGATATACCGGCTAAAGAATTGCACACCCAGCCAGTGATACAAAAAGTTCCCATTGCGGGACAGAGCGCGGTCAGGTGGCATCTCGGCGGTATCTCAGATGGGATCGCTCCCAATGCAAAAAGCACCCTGAGGTGGCAACGTGTGGATGAAGATGAGATGCTGAGCGGCCCGGACGCAGTTCCCTAGGGTGAATGGAGATATACCGGCTAAAGAATTGCACACCCAGCCAGTGATACAAATGTTCACATCGTGGGACAGAGCGCGGTCAGGTGGCCTCTCGGCGGTATCTCGGATGGGATCGCTCCCATGAGATTGGAGGCTATTCCAGGTCGGGTATAAGATTCAGCAAGGCTATAATAGAGGAGGTCGCATTTGATGTTGGCCACCAAGCTGGATGGTCAGATAAAGGACTTGCAACTATAACCAAGGGCTTGTGACGGATGAAGAAATCGTTGGTGGCTTAATGCAAAAAGCACCCTGAGGTGGCAATGTGTGGATGAAGATGAGATGCCGAGGCAAGGCGGGTGATCTAGTGAGTGACTGGCTCAGTGTGTGGACCGACTCGACTTGAGGTAGCCACCTTGGATTCGGCAGCCGCGGACGTGGACGAACTGCGGACCGGTTGACCAGGACGAGAACAAAAGTGGCATGGGACGGGACAGGACAAGAAAATGAGACGAGACGAAAGGGACATACGCCGCTATGTAATGTCATGCAGCCACCCTGGCACTCTCGGGCCGAGACATGACATCCCAGTCGAGCTCGTTCCGATGTCGGCGTCCTCAGGCCTTCGACGCTTCAATAAGCGCCGTATCGTAGAAAACCGGCGAGTAAATGCGACGACACCAGAGTCGCATGGATTTGCACAAATATACGAACGTAAAAGTCGACAGACGAGGACAGAAGAGGGTCGATGGATCCCCATATCTGCTTGCAGATGGAATCGAGATTATCGTCAGCCTCATGAAAGTACTCCACCTTTACAGGCATCTTATCATAACCCATGAGAATATAAGAGATGTGATACAGCAGTGCCACGCGGATCGAGGTCGACGACATTGACCCAATAAGTCACGACGCGTTAGTATACTAACAGTGTTTTGTGAAGGCGACCGAAGCTATGGATCGAGAAATTGGACACACCATGTATCGTTTTCATGGATCTGACTTTACCCAGGTCCAGCTTGACCGGCCGCTGGCCGTCGGGCGTCGCATCTCTTCCTCTGTTGGACCGAGGGAACCTGTCTCTTGACGCCGGTCACGCTTTGGCAATCATCGATCACCTGCGGGGATATGGTCGAGTGCTATTGCAAACGATCTGTGTAGGAAAACATATGCGGAAGGTTGAAAGGTCGAGTGTATGATCCAACCTACCATTCAATGGTCATGCATCTGCATGAGTTATGTAGCGTTAGCATGTCGTCGCTGTCATCGTCGTGGTCTGAAGTTCCAATTTCCCACCCCCATGATTGGGGGTCGTATGTACTAGACATGACCAACCCATTGCGGAGCTCCTTCAATCGCGTCCTTTTAACAATAGCCAAGGCAATGATTTCGGTGAGTCTTCAAGGGATTCGGAAGAGATGGCTAGGGAACTAGTATCTCACACGTTCCAAGGCATTCTTCATCTTCAACCAAAAAGGAGAGGTCCGTCACGCTACGTTCCGCGGATAACCCTCTGGTAACATCTACGACCCAGGTCTTGATTTCTCGTTTATACCGGACAGATTTCAAGTACGACTCTTGCTCCTTCTTCTCGTGGTGTTCATAACTTACGCCAACGTTTTCAGGCGTTCCATAGCGGATGTATTCCGAATCCAGGTCGTGTCCAACAGCGACGTTCGGTCACCTATCATCACCTTGGGCTCTACCAGCTTTTTTCACGTTCGCGTCAACAACCTCTACGTCGTTGCTGTCACCAAGTAAGCGATATAGTTCTTCACTGCACAAGTGGACCCCAACTCGAGGTCAGAACCAATGCCAATGCCGCGCTCGTATTCGAGTATTGCTATCGCTTTATCACGATCGCCAAATCCTACTTTGGAAAAGTTGACGAAGAGTCTGTCAAGAATAACTTTGTCTTGATCTATGAATTGATAGATGGTATGATCTATGCCGAGCGTTATTCTTCCCACCGTCTTACACAGCAGTGTCCAGAAATCAACGATTTCGGTTATCCACAAAACAGTGAGATAGATACGTTAAAGAGCTATATTACAACGGAGAGTGTCATATCGACTGCACACGTGGCCGTACGTTCGGTTTTGCACTTGTTCTGCGCCCGAGTTCATATTGGACTACAGGAAGAGTCTGCAAAGATCACCATGCAAGCTACAGGCGCAACAAGTTGGCGACGAGGTGACGTCAAGTACAAAAAGAACGAAGCATTCGTCGATGTTGTGGAGACAGTCAACCTCAGCATGAGTGCTAAAGGTCGGTTATATGATGTCACACACTGGCGGTGTGCTCAAATTGACTACAGGGACCGTACTCCGAGCAGATGTCGACGGCCACATACAGATGCGGGCCTATTTGTCTGGCACACCCGAGTGCAAATTTGGTCTCAATGATAAGTTGGTCATCGATAAACACGACCGCGGCGCCAGTGGAGGTGATGGTGTGGAGCTAGACGATTGTCGATTCCACCAATGCGTCCGCCTTAATGAATTTGATTCCGATCGATTGATCAGCTTCATTCCACCCGACGGCGAGTTTGAACTTATGAGGCGAGTGGCGGCCATCTCTTTTGTTGTAGATGGAAGCTGATCCCCTCTTCGTTTAGGTATAGAGCTACGTCCAACGTGAAGCTTCCGCTGCGGGTAATCGCGACTGTCAACGAAATCGGCACCTCACAAGTCTCTTATACGGTCTCTGTCAAGGCGAATTTTGGCAATAAACTCTCCGCTACCGACGTCGTGCTTAGAATACCAACACCCTTGAACACGACGATCGTGGATTGCAAAGTCGCAAACGGTAAAGCCAAGTACGTCCCTGCGGAAAATGTCGTGATCTGGAAGTATGTCCATTACTATCACTTGAGCGGCAGTGAGGTTAACGAGTTGCGCCAGAATTGCCCGTATGCAAGGCGGCCAAGAGTGTACATTCACGGCTTCCGCCGAACTCACGTCCACCACAACTCGACAAGTCTGGGCTCGGCCGCCAATCGACGTCGATTTCCAGGTCCTGATGTTCACTGCATCTGGGCTGATTGTTCGCTTTTTGAAGGTGTTTGAGAGAAGCAATTATCACAGTATTAAATGGGTACGCTATCTCACCAAAGCCAGTGGGACATATCAAATTCGGGTGAGTCCTTGGCCCACCTTCTTCGACATAGCCAATTATAACATGACGCCCGCAGTTCTGAGGCACCGGACTAGCTCTTTATGTGCACGGGATTTACGATAGGCCTCGTAGTAATATCTAATATACCCTCTTGTGGACTTTTTGGAGATCAGAGGCTGCCAGGTTGCGAGTGAAGTGGAGCATTATCTGTGAACTCCAAATACAGATGCATCTCATAATCGTCAAGTTGCCCGCGGCTAGTAAATATTAGTGTCGTAACTCGCCTCAGCAACCGTTTACTAGCTCGTTCTCACTTCCCCCCAATCAAAGCAGCGCCCGTCCGGTTCCATGTTCTGGAGGTATTCCATCACATTCACCTGCTGAACGACTGCGTGACGATTTTTTTTTCACTTGTCGTGTAGATTCGGCTTCCATAACACATCCGCAATAGACAGTCTCCTGGACAAGGACGATGTCTCGCTGGAAGCCATTCTAGACGAGGACGACCTGCTGCAAGAATGCAAATCTCAGAATACAAGACTCATCGATTATTTCCAGCGCGTCGATGTCTTGAAGCGCTTGTTAGGGTATGTCACCGGCGAGATCGAGGGTGCAGAGGAGAGAGGCCGATTCAAGTGCGTTTCAAGTTTAATTGGGTCTCTACTGCCGTCTAAAATCCTGAAGATACCCATATGTTGCTACCGAAGTCCTCTGCAGCGATATTTGGTCTATCGTGGAGACGTGTGTGAACTACAGCGAGGAACTCCTCGCCCCGTTCTGGGAGACCGTCCTTGATAGGTCTCCCGATGACATGAAAACGGGAATGGTCATGGCCTCGCACTTTGCAAAGATCAACGCCGTGTTTCTCACCAAGAAACCTGCAGAGGTGGGTCGTGGGCTATATTTTTTCGCGCTTCTCGTTTGCCCAATTCCGTCGTAGATGCTTGCGTTCATCCAATCCCAACCGTCCGTCGTGGAGCGGTTGCTTTGCCATGTCGAGACCCCCTCAATAGTGGACTTGCTCGTTCGCATTATTCAGCTGGATGAGCATCCAGGTGGAGCGGGTGTCCTCGAAGTATGCTCTCACATGCACTTTTGTGTGCGCATTCACTCACCCCCCGTCGGCGCCTAGTGGTTATCTTCGGAGCAACTCATGGGGAGGTTGATAGGCCTGCTTTCTCCTGCTCATTCTAGCGATATGCACACTGTCGTGTCGGAACTCATCAAGGGAATCATCTCCATGGCTGCGCCTTCGCCTGGTGCCGGTTTGACAGAAGGACTTCAAAATGGTCCCGCGTCCAATCGTTTTGCGCGGGAGTTGGCTCATAGGGATAGTATCGCTACGCTGACCGGATACATTCTCTACGACTTTGAAGCTGACCAGCCTCTTGTCAAACCCTCCGGGGGTGACAACGTTGACAATATCGCTCCTCCTTCCTCCGAGCTTCCAAACGGGCATTCTGCCACATCTTCCGTCATTCACTCGATATCTGTCATCATCGAGTTGATCCGAAAGAACAACTCGGACTACTTTGAACCTTATCTGTTCCACACGCTCCGGAATCGACTGATACAAGTTCAACAGCAGCTCCAGGGTGCGGAGGACGCGCGGGAAACATTAGAGGCGGCGATGAAGGAGATGGTGGACCGGATGGGGGTTGTCAATCTCGGACCGCTGCTGGATATCATGTGCGAGCGGCTTCCCGATTTTCAACGATTTCTACTCCGACCTCGCTCTTTGGTGTGTCCATCCTGACGCTTCCTTACGATGACTAGTTCACCTTTAACCCCTGCAGCAAGGGCTTGTGCCGACTACTGTGGGTCTCATCCGACCTCTTACGTTCGAGCGTTATCGAATTTGCGAATTATATGCCGAACTGCTGCATTGTTCAAACATGTCTCTTCTGAACCGCTGTTCAGAACACGACCATCTCTACGATAGCGAGGGCCGGTTACAAGGGGGACTGGCGGCGTTGGAGACGCTAGCCCGCGTTATCGCGCTAGGCTCTGGTGACGAACGCGAACGCGAGCCCTCCGACGAGCCTCCTGACGAAATTGAACCAGCCTTGGAACTCCCGGTCACGAATCCTTCGCACGCATCCTCATTGCTGGACTCGGACGACGACATGAGCGAAGACCCGGGAAGTTCAGACGACGACGCCATGGAGGAGATCGTTATGGACGACGAATCTCCCAAAGGTCATTTCCGCAGCGGAGATGATTCCCAGGTGGAGCAATCCCATACGATGGTGGCTTCCCCGCCATGCTCGTCTCCCTCGCCTTCCTCTGAATTCGCCACACAGTCTGATTCTCAACGGAGTCCCGTCAGTCCACAAGAGGCCAGTTCGCAGGCAACGTCTACACCGTCACGCCAACAGTCGCGACGATCAACCTTGGGAGTAATTCCGGAAATTCCCGTTGGTGAGAGGACGAAGCAGTGTTTCTTGGACGTGTCCGTCTTGTCGACTCTCTTGGTAGGGATTCTCACGCCTTGTTCCCCTCGGTCGCCTGACCTTGGTGTTTACTCTAGGACCTGTTCTTTGAATTCCCTTGGAACAACTTTTTGCATAGCGTCGTCTACGATTTCATTCACCAAGTCCTTACAGGCAGAGTCGACGGCGGTCTCAATCGCGAGTTGACGATTGCGTTGTTTAGGGATGCTCGACTGATGCATCGCATCGTCGACGGACAAAAACAAAACGATGCAGAAAGGCAAGTTTTTTTTCTCTCGTGTATTCGGTCTTGTCGCATTAACGATGCCATGTATTAGCACCAAACCCAAAGGTGTGCGGTTAGGGTACATGGGACACCTCACGCTCATGGCCGAGGACGTCATCACCGCCCTCGAACATTTCCCGCTCAGTTTACGCCGTATCATTGAGCGGTTTGCACCGCAGCCTGCATGGAACGACTATGTGACGGGAAGATACAAGGAAACGAAGAAACGAGACACGAGTTTGCTTGGTGGTGGCAAGCCGGCCGTCAACAACGCTCCGCGTGCTGGAGGTCGGTGGGCAGTGGATGAGGAGGATGTCAAAACGACGGCCATGCCGGCCAATGGAAGCCCCGGGGTGAAGGGAGAATTCAAGAGGACGACGACGACGCGACCGAGTCGAGAATCGACTGCTGATTTTGGTCCGGCCCCGATGGAAGATGACGAGGATCATGGGGCTGGCCCACCGCAGGTATTTTGCATGATGTGATGCGGTTGATGTTTTCCCTCTGACCAATTTCGTGTTTCAGTTTGCGCGTTACTTGACGCAGGAGCTTCATGCAGGAGAATATCTTGCGTCGGATACCGATGAGGAAGATGATGAAGACGATGGTGGGTGGCTAACACAATCCACGTTCGACCTTGGAAAACCTCCACCCGCCCGCCGGCACAACAATGGACACAGTTCATCCGGGTTTGAGGTAGGTGTCGTTATCTGATCTCATGCTCCAAAATCAAATCAAAGTCATCGCAGGACTCGTTTGATCCCTCTGCTTCCGGGGCACTCCGAGAAGCACTCTCGGACGACCCCTTTGGGATAAACAGCTATGACGAGGTTAGTCTCTCTTGCATCTGTAAACCCGAGTCTTTGCTGACGTTGGCTATCGTTTATTAGGACGACGGCTTTGGCCCGTTCTCAGACACGGCTGCGGCAAGCACTTCAGATCCGTTTACGTTCACGTCGTCGTTTTCTTCATCATATTCGTCGGACGAGTCGTTTGATTTCGGTGATTTTCAGTCCGCGAACTCGGACGGTCCAAAGGACGGCGACTTGACGCCGACCGCTGGCAGCTGGACGTTTGCCAGTGGGTCAGAGACGGAGGGGGACTCTGAAGGTGACGATTTTGGGAACGTCAATGGGAGTAGATCGACGAATGGCTTGCAAACGATATCATTGGACGACGTGAACGATCAGTTTGAACAGGAGAAACAGGCATGGGACTCTTGAAAGTTGTGCGTGTGCGAAGTCCAACAGCCGACAGCATTTGTATCGTAGTATACCTCCAACAGCGTGCGTTGTTGACTGTACCATTGGCATATCATGTTGGCGAACGATGATGTATTTGGGGGACGTGGGAAGAGAATACAAGGGATACTAGGGCTTGAATAGATAACCTCCGTTTCTCGATATGGCTGTAAAGGTGAGCTGATCGAGAATCTTACCGCTGGGCTCGGCCAATGTACATTCGACCGTGTCACCAGGTGCAACGGGCCCAACGCCCGAGGGAGTCCCAGTGAGGATGAGGTCGCCTTCCTGTCAGTGCGAGTCAGAAAACCAGCCCAAAGCCGTCGCATGACGCGACATACCTCCAATGTCATGATCGAAGAAATGTGCTCGATGAGTCTCGGAATGCGGAAAATCATGTCGCTGGTGGTACCGTCCTGCTTGACTGCACCATTAATCTGTCGCGCAGTGAGGTGATGAGCCTGTTTGTATGTATGTCCGAATGGGTTACCTTGAGAGCGAGTCTAAGGTCGTAGGGATCCGGGATGGACGACTTGGGTATGAACATCCTGAGGGCTGGGTGTGAGTATGGGCAAGGGCGTGCAGAGAGAGAAGGACCCTATTGGCGTAAAGGTATCAAATCCCTTGGCTGCAGACCAGGGAAGGCCTCTCTTCTTGACGTCGTCTTGCATGTTACGTGCGGTCATGTCGACGGCCAACGCTGGGCAAATGACGATCAGAATCCAGCGTCACTTTTATATAATACTGCGCACCGTATCCTGCAACGTGAGATTCGGCAGCATCCTGTGATATGTCCCGTCCACCTTTGCCAATCACCAGACCGAGTTCCACTAGTATGCGCCCGTCAGAGTTCATGCGTATAGCTAAAACACAAGAAACGACAGACCTTCATGGTGGGCGACGATACCGTTGGGTATCTCGACGTTTCCCCCAGAGACAAGGTAGCTGGTGGTGGGCTTGAGAAAGAAGAAGGGTTCTTTTGGACGTGTGTTGTTGAGTTCCTTGATATGTTCGGCGTAGTTTCTGCCGATGGCGACGATCTGGAACAATGTTTTTGTAATGTGCAGACGTGAAGAATAGGTTGTTCCTTACCTTTTTACCCTGCCTCACAAATTGAGCGGCTACGGACGACATTTTGGTTGCGGGAAAAGAACAAGCTTGTGAGTAACTGCACTGTGAGTCGTGAGGGGGCTTCACCAAATAAGGAGGCAGCTTGAGCCACGAAGCCTAGTACCTACGCACATTTTAAAATTAAAACGACCTATTCTTCAATCGGCGGCGATACCCCCAGGCACAGTTTTTACTTCATTCGCAACGACGAAGTTACGCCGTTCCTATTGGGTACAAGGTGGAGGAGATGGCCCACAAACGGGGCATCGGACTTTCGGTAATGACCATACATGTCAATCGGCCGAAACAACGTGACTCGATTAACTTTGATGACAGACAAGCGAGCTGCAATTTGACTTCCCATCCTGACTCGTTTTCACCTCTTTAGCTGCCTTCCACCTCGACGACCATGTCTATCCAGATAGCCCTGCGCACCGCAGGTGCTAAAAAATCGACTACCACTACGTGCTTCACGCGCACAAAATCGACGATCCCTTCGTTCTCGCTCGTTGACGCTAAATCAAGAGTCAGAGATCACGCCAGAAATTTGAGTAGATCATCTCCGAGAGGCGCTATCCCAGTACCCGCCATGTAATGCTCCTCCTTTTATTTTTGCAAGGGTGCTCACCAACCTGCGCTAGCCGACCTAATCCCGACAATGTCCCGTTTCCCGCACCGGCAGAGTCACGCACCACTCCAGCCGCTCTTGATCACTCGTTCGTTGGCATGTCTGGGGGCCAGATATTCCACGAGATGATGCTTCGCCATGGCGTAAAACACATTTTCGGTTATCCAGGTGGTGCCATCCTCCCCGTGTTCGACGCCATATACAACTCCAAGCATTTTGAGTTTGTCCTCCCTCGCCACGAGCAAGGTGCAGGTCACATGGCAGAAGGCTATGCCCGCGTGTCTGGAAAACCTGGTGTCGTCCTCGTGACGTCAGGCCCAGGTGCAACCAACGTGGTCACACCGATGCAGGACGCCCTCTCTGATGGTGTCCCTCTCGTCGTATTCTGCGGACAGGTCGCTACCTCAGCCATAGGTTCTGATGCTTTTCAAGAAGCCGATGTCGTAGGCATATCCAGAAGTTGCACAAAGTGGAATGTGATGGTAAAAGATATCGCCGAGCTGCCCCGGCGTATCAATGAAGCGTTCAAAATCGCAACTTCCGGCCGGCCCGGCCCGGTCCTCGTAGATCTTCCCAAGGATGTTACCGCCGGGATCTTGCGTACGCCTCTCCCCTACAAGGCTACCACCCCTGGATCGCACACCCTGCCTAGCAATCCCTTGCAAACCACCACCTCCCCTAGCGATATCGTCCTCATCCAACAGGCTGCCAGTCTGATCAACCAGGCACAGCGGCCGATCATCTATGCAGGCAATGGCGTTCTGTCCTCCCCCTTGGGACCCAAGTTGCTTGCCCTGCTTGCCGAGCAAGGTAACATTCCCGTCACCACCACTTTGCAAGGCCTTGGCGCTTTTGACGAGACCAATGAAAAGAGTCTGCACATGCTCGGTATGCACGGTTCGGCTTATGCCAACCTTGCGATGCAAAACGCCGATCTGATCATCGCCCTTGGCGCTCGGTTTGATGATCGTGTCACTGGCAAGGTCGATACGTTTGCCCCTGCTGCGCGCGCAGCTGCGGCCCAGGGACGTGGCGGTATCATCCACTTTGAGATCCAACCAAAGAATATAAACAAAGTTGTCGAGGCTTCCATCCCGATCCTTGGCGACGTCGTGTCGAATCTTGCCGTCCTTGTCCCTCTGATCCGATCAACGCCGCGCGACGATTGGTTCGCTGACATCAAGGCGTGGAAAAAGAATTATCCTTTCACCTACGTCAAGACTGCCAGTTCCACTGACCGTATCAAGCCCCAAGAAGTCATCGAAGAACTTGATAGACAGACTGCTCACCGGAAGGAGGAAGTGGTCGTCACTACGGGTATTGGTCAACACCAGATGTGGGCAGCTCAGTATTATAGATGGAGAACACCACGCTCCATGGTTACCTCCGGTGGGCTCGGCGTGCGTATCATCTTCTGTCTTCACGCTTTTGATCGCTGAGTTTGGTCTAGACGATGGGCTTTGGTCTGCCCGCAGCCATCGGTGCCAAAGTCGCTGCACCCAACAAAACTGTGGTTGATATCGATGGCGATGCTTCGTTCAGCATGACTGCAATGGAACTTGCCACTGCTTCCCAGTATGACATCGGCGTGAAAGTCCTTATCTTGAACAACGAATTCCAAGGAATGGTGTTGCAATGGCAAGGTATGGCCATTTCTTGAAATAAGAGTCAAGGGCAGTGGTTCACAAGCCATGTACCAGATCTCTTCTATGACTCTCGGTATTCCCACACGCGGATGACAAACCCCGACTTTGTCCTCCTCGCCAACGCAATGGGCGTCCATGCAATCCGTTGCAGCAACGTAGAAGAACTACCCGCCAAGATGAAGGAATTCCTCGAGTACGATGAGTCGAAACCAATCCTGTTTGAATGCCTGGTAGAGAGAAATGAACATGTATACCCGATGGTACGTTCTCGGTCCTCGATCTGTCTCCGTCTTTTTCTGATTCGTCGATAGGTGCCGGCTGGCAAAGCCCTACACGAACAGGTTCTCCACCCTACCTTGAGATCAGAAACGAAATCCGAGGCTTGAACGCATCGCGAGCCATTGTCTGATCTCTGTCGCCGCATCTACCGAGTCTTGGGTTTTCTCTCCTTTGGCATCTAATGTATCATGCTCCACGTGTACTAACATTTCGCGGCGCGCTTTTACCTTTCATTCATTCGTCTTCACTTCTTTATTTTGGAGGATTCTAGAAATACAAAATGGGGTGTTGAACCCTGGTCTCTTTTACTTCCCGGTGCCTTGCCGTGATTGGTAGAACATAAATGAAATGCCGTCTTTCTGATTCCTCGGAGCTTCGATCGACCGAGGTACTTGGATGAGAAATATTTGTGGTCCGTTTCTGATGGAAATGACACGGTGCCACGCAGTGTGCGGTGACCACCGAATGGCTCAGCCGATAGTTTTGCTAAAAACAACAGCAAACCGCATCGATGATGGGAATATCTGGTTGACTCCTACGCTGCCTCAACTCCATGCACTCAAAGACTCCAAAGGCTCAACGTTCAACCGTTCAACAATCGCACGAAAGCCTACGTACTGCACTGACGTTGCCACCCTAATAATACGGTACTTATTCTTGGCAGGTCTTGTGGCCATCCCAAACCTCTCACGGGGCAAAAGGAAAGATGATTGGTCCTGAAATTATCTAGACTCTGAGAACAGAACGAACGTTGAACTGCTTTTACGCATGCTGTCAAAAAGCTCACATGTAGAGATGCCACGGGCGATGCGGAGTACAGGACCATTGAATGACGCCATCCACTGTTTCCTCATCGATCCCACACGGTGAAGGTGGGCCGCCCTTTCAAATGATAGCTGTACCGAGGCTCAGATAAAAGGTGCATCAAAGTTCAGACCGTCTCCCATATCTCGGTCGACCTACTGCCTGAGTACCTCTATGACAATATCTGTCTTGTGCTAGTACTACTCGAACCTTTTACTCGAAATCAGCATCGAAACAATCTAGACCCGAGTCCTTTGTCCTTCAAGTTTTTATCATTTCCTTCCTCAAAGTTTACATGTCAAGGTTGGCCTCCATGACCGATCGAGGTTACGCTCACACTGACACTCCAATCTAGACCCTCATCTGTGATGGTCTCATTGTCTGAATACGGGGCAGCTCCGCATGCTTTCGTGGCTTCAAAGGTAATCATCGAGCCTAACTTTTTATCTCCTGACAATGTTCATGTTGGCACGTTCGTGTTTAGATCATACTCGAGCCCGGGCCATGCTGTGACTACCGCTCACGCATTAAACCACACGACGCTTCAAGTTGCGCATCCGAGTGTTAAAACATATAGCCGGGCACCATGACTATCACACGTATAGTGTGTTCCTTGGTGTGCTCTTGGTACATCGTTCCATGAGCAACCGTATCGGACCACCAGCACCAGCACACATGGGGAAAACCGATGGTGGTGTTTCAACGGAATCTGAAATCAGCAGGCAATCGGATACTTGCGTCCATGTGACCTGATGTTTCTTTTTTTTTTTTTTCACTTCTAATTATGTATGCCTTGAATCCCTCCTGCAGTTTCTAATGTTTAGTGTTGGGATAAGACAACTATCTTGCTTAGAACGATACGAATATCTGAGAGTACAATGCAGGTGTGCTATACAAAGTGAATGGTAAGAATTCAAGTGAGCATGTCGCGTACCCAACGTGTTAGCCAGTGATATCTTCAAATCACAAAGGCGCAACGGAAAGTGATTGGCCGCGGATGTCTTAGAAGTCCGTCCTCGATTTCAACACTGCCGACTTATTGCCGCTCGTATTGTCACGCACGCCGACGATCGTCAAGACCCAGTGTCCTGCGAAACAGACTGGCACGGCAAGGGTTGCAAAGAAAAATGTTTCGAGTTGCTAAAAGATGGTTCGACATTCCAGCGTGCCGACTTCACAATATCTGATCAGAGCGCCGTGGATCAAGAGACGACGCTCGGTTCTCAGATGCATTATTTCCTGATGTTCATACTCACCGCAGGTCCTGCCTCTCCAGACACCATACGGAAATATTTAGAACGAAGGAGATCGCGCGAGAAATGAGTAGTCGAACCTATTCTCCACTCAGAATACATATTTGGACTGGAGTCCGTCTTCTCTGGTAACACATCTAGACTTTTTTTTGATGTTGATGATGATCAATTCGTTGTGCATTGATTCGGCACTATGATGGGACAGAACTCCAGTTCGGTTGGTCTGAAACCAGTTGCCACATTTCCTCGCACGATCGCACCTACATCCCCATTATATGATTGCAATGCTGCGCGTATGACCTTGAGAATCATGTTCTTCTTCCTGCATGCTTTTAAGTCGGGCACTTGCTCGACGTGGCTACGCTGGGCCAAGGGTACGGCTTCGAAGGTGATTTGCCCCGTAGCCATTCACGGTGCTACGCTGGTTTCGAGCTGTCCTGAGCAACCTGCCTAAACACTGCAACGGACCGCCCTACCTTTGACATCATCTTTCAAGTTTCGACGACTTAAGTCATTCTCTCCTCGGATTTTCACCAAAGAAATAACGCGTCATTGACATGCTCGACGTGTAGCAACACTTCGCAGCTCACTTTTGCTTTTCTATTCATCACGCACATCTTCACTTCCGTGGAATCTAGAAACAAAATGGGTGTTGAGCCCGGTCTGCTTGATTTCCCGGACCGTGCTGTGGTTGATTGAGCGTACCTTTTCCCCCAATTTATCGGAAGTTCGACCAGACTTTCTGTGAGGTGGGTGATACAGCATCGCCATCTCGTCGTAACAGGCATCTCCATGGAACTTTCATTGCAGTTCCCAGGGACCAGACATCCACGTGTCGTCTCGGTCACTTTTCTGCTCCGGCCTGCGAGCTCCAATTGGAATGTCCACGAGCCATGCGAGCCCTGACATTCACAATTGGAGGCTCGGAGTGCATACTAAAGTAAATTGACATTCGAGGCAAAGTAGTCACTGATCTGTTGATCTGAGATACTGAGGACAGCTAGACAGCCCACGCCATTCGATATCGCTTGCGCAACGGGCTGTGTGACTCGTGTAAAAGCTTGCGAAGGCTGTCGTCGTGGCAAGGTCCAAGCCGCATACGCTCCGTCATGCGCTTGGCATTCCATCGGAAAGGACAACGACGCCACAGCCTTGTCAGGCCTCCGTCCTGAACAAATATGACGATACAGAGGCCCAGATAAATAGCCGTACCAGAGAGCGTCTCTCGGCAACACACAAGTTAGCAAGTTACCCGTCTCCATTCTCGCGCTACACCTCGTATCGAAACATGCTTAGTAGTTGTGGTTATCCTACCGTTGAGGAGGTTGCCAGTGTCAACAAACCAGGGTGAGTCTCCTTGGCTAACACTCCACCACCGACGCTCAGGACTGATATTCCCAATAGGCCTTCATCCGTGACGGTCTGGGCCATTTGATCCGAATACGGGGCAGCTTGACATGGCTTCGTGGCGTCAAAAGTAAGTGTCCAGCCCAACACCTCGTCCATCTCTCCACTGACATGTACATTCATTCCAGACCACCTCAACGCGGGCTATGACTGCCGCTCAGATGATGAACCATCTGACAACAACTTGCGCATCCGAGTTTGGAGATAGCCGGGCTTTATGACTATCACACGCATAGTGTGTCCCTTGGTGTGCTCCTGGTACATTGTTCCACGGGCAACCGTATTCGACTACCATCACAGATGAGGGCAACTGTGATGGTGTCCCAAAACATCCGTTATGTAATGCAGCAGGTGTCTACTGTACTCTGGCCAGGCAGTCAGATACCTGCGCGCATGTAAATGGTTCTTTCGAAATAGACATAGCTTCACAGTCTCGTCACGTTGAATTGTTGTCCCGAAGTCGTTCTCATGCTCTTTGCTCGTGATGTGATCATAGCGGGATCCTAACTGGCGAATACATATACTGGTGAAATGCAGTACCGCCGACTCCCGAGCAAGTTGAACCTGTTTGTTAGTATACGTGTTTTCGTGACGCTGGTGGAAGACAGACTCATTGTAATTTGTGGAACAGGCGCCGAGAACACGAGGTGACGGCACCTGTGCACTGGCCTACATCAAGAGAGTGCATATGTAATACGGAGAAGCCGCACCTTGTCCGTTGACCACGGATTGCCTTGCTCCACTGCGTCGCTAATGACCACATCGACAATGACTGGTGAGTCCCGACAGATGGAGCGCGCACTGACGCTGATCGTTGCGGTTGCACATGAACACCCAGTCGAAATCGACGCCAAAAAGTTCGTATATGCGGTGACTTTTTCAGCGGACGGCAAGTATCTCGTAAGTGGTGAGCTCGGAGAAGTCCAAGTGTGGCAGGTGGAAGATGGCAAACGAATGGCAACCATGAACACGGGAAGGGGTGCCTCCTGTCTCGCTGTGTCGGCGGATGGCAGATGGATCGCGGCGGGGACATACGGAGGGGAGGTGTTTGTGTGGGATGCAGAGACACGCCAACAAGTCTTTTCCTCGTACGAGGAAGATTTCTTGTCCGCCATCCATGCAGTCGATTTCTCGCCCGACTCGAGCCAGTTCGTGACAGGGTCGTCGGGGGGCGTAGCCTCGGTCTGGGACATTGCAACTCGCAAACGAGTATGGCTACTCCGCTACTACGGCCAGGTGATGGTAGCAACGAAATACGCGCCGCAGGGCGATCGCATCGTGATAGCCACTCAAGATCGCGTTCGAATCTACGACAACATGAATCACCACCTCCTCGTAGATATCAAAGTGAATGTCACCTCGTTCTTCAACGGTGGTGTCCTTTGGTTCAGTAACCATTTCCTTGTCATATCCGACGGGAAAATCAAGCGATTCGAAGCATCCACAGGGTCAGCGGTCTCGGAGTGGCCTGCCCCTGATACCAGCGGAACGTCGTGCATTGCTCTACCAAAGCACGGGAAAATCATCGCATACTCTACGAAACATACTGTCACTTTCTGGGACACGTTGAGAGTCACCCAGCTTAGTCTCATCCAGCACCCTCAGGACATACGTTCAATCTCATTCTCGCCGGACGACCGGCATCTCGCAATTGGTGGAGGGAGCGGGAAAATCATCATCCACAAGCTATCCCACACCGATGTAAGTGCTGTGTACTATTGTCGGATCATGGCGTGTTTGACAGACCAGGTGGCGGCGGTTGCTGCCTAGGCACCTTGCTCGCAATAGGATAGGACATATTACCACAGGAGCGACTGTGAAATGAAAATATTTATACACTGTGGAAGATGCAAAGCGATAAAGGATGGAATATCCCATTGTAACGCAGAACGGCGATCTACATACATGAACGCCGTGGTGAGGAATTAGGATGTTTGACTTTGTCCTGAACGTCAACCTTGATCAGATCAGTTAAATAACTTAGAGATGTCCATTTCCAACTCTTAATCAACGAACTCGCCGGAAACTCCCATATAACTTGTTGATGATGGTATTTTTCATGATGTGAGGCATCCTTGTCAAGGGAACCTTAGACGCACCAAGAAAGGATGCTAGTACTTGTGTCTTGGTTTCCGCAGTCGATGTTGCATGATATGTACGGAGGCCTTTGTATGGGTGAATCATGCAAAACAAATTCAATACAACTCTGCAAGATCGATGTCATAGCCTCGCACCTACTTTCATCTCCAACATATTGTAGCACATTACGCCAACATGTGTTTAGGGACGAGTGTAGATGGCGAGAAGATAACACGAGGAGCTCAGATGAGAGATTGCGGTGATGAGCATCGATGACGCTGGTTGCCGCGTCGTGCTGCAGTGAAGAACCCAATCAGATATACCCCCACCTAGATATGTCACCTGATGAAATGGTACTTGGAACCTTTATGTTGCAAAAGCGTTTGAATACCAGAATTTTAGCGCACGCCTATCATCTGTTTCACCATCGCAACACGAGCAAGAGACGGGGAACCCGCAAACACAGGACCTTGAACACCTGGGAGGACCGACATCACGAAGACGCGTGCTACAATAACGGCATACGAGTACCGAGTATCGCTGCCCAAGCGTCTTGGCATCAGCAACCTGCCTTGCGGATCATGATAGACGCCAATGACTCCATTCAATGGCCATGTTCACAAAGTCTTCTTTGCGTCTAGGTGTGTGGCATGCGTTATCATGTCCCCAAACCTGCCACTGATGGCCCTGTGCAAAGGGCCGCATTGAACGCGCCTATTAAATAATATATACCGAATTGTCGAAGCACCCACCATGTTCACTGTTTTCCTCGGACACGACGCGCCGCTTTTTCTCGCGTGCGATGCCGTTGGTCTTGGACCTTCTTTATGCCAATGTGACGGAATGAACGGCACGCTGTGAATTCGATGCACTCGCACCTTTTTCGGTTGATGGTTTCGCCAGACCATGAATGATAAACTATTATCAGTACCTTCGTTGGCATTGGCAAGGAGAGGTGAGAAGTGACTGCTAGGCGAGATCCTACTCGCTGTGGAGGGAGAGCCAGAGTGGTCCAGAGTTTTGATCTCGACTCGCTTGCGCTCAAGTTGGTCCGGCTTCAAGGGGAACGTTCTGGGGAGAGGTACGAATGGAGGCGAGCGCCGACCACCGCGAACATGCGTCTTGCCAAGAGGCTGGGAACCTGCAAGTTCACCACATCAGATTGTGAGCCGGGAACTTGGGAGCCTCCATAAAAACGTTGACTTCGCAGGCCACTCATACCATGGCGAAAACGACTTGTAGCGCCGTGGATATATATGAATCAGGTTCCTGTCGATGATGGGTCGCATCTGCCAGTGAAAAAGGTCATTAGTACACCGGCAGTAATAGCCGAAACCGGCTTTAATAAGCGCTCGACTACATCTTACTATTTTTGGAATTTCATGGAGGGCGGGGCCAAATTTTGGCCCTCGGAACTACAGCACGCCATACGGACTTGCCCGACGCCACTTTGGCAGCCCTCCATACATGATATCAGCCTTCCCAGTCAGCCATGGGCATGTATGCACCATACAACGTATGGGGAATAGTAGATCTTGGATGGTAAGGTAGAGTACATCCTGAGCGACAGTCGCAGGGACAGGAACAGTGGGCGTTCAAGACAGCCCGAGATGCATAAAAGGCCGAGGGTGGACACCCGGAAGTGGAGATACAGACCTCGCTCTTTCGTACCACCAACCATACTCACCAACCGATCCCCAATAGTTGTCCACCCTGAGATCATGGGTGCTCTCGCAGAATCTTGGCGAACACCGTACTCTGCCACACCGCATTCCCATTGGTCCATGAATTGTAGGCGCAGTAGCTGGCCAGCTGGTCATCCCGCCGTACCTGGAAAGGGAAGCACGTCATATCACCGATCCCACCGCGATGTCCCTCGCGATCAGCATGGACAAGCACGAGAGGGACCCAGGAGCAATGCCCAGACTGCACCACCTGCGGAAAAGACGCGGGAGGACAGCCCAAGTCTAGATCGCATTTGTATCACAGGGGTGAAGCGACCATTCGCTCTACATTTCCCCTCAAAAGCTCAACGCGCAGGTATGTCCATCCCTGACCGACCTGATCACATCCGCTGAGCGAGAGCAAAGCGTGCGAACGCGTCATACATAGAATAAAGACACGGATCGGTAGTTTCAGCCATTGAGGCGTCAAACCTGCTTCCGCGCTTAACGTAAGTTGATGAGCTCACAACTTTTCCTTCGAGACTGACTGATTTTGTCTCACCTAGTCCCGGGGGATCGCCAAGCACTCCACAGTGCATAAGACGAAACTTCTGCTGTCAGCGGCCCGAGGCGCTTTGCGCACGCACAGTAAGGATCTGATTCTCTGAAACGTGACCTACTCGACAGTCTAACTTCACAATTGTAGGAGGCTGTTAGGATCCAGGCTGCTCCTGGCTGTTAGTGGATCCAAGGCAACAACATCCTGCGAAGAAGACGGGGACGTCGGTAGAGAGGAGGATACCTGACATTACCATAGGAATGAGCAGCGGTTTCACCAGGAAACAAAAGGCACCGGTTGCCAAGCAATAATGGTGTAAAATATGAAGCTATCATTTGAATCGAAGACGTTTGCATGAGGTCAGCTTTCCCCGATGAACGTCACGTGGCAGTTGCTTCAGATTGCAAACCGCAAACCGATGCCTTCGGGACACTGCTCTGGGAAGAGGATCGGGGATCAACTTACCAGCGTCGTCAACGCACGTTTCCAGATGAGCATGTAGCGTGTCTGCGATGGTGGGTCAGGCCACAGCCTCGCCACTGCTCGAGGCACAAAACTGCACTGACGGACACCCACGATAGCCAAGAGAGGCGAAACTCATTCCAAATGGGTAGAATGACAGACACAATGAGGATGACTCGAGGCGGCCAAGATGCATACACGGAAGCATATGAATCTCGAAACCAGGGGCAGACAGGGGTGGGCCTGCGAGGTCCAAGAAATGTGTCATGGGAACCGAAAACCGAGGAGTGAGTTAAAATGACGAACAGCCAACAGGAAACGTTTTGATTGGCATGGTAAGAAGCGTTCCACACGACAACGGAGCTGAAAGCTGAGAGAAACTGCTGGCCGCCAGACCGGTGATGTCTCGGGGAGTCGCGAATGGGGAGTGATACCGAGTCTCGCGTGTCCTGAGCTTGCATTGAGACTAGGACGTGTGGAACATGAGCCGAGATAGTTCCTGACTATAACGGTTATTACGAACTGCAAGTGCACCATAAGTGTCAGGAATCTTCATTGTCGCAGTTCATGCTGCACATATGGCTCGTGATGAATTTCTGTCAGGCTGTGCGGGGGATACGGTGGGTTTGTGGCGGGAGGGAAAAGGAAAGTACATGCGACGTACTAATTTATTCAATTTTATTGACATGTCAAACACGGCGGTTGGACGTGTGCATTGTATAGATTCAGATGCCGGCCATGATGGCTTTTTACGTCTTTTTACCTGCTGGACGGCGACCATGATAAGAAAAAGTCTGCTAATTCGTGTGATCTCGCTTCAGAAAAGAGAGAGACACCACGGTGGCTCCAATGAAATTAATGTTAATCGAATCGAGAACGCCGCAATGTGTGAACGAGAGGAGGGAACAGGAATGCGATGCTCGACTCGAAATTTTTTAAGTTCCCTTTCGTGGGGACTGGCGTCTGAAATAATGGCCGGTTGGAGTGTTTCAAAGTTTCAAAAGACCATGTAAGTCCTAGTGTCCTGCAGTTTTTCATCTGGGATAACACGGTCAGGGAAGGGAAGAAGTCCATCAGACCAAGGGTCAGAAATCAAGGAGAGAACAACAGCACGTACTGCATATCCGCATGCCTGCCAACCTCCTAGCCATGTAGCGTTCAACCTGCATCGTGTACATGGTGTCATTTGCTAGCCATCTCATGGAGGAATGCTTTCCTTCTGGTTCAAGTTGACTTGCTTTCGATTTCGACCAGATGAACTCGCAGCCGAACATCGAGGCCTGTATACTAGCATGTGCGCGTCAAGCCCTATAGTATGAGATAGTCATGAATAAGTAGACGGGGGTCAGCAGTAAAGGGGTACTACGCCTCGTCCAACGCCAGATTCGAACTTTTTCTCACGGTGCACGCTCGTCATACATGAAGTGGCGGATCTGAATATTTGACATCGCCTAGACTAAGAACGAGTGGTACGATATGATCTTGCACAGAAACTTACCTCCAAAGTGCTGTACGTTCACTGGATCCACCCGCGCCACTCCAATAGCACTCACGGAAGTCTTCCAGGAATCCCCAGCCTCACAGGATACCAAACGCCCATTGCAGTCGCTTGGATCCTGTGGTGCAGCACCGTGTTCGCCTCGGACAGCATTCCAACAGGCGACCACGCACACCCCAAATCGGAACATGCAGTCTGAACGCCACACCCTGTCCATCGAGATGAGACTGGGGTGCCGCATGTGGGGTTCGCCCGACCAGTAGGAGAAAATCTAGCACGCCGCACGCCCACGATAGGGGCCAACTTGGTACCCCATGAAGCAACGGCGCACCAGGACACCCGCACGGCGCATGTACGAGGTACCAGTGATCCCGTCCGCGGACCGCTCCTACCACTGCCAGCACTTGGTTGCACGTCCGCCTCTTGTGGTGTGCGTCTGCACGACGGGGCTCACCGAGATTGGCTATACACCCTCGAATCAGATTCGCGAAATGAACGTGCCCCACGGGATTGGGGCACGCGTTGCGCACGTCACCGATCCCCCTCCCTCCCCATCGGTCATCATTCAGTTTCGTCACCGAGCCAATCTCCAATCTTGGTGCCGCTAAATGAGATGCGTCATGCTATGGCGTGGTACGTGTCAATGACGAACGCAGGCAAGTCGTGTCGTGTCTGTGGGAAGGACTGCGATCCTGATAATGCCTATGGCAGAAGCCGAAGTGGAGAGTTGATAACCCTCGTTCGAAGCGAGCCATGGTTAGCGAGGGTGGTGAATTACCTGACTTCATCGACCGTTTGGTGATGGTCTTTCCTTGGCGGGCGATCGCGAGCCTGCATCGAAGTATATCCGCATGGATGACGATTTCGTCCTTGGGTTACCTTGGGGATCCTGGCGCGCTCAGTCGATTGAGGTGATATAGATATCGTGGTAGGTTTCATCAAGAACATCTAGTGGACGATGAAACAACTAGGTTCTTTTTTTATAACGAAACAATATAGTGTTCCCTCCTTGGCAATCGCATGTTTCAGGTAATGGAACTGGAGATTACCGAAATGAAATCAGGTTGCCGGGCATTGCTCCCCGGCTACCAACGATATGTATATTCGCCGGAGAGTATTATTCCGGAAGGCCGCCAATGGGATTGTCGACGATCGCTATGCAAGAAATGAAATGCCTCAAGAGGGGTCGAGGTCTTGGACGGGGGTGTTATCAGACCCCAGGTATCAGGGGGACATCGGTGAATATCAACCTGCGACTTCATTCTTCCGTGTTCGAACTTTCCATCTTCTTTCTAAGCGATATACACCTTGCTTACGAATGACTTTAGTGATCGTCGGGTGCAGATATCATTTGGATGACCATCACGCTGAATCAGTGGGTCGAGTTGTGAGCTCGGCGCAGACGCCGCTCATCTTTCGGCGTACAAGCTGTGCTATGACGCGTCGCAAGGCTAAAGTTGGCCTGCCGTGCAACACACGACAACCTGTGCCCACTTAGCACCGCTCCTACACGCTATGACAACCTTGGTTCATAAGGAAACCTCTTCGGACCGTAAGTCACTAAGTCCGCGTGCGGTGTTGCTTGATCAGATCAGTCATGCTACAAACGAAGCATTCCAGAGTCTAGTTGGGGTCTAAGAGTGCCTTCCACAGCATCACCCAAGAGAGAATCACGGCGTTCATCATCTGTCAATATACCTATACATCGTTTAGGTATGTATCATTCCCGCTTCTACCCCTGCAAGAACTGATAACAAACAAGCGGAAAGCAATTAATGATGAACTGTCTGAGAGGCATCGCATTTGCTCGCGTTCGTGGAAGTCGGTCTGCTCGGCCGTTTCTTGTTTCCGAAGCCAATTGGATGAAGCTTCCGCGAAGCAAGGAAAGAAACTGAAACCGACTTGGCTTTATCATCACCATCATGATACTGATCTAGACAAGGTAACAAACGGTAACCAGACGGATGGCCGAAAAGGCCAACTAAGTAAAAAAAGTATAATCGCACGCCGCCGGATGCGAGGATTCCGTGTTCTTCCGAGGGATGAGACCAAAGGACGAGCATGGTGAACAAAATTCGGGTGACTCACACCAGATAGTCCATTCGGCATTCCAGGTCCGATGCCCACGTATGATATGTCTCGCGATATATTCCGTGGGGCGTTCCAGGCTCTCGTATATCCAGAGAGTTTGATCACCATCTAGGGGTTACGGTCATCAAAGAAGGGAGGGCTTGGCTGATTGGGCCAGTGAGTGGAGCAGATGACCGACCATGCTAGGAGCGATAAGATAATATGGGTCTTCCGCATGTGTCTACCTGCCGAGGGACGCGGGCTGAGAATGTGCTAGACGGATTTGGAGGATGGCTGGGCTAACCCAGGCGGACGGGAATGCCGCAGCATGATATGATCAGGATCAGGCAAGACGATAGCGCCACGGGAGTCCCAAGACCCGACGAACGGCCGCAGCGCTCCTGATTGGCACGCTGCCAATCCAAGCTCGCATGACTGATACACGTGATTATCCCGGGCCTTGGAGAGATGGTCTCGGGATCAGAGACAGAACATTCTGCCACTGCGGAGAGGATGAACAGCAGACACAGCCCAGTCTATTCCAATTGGAATGTGGGGAAAACAGGGGGCTCCACTGCTAGTAATGGTACGATATGACGGAGGTGCCAGTGAAAGCTGTGGCGCCTAGACTCCATTCGCAGTGGCCAACTGCTGTGCCTGGGTCAGCCCTTGGTCAGCCCACATCATCTTCGGTTATCCCCGAGAACGTATACCATCGTGGGGGGAAACGCTGGCAGGCACCTCGCCAGACCCCAACCAAAACGGTGAACTTGGCAAATCAGGCATCAAGGTGTGAAAGGAGACAGGATGGGTGTGATCAAGACGAGACAAATTTGCGGATCGATAGGCGTATATGCTACGTCTGACATGTGTGGACTCGTAAGCTGACATATCGTGAATCCATCGATGTGATTATGGAACGACATCGTGGGCGTCTCGAGATACACGCGAGGATCATGACGCCATGTTCCCTTCTCGCGTGGCTTGGGAACTGCCAGAACGCTGCAGTGTGGACCCTGCGAGAACGCTGCACTGGGTGGACCAAATAGGTCTCTAGACCAGACACCCTCTACCCTCCACAAGGAGGTCCCACAGGTGCGGCGTTGCAGGAAGACGGAAAAGACAATAGAATCAGGCCGAGAACGGGAATTATGGAGCTAGCCTTCCACAGCAACCCCTTTCCATTGACACGACGCTCTACGGATATGGCAGGACATGCATGACATGGAGGCTTGGGAGACCATTTATGCACATGTCGGTGAGATACCGTGACCGAGGTTCGGAGTTGTACGCGCGCTTGTATGTGTGCGTGTGTGCGTGTGTCCACGGCCTCGCGTGAACCACATGACAGTCCAGAAATACAGGAGGAATACTGGAGGTTCTGCGGGAAGGAAGCGGGAGGTTTCTAGATATGCGTGGGAGAAACACGATACGCGCGCGTTTCCGTAAGGTGTTCTTCCCTGGAATCGTGCGGAGCAAGGGAAGGGATTCTCTGAGAGGAAAGATGACATGAGGGGAGCCAGCGGGTAAGCGCAGCTAATCTAAGCAATTTGTGCTAATCCTGGAGGAGTAATCTTATCTAATCCGCTTAATGCGATAATCTAAATCTAAGCCATCTGATAAGAATGGTTGAAACAGATGAATGTTTCCATTGTCAAGGGCGTTGTAGGACAAAGCAAAGGTCACAATGACATGTTATAGTGGGTCTCACTCCACAACCAGCAACAAGCTGTCGTGTAATTTGTCGTCCAATCATCGTCGAGTGGGATGAAAAAAATCTTGATTAAATTGGCAAACCAAAGAGCCGTGGTGAGCGGGATGGGTTCGGATGATCCCGGGTCCCCTCTGTCATATCCCCGACACGCGTGAAGCACGGAACAGCACAGGAACGTATGCTACTCTGGGTATGTGGAGGCTCGGTGGATGATTAGCAGCGAACAAGGCGGTGGTGTGGATTGAAGACCGTCGGTGTACTACGCGTTTGCTTTGTTGTGACTAGGCACCGAGACAGCTTTGTGACTCGGCCGCGGGAGGACACGGACCGAAGCCGAGATGCGATTTGGGTGAGTCAGCTGCGGCGCGGTTGGTCGGGTGAATGACTGATGATTCGCCGGGGGTGTGCGCTGTGCTGGCCTCGTGCGATGCTGTATAGGATATGATTCGGGGTGCGATAATCGAGCTGGGCATGCCTGGAACTCGAGGTGGGGAACGTGTGGAGTGCCGCTCCGGATATGGCAAGTGGGACGGGCATCGCACGTGAGGCGAGATCTGAGATGCGGTATTGGGAGGGTAAACTAAATTGGGTAATTTGGACGGTTACGGAATGATTACGCACGGGCTCTGAAATGGAGGCCTTGTATTGCCCGAGCGCGTTGTCGCTCTTTGTGTGTGTCTCTCTGACAGATGCTATATAATCCCGCTCTCCTCCGTCCCTTTCGCTCCCCCGTACGACTCATCTCTTCTTCCCATGCCACCATCCCCTCGCGACGACGTACCCCCTCTCATGTTCGCATACGACAGCGCCTCCTCTTCGAGCTCCTCTTCGCCCCCAGCTCGCCGCTACCGCCTAGTGCGCAAGCGATCGCCCTCGCCCTCGTCCAACCACTACCACTCACATCACTCCCCACGTCCATACTCACCCTCCTCCCGCGAAGCAGACATCGCGCGTCTCCTCGACCCTGCCTACGCCTCCCCCGCCCCTTACTCCCCCCTCAGCAAGTCTCCAATGATGGCAGTCAAGGAGGTCTATGTCGACCACCACGGCGATCTTCACGATCCCGATTTTCGCGACTTTCCTCCTTTTGGCCATTCACATTTCCAGTCTCGTCGGCCGTGTTGGGAGAGTACCTACGGAGACGAGGAGGACTCGGACGACGAAGAGACCCAAGCTGAGCAGCGTCGCCCCTCTTTCGAGCCTCAGCGACGCAGGCCATCCTCCACCGTCACCTACCACCCACCCCCAATCTACTACCCCTACGATGAACCTGCTTCCTACGAGTCGCGTTTCCTCGCAGAGGACGAGGAGGAAGAGGGAGAGCAACTCGAGCGTGTGCCCCTCAAGGAAAAATCTTTTGGTCGCCGTCCACGGTCGCCTACAAAGGCATCCAAGGGCCAGGACGAGAAACCGTTGCCTTCTACTGCGGAGGGTGACCAAGTGATCCAGGCAGATTCAGAGTGGACGTGAGTAGAATCTTTGTTGATATATTTTCCCATGTTTACTAATGACCTTTCCAGGCCAACGTGCACTCAGAATCTTCGTCGCCATTGGCAAGCCATTACTCTCAGCTTGCGCTTCAGTCTCTTCAGGACGAAGCGAAGACTTCGACGTCGCGTGACCGGTTGAGCAAGACCTGCCCCGTTCCCGTCATTCGCAGCGCACCATTGCGCACATTGTATATGCAATCCCCTTTTTCGCGCGATTGCCACAGAGGGAACCCGCTCCCTTCCTCATTGGACACGGGACGTTGCGCCATGCGCTCCCTCCAATCCGCATGCGCCACATAACCATTTTCTCACCATCTCGATTTGTCGCCGCGCACCCTTGCATTCCCGCACAATTTGCGGTTTCAACATGTCATCCCTGAGCGCCACCAGTACTATTCTATCCACGGTTGAAGGACTTTTTCATCTTCGTTTCCCAGTCTCATATTATTATCTGATTGCCTTCATCATCCATGTTTCATTTGCGCGGCACATTATGCATTTCTCACCCACATTGCTACGGAATATCTATTTTCATCTATCGCATACACATCCCCTGGAGGGTCTTGGCTGGACAGACGACCATGTGGAACGAACAGGGGAAGAAGGAGAAGAGGTCTAGATTGAGAAGCATGTCCACTCACGAGTGGCACGGATCTTACGAGTTGTATGCTACCTTTGCGAAGAATGAAACGAAATGAAACATCCATATGCTTGTGATTGCGAACCGAATAGTACTGTATGGCTTCAAATGGAAACACTTGTATACTATCTACGATGCGCGGATGTTTCAGACTTCAATTGACAGCGATGTCTTGCATGTCTAAGTACCTACGCGAAAAGAACTAGGACCTCTGCCAAGATTCCGTAAAATTCGGCGCTGCCATTTCGAAATTCTTTGACCGACGTCATCTTTTCTTCCGATTAGAACGCAAATGAGCGAAACTGCTCGGGCCCCTTTTTATCTTCTCTGCATCCTTGGATCCCCGTCTTCACTTCCATGTGCACGCCGAATAGCTCTAGCGACAAAATCCGAACCGGGGAGAGCTTTGCCGAACAGTGACGGCATCCGCCCATCGTACCACTTCAAATCTTGGACGCGACACTGACACGGTGCAATCGAGCCATTGGCAAAGCGTCGGCAAAAAACCCAAAAAAAAAAGAAGAAAAAGAAAAAAAAAAAGATCGCCCTGATACACCCAAAGCAAACGGCCATTACAAGTGGGATCAACATGCGTCGGCGCGTCTTTGTTTTACGTCTCTTATCGCTCAACCTGAGCCTGGCGGTCTGTGGCGCCACGGTCCGTTGGTGGTCGAATCCAGAAAGTTGAAAGAGGCGCGCGGGGTCGCGTGCGACTTTCCCTCCCGAACACGATCCCGAATTTCACCTCTCGAGTGCCGCCCTGCAACAGGGCTTTTTGTAGTACCGGCCTTTTCGGCCTCGTCGCTTGATCTCGGTAAAGGAAAGTGGATACTTGAAGTTTTTTGGGGTGTACCATTGACTCGGTTGCAACGACAGGTCCGTTGGCTCCAGCCTCGCGGAATGCAACGCCGTATACTTACATACCTCCCCGGCTGTCAGCATCTCGACGCGTTATGCGAACAGCACTCAAAATTTGCGTACCAGCAATCACCGGGTTCGCTGTCTTTCCCGGGTGTACTAGTGAGCGATCGCCGAAGTATGTGATGCATTGTGAAGGGAGCCCTATCTGCGGAAATTGACTGCCAGTCACTCAGGAGCCATGTCCATGCTGGGATGCTCGTGCAGGCACTTAGTCGAGCGCGGACAAGCAAGACTGTTGCATATATGCGTTCAATTTACGTCGAAAGGGCACGCAGCTTGATATTGACATATTCAAAACTGTCTCTAAAGAGGATGTGGTCAGTTCCTGAGGCCTGATTGTGGCTAACAGCCGGGAATGCTGGCTCTAGCTAGACTTGGCCGACTTGACATGTGGCTGCCCCAAAACGAATCTCGTTATGCGTGTGTTCTCTTCGTTCATCCCCTTGAACGTTCCAGGAGATCCGAGAATGTAACGAAGAGCACTTGGACAGACTCGTCTCCAATATTTCCGTAAGTCGACCCGCTTATCCGTAAAATTTGCGTTTTCTTACACAATCTGTTGGTCGTCAACGTCCTCATTGGTGAGTACCATTCTGTTCCTGTGGTTGCAGGCGGGATTGCTCAACGACGTAACCTCAGCGGCGGCATATGAGAAGACCTAGCACGCCCTTTGCGCGCGTCCGCCTTGGAGACCAAGGTTTCATACTCGGTCTCCTTGGCGCGCACCCACATCTGGATCCAGGGTTTTCTCATCAGCCCTGGGCCCCAGGCTGCGTCCTGTCAGGATGTGAAACCATCAAACAAATATAATTTGGTAACGGTTCGATTCAGTTGGCCGTCAAAGAAGACCTGGACCCAAACACTCCACTGGCGCGTGGTAATCGTTCAGTTTTTTGAGTACTCATATGCCTCGCTGGCACCGCAAGTCTTGTTCTCCGAAAACCTGTGGTTGTGAATACATTCTTCGTCTACTGCTCCACACGAGACGATGTGTCGAGTTCCGGTATCGGACCTCGTTATCCCCCGGACCGCCGCATGTTCTGTGCCATCCGATATCATATCTAACCGAACACTTCACCTCGTGTGTAATCCAATTGCTCATTTCACTTTCATCTTCTAAACGTTCCACGGATTCACCGGTAACTTGCTACGGCTAACCCGCTTGTCTTCGTACCTGACCTGCATCGCACTGCGGAGCCTTTGCTTTCACTGCCGTCGACGTCGTCATCGTGACCTGTGCGCATCGTATAATCTCCACGCTCGTTTCATTCCCGCGCACGGACGAGAAAGTGGTTGCCTCGCGGATCCCGCATGGTCATTATCTCTCTTCCCGGCGCAATACCGACACTGTTATGGTCCTGTGGGGGCTGTGGTTGCTCCTGTGGTCCCTGCCCTTTCCCCTTGAAGCTGTTCGCGCTACGGACTTCAAGAACCATGCAGGGTTGTACCCTAAACTTTGCCGGGAAGACCGGATAATTTGTCTTTCCAGTAGTTCCCTACATGCATCCTCGTCGATGTCCAAGGTTCTCGAAAGGCGTTTGCTACGATGGCATTGCCAGGCCTTATTTAGTCTGCGGGCTATCCTGGTTCGAGACATAACCACATGGGCGATGGTTTCCCTCAAAACCCACATCGACTGCCGATTGTTGCCTCTCGTCTGGTGAAATACACTGTACAGCATGTTCCTGTGACGTATGATCACAGTGGGCCGCGTCTATCCATGCTAACCCTGTATATTCATTTCTCTCCGCCTCCGCCTCAACCCCGCCTTCACACTGGGGCTTCTCTATGACGAAGGGTGGGTGGTCATGAACGTGACAAGGTCATATCGGGAACGCTTAGTTCATTCTCCTGACGCAATCTCTCGGCAGTCGGCGAATTCCCTTGCTGTAATCACCTCGAGGATACCGCGTTCCTGCCTTTGGTGGTCTCATGAACCGTCCCAGCGGCAAGACCCGAACGAAGAGTGGGTACGAGGGTTGGTGCATCGATGATTCGAACGCCAGCGTATTGGGCTAGAGGATCACACCGCATGTTTCTGTGCTTCTGTGATGCAGGATACCTGTGCAGCTGCTTGAGTGTGGCGCGCGATCGACGACTGATCGGGAGGCGTTTACAGGATGTGTTTCTTCTCCACTCGCAGTGGCGCTCCGGCGTAGCCTTTGTCTTTGATGACTCAGAGACGAGTAACGAGTGGCGAGTGGCGTATGGTGAGTCACTCATAGTTGCCAGTCCATTGTACTTGAATGTATGAATGCAACATGGGCAGGCACGGTCCATGTGTCCATGTTCTCTGTTCATGATTTTCAAAGCGATCATGCGCCACAACAAGGAAGCTGGCCTGATGGCACGCTATGCTATGCCCTTTAGATGAACCAAGGCTGTACATACAGTCCTACATTTCGTTCCGTCCTGTGCGAATGGGTTCTAACAGTCTCAAGCTCCGAGCGTAGTGATCAGCGTAGCAAGCTGCTTCTCGAAACGCATGACATCAGTGTGTCAGAAGCGATCTAAGGTCACATATGACGTCGAATATGTATGTCATACCCGTATGACGTCTTGCATTGTACATGACATCAGATCATACAGTAACCGAATTCAAATCCAAATCCAATCAGTGCCACACGGCGAACTTGGCCGCCGTCCGTGCTTAGTGTCGTGACCAGACCGTCTATGAGGCAAGTCGTCGCGAAGGCTTGGTCACCAGTCTAGTCCGTACTACCGTACATGGCAAGGGTCACCATCTGATAAACGCCGCTCTGGAGTTGAAATTCTGGGAACCAAATGACATGGCGGCCTGGCATGGGGGCGCAAGTTGGCAAGTTGGCTAGCGCGTGTGAAAAAAGAACTCTTGGATTGCCTTGCGTCCGGCCGACTTGGTCGGTTTTGTTACGTGTCTACCCACACGGTTTTGCGAGATAGGGGGTTGGGAGAGTCGGGGATTGGGCTTATCGTGCGCGTGAGGCGTTGAGGTACGGCACCCGCGTTCATACGTGCTGTATATCTACATATTTATTTCCTGTCTGTCGGTAAGACCCACGTCTCATGGGGATATCATGTGACCAAATATCTCATATCTATTGATAATCGTAGGCACGATTGCTCGCATATCAGCGTATATATTATATGTCCTATCGTATCGGATGAGCGTTGGTGCTGTATTGTTCGCCTCCGCAACCCATGATCAAATGATCCATCGACTGATTTCCCTATCAAAGACACCTTGAACCAAATAAAAAGCCATCGTATCCCCTTGAAGACTCTATGACAGTGACGGCAACATCGCCGAGATGAACGCACCACGCCCTTGAACCGAACGAGAGGTAGGATGACTCGATGCAGCAAGGTTATGTGCGTTTATGGAAACGGCTGAGGGTGAGGGCGTACACGAGCCCGCGGATATGTCCTTGTTGGAATGCACGGCTGGTCCGACGTGCAGGGTCGCTTCAGGGTATTATAGATGGGGAGCTGAGTTTGGATTGGATGTACGATTCATACGTCGATGGCTTGGACGCTGAGCGTTGAGCGTTGAGGCCTGAGGGTTGGATTTAGGAGGTCAGTGCAAGCTCCCCCGTTCACGTCATGTCGCGATCGTTGGCGATAAGATGATGGGTCAATCAATAACAGTGACTTAGTACTACTACAAAACATTTACCTTTGGAGGATAACGCGATCCCGCGGAATCATTAGATGGAACCGTGATCGATAAGTTGGATGGATGCCGACGCGTGCCGAGCGCTGTTGTGGGGAGCTGAGCTTGGATTGGATGTCATCGGATGGATTGTATTGCTGTACCTTGAACGCTAGGGTTGGAATGACGTCAGCGCCAGGTCCCTTGTTCATTCATGTCGCGATTGGTTGGCGATAAGATGGCGAGTCAATCAGCGACAGCGACTTACTCATCTCCATGATTACCTTTGAAGGATAAAGGAAAAGTCGCAGTGATGGTATCCGCGATCCCGTGAGTTTTTTGCCTTGTTGGATAGAACGTAGGGTCGTGAGTAGTACCGCATGCCGAAGTATGCCACTGGGGCTCTGTTCGGTCACTTGAACAAGTGATATCAGTGTTAGGAATGCTAGTGGTGGTTTGTTTGGTGTCGACCGTGACGCGTGACGTGCAGGGTTGGGTTGGGCTTACGTCAGTGAGCGCTTCCCGTTCATGTCACGTCGCGATTGTGTTGGCGGTGAATCAATCTCCCACAGGATTTGGAGGACAAATGGAAGTGACAGTGATGGTGTCCGCGATCCCGTGGGTTTTTTCTTTGTTGGATGAAAATGTGAACGGTGGTACAGTACCGCATGCCGAAGTATGCCGAGCGCTGCTCGGATCGGATGTCCGGTTACTTGAATATTTGCGAAAGGTGCTCCCCGTTCATTTGTTCGCGGCGCTAAGATGGCGGTCGACCAGCCACATCTACCCTGGATTCTGCTCAGCATTCATCAACCGATCAGAGATAGGCTTACTTGGAATTGTGAAAGCGTCGTTTGACTGCCGTTCGTTTTACTAGCCGCTTCTGGCCGTAGAGAGCCAGTGTGCCAAAGTTCACAGCGGCGACCATCGTATGTACGTACAGTAACCCCGAGTGCTTTGGCCCATTGGGACCTTCCAGGGCTACTGTATGTCAGTGTCGTTGTTATGCTTGGTCATCGTGAGTCGTGACCTCCTCGTGATAAGATGGCGGTCAACCATAAAGTTTGAAGGACGTGCGAATTTGCCAAGGAATCGGCGTCGAGCATTGATTGCAGTGTATTACTATTTGCAGGATGAACCTCCTATATTCTTGGGTAAAACTTGATTCGAGAATAAACTTCGCCAAATGTTGCCTGGTCCATGGGCCCTCGTGAACAATATGGGTCAACCCGCATGGTGTAGCTGTCTATATTGGTTTTGCAGTATGAATAAGCGTTTTTTGGTCATTTGTTGCGGCAAGTGTTGCCGTCCGATGGAGCGGACGAAAAACGCGGTTAGAGGGAAAGATTTGTCACCATTTCGGTGTCAAGGCGATTTGTGATTGGCTGCGCTTCAAACCGCGTCCCTTGTGCCTTACTCTGCCTAATAGGAGTGGACACATTACGACGTATAATATGGCAGATCATGTTGTTGCACGTCACCAAAAAGGTAGCGTGAGTCATTAAATCATCCTCTCTGATGTGCTTGGCGGTGACTAGCTGGCGAAAGATCAAGTTGGACGTTGGGATGACAGAGAAAAACTTTGCGTGGGGGCACGGAGTCCGCACCGATCAACACCGGATCGGTCACTTGCGTCGTACGTGCCACACTGTGCGTAACTTATATACTGCCCTCAAGATCCTACGACGACGAGTGATCGCACCGGAGCTGACAGAGAGAGATGACCTGAGCGCTTTGTAAACTCAGCCGCTGTCTGTGCTCACGTGAGATTATTCACTGTCGAAGGATGGAGGTAACTTAGGCTTACATGCAATGTAGCTCCGACATCGGACACCGTGAGAGGCATTCCGGAACTACTATCATGCGAATACTATGCAAATCGATATATATATTTCACCCTGCATGACATCCTCCTCTCTTGTCTTCCGTTGCAACCATAACCACAGTACCAAACGGTACAACGTCCCCCGCCCGGCGCTAAATATCCTTGACAGACCCGCCCTCTTAATCCAGCGCATATATGGCCACCAAAACGCAGAGCGACTCGCCTGTCGAAAAGACACGGCCGGGCGCATCGTGGAAAGACAAGGAAGAACATGTCCTGCCCAAGAACCGGTTGGGTATCGTCTTCTTTGGCTTGATGTGCACGATATTCTTGGCCGCACTCGACCAGGTGAGTCCGAAGCCAGTGATCGTGTGCTCTCTGGCGGGATCTAATCAGCGGTATAGACGATCGTTGCGACTGCACTCCCGACGATCGTGTCCCATCTTGGAGGCGGAAACAATTATAGCTGGGTTGGCAGGTATGTTATATCGTGCCTGAGTCATGTATGAGGGTTTACTCAGCGCACGATCTTGCCAGCGCATACTTACTCGGTGCAGCAGCATTTGGTCCCTTGTACGGGAAACTCTCAGATATGTTCGGTAAGCGGAGCGCCACACGGGACCTACCCCGTAGACTTACGCTTGACCCTAGGGCGCAAGCCAATTCTTTACTCGTCCATAGTCATATTTTTGGTATGTGGCTCAATCTCACATGTCCTTTAGGTGCTGATCTACCCATTTGCAGTTCGGTTCTGCGATGTGCGGAGCAGCGCAGAATATGACATGGCTGATTGTGTGTAGAGCCATTCAGGGTATCGGAGGCGGTGGAATCATACAGCTCGTGATCATAACCATTTCGGACATTGTGCCATTGAAGGAGTACGTGATGGTGCCATGACCTCTTCTATCTTACTGATCGTCATTCAGTCGAGGCCGGTACGGTGGGCTGATCGGTGCTACGTATGGCATTGCAAGGTAAGGTCTCTTCATCCTGACCCTGGCACGGTCGCCTAAAACCATCTTGGCAGTGTCGTGGGGCCGCTTCTCGGCGGTGTGAGTTTTGTGCCTTTCGTCATCCCGTTGCCTACTCACAGGTTATCAAGGTATTTGCGCAACACGTTTCTTGGAGATGGTGTTTCTTCATCAACTTGTACGCCATCCCCTTCCACTGGATGCCCATCTTTCGCACTGACAATCGTCTTTAGGCCCACTGGCGGTGTTGCAGCAGCTATTCTCTTCGTTTTCCTCAATCTTAACCCCCATCACAAACGCCCGATTCGGGATCATCTTGCTGAACTTGATTTCGTTGGACTCGTGTGTTTCGTCGCAGGCGTCGTTGGCTTGCTTATCGGCTTTAACTTCAGTCAAACATCATGTGAGTCTCCCGTGTCACCTGTTCATGAAGAGAGTTGTTAAATGATTCGCTGCTCAAGGGTCGAGCGCAGAGACGATTGCTCCGCTTGTTGTTGGAATCGTCTTGCTCATTGCAGGTGGTATCAATGAAGTGTTTACGAAGCGCTCCGCAATTCTCCCACCACGTTTGTTCAAGGTAAATTGTCATTCCGGCTGATCTACAGTGTGCCTAACAATATATCAAAGACTCGCACCACTGCCATCATTCTTGTCACTGTTTTCCTGCATGCCGTTGTTTTCTTTGCAGCTTCATAGTGAGTAGTAAAGTTCAGACGTCACGAGTTATAACTCAACTTAATAACCAGTTATCTTCCCGTGTTTTATCAAGGTTGATCTTCCTCTCTATTATACGAATGCAAAAACTGACTTTCTACCAGTGCTCGGAGCATCGGCCACTGAAGCCGGAATCAAGTATGCACTACATTCTTCCATCTCGGTGTTGACTCATGCAATATACATAGAATGCTCACCTTCTCGCTCGGATCTGCCTTGGTAGCTGTCGTTTCCGGATTAGTCTTGTCAAAGACAGGAAAATATCGACTGATTATGTGGGTGGCGTACGCAGCAATGACGCTCGGTATGGGTCTCATGATCATGCTGGATTATACGTCAAGCCTGTATGCATTTCCATTTTACGAGTCCTTGTTGTCATGCTCATCCCAATCTATAGCGCCGAGCAAGAAATTTTTCCACTTATCGCAGCTTTTGGAATAGGCTGCCTTTTCCAAGTACCGCTAATCGCTCTCCAAGCAGCGATGCCCATGAAGGATTTGGCTACCGCCTCAAGCGGTTTCGTGTTCATTCGGTAAGCTCGCCAAACACCAGGTCATCGATGTTTACTAAAGACATTGACATTTCCAGGACTGTCGGAGGTTCTGTAGGAATTGCTGTTGGCGAGACCATCATCGCCACCGTCCTTCCTCAGAAACTCGCGAGCATCCCCAACATCGCCAGCCTCGGTCTGGGTACTTCGGTTGCTGAGCTCAACGCGAGCATCGGACAGATCCATTTGATTTCTGTAAGAGGTGGCGCTTGGTTTCCTGTATGGGTTGCTGCTAACTTGGGCAAATCGAATCAGGATATTACCCTTCGTAATGCTGTGTTGCACGCATGGACCCAAGCGATTGACACGATATGGATCATGTCCACGCCCGCAACTGGTTTTGCGCTGATCCTGACGTTGTTCCTACGCGAGTATTCGCTGGAACGTAAGGTCGTGCGGAGTGGCGAAGCCAAGGCACCTGGTGACCTTGAGAAAGGCGCGGTTGAATCACCGACCGAAGGAGACCCGCAAGCACCGAAAGCTTTGAACGATGACCCCGATATGACCCCGGCGAATAGCGTTGCACATGCCGGGGTGCCAGAAACAGAAGAGTAAATCAGGAGGGAGGCATAATTTGGCACGTCACGCAGGAACGCATAGATATCACGTATAGTTATCGCACACGGACAATTGTAGTTTCGCACATTAGCAACGCATGTAATATACCTCTGGTGTATTGTAGAATTCTGGAGTGTTTGAAGAAACTGACCTCTCGTGACTGCCACCTGCCACACGCCGCCATACCGAGTAGTAGTCGTAATCTGTGAACGTCACGGTGGGATTTGCATGGTAATAGATGCTCCCACATCAGGCAAGATTTACGTTTAATCATGATGTTGATAAAGTCTGACTTTGTGTGGATCGAAGTATTGGTGCCGGTCAATGATCAAATCATTCGAATTTTGCACGCATCCCCCATTTCCCCTCACAACAATCAATGCCTCACACATGGGTCGATGAATCCGCCGTGGTTCCAGGACCCAGACGATTCACTGTCAACGTGGCATATATAGTTTGGCGTCGGGAAATGAAACGATAGGGCGTTGGGAGGTTGCTGTATCATTGCATACACACAGTTGACATGGTCGATGACCTCGGTCGACGACTGACTAGCACTGTAGTGAGTGTTTCTCATACGATCAAAAGTTCCTGGACCCCTGTAGTAATCTTGATCGGGTGTATCTCGCCCTACGATCGTGACTCTGGGTGACCGAGTTCGAATGCCCCTGCAGTTAGGACAATGATGCTGGTATCATGGTCACTGCTGTTTGCGGGTCTAGCTATAGGGCCGTGGTATGACACGATCCTGGGAATTCCAAGCACATAATTATCGACCGCTTGCCTAATAGACTATGACTCAGCACTCGCGCTCAGTCCCAAATTCATGGCACTTCAAGCTTCAAGTGACAAGTCTACTGCTCACGACGTTATCCCCTTGCATCCTCCGACTCCCACGGAAGTGAGAAAAGACGTCAAACCCCCTACTCCCGAGAAGTGTCTACTATGACTGCTTCCACCAAAGGTTAGTAGTAAAACTTCGTCGTATGCACAGCTACACAAGCTTCCTTCGAACCAGCGTTGAAAACTAGCCCACTGTGCATCTGGCTGGTGAGGTGGCCTTGAGGACAATACAGGCGCCTTGGGCCCACTACCCCGATAATCAGGGACTGTCCCGATGAGCTGTGTCAACACTCTGGCATCTGGCACACAACAAGTATCATCGGTATAACGGCAGCTGCACCCTCACGTTTCATAGATGCCATCTATCATACCAACTGACAGCCCACACTGCCTAGTGGTGGAATTTAGGTGAATGTGTTTCGTCAGAAGCGACACTGATAAGCGTTTCTGCACTCAGCATACGAAGCCGGAGCAACGAGAATGGGTATAGGGGCATGAGGGCTTTTCAGAGAAGATAGCCCAATGTCAAATTGCACCATGAAAGTGATCATACGAGGGCGATTGTGGATACCGAGAAGGCCATACATGGTTGTCGCGGTGATCAGAAGTATGAGACTTATCGCACAGCGATCAACGATCCCTTCTCGTCAAGCGTTGGCCACGGATCTGCCAGCTTGTCGAAACACTGGAAAGCAACCCCTCAGCTAACCGATCTCAACCCCACTCCATGACTTTTAGCTTCCTCAAGTTTTACGTTTCCTTGAAGCTTTCGTTCAGTTCCCTTAGTCGACTAAAATCCTCCAAGACCACGCCATCCACGCCTTCCCACCAAGAAGAACTTGCTGTTGGACGGAAGGAGCCAGGTCATTCCTGGAGGCAAAATGAGGAACATGTTCTGCCCAAGAACAGGCTAGGTATCGTCAGCTTCGCTTTTGTCTGCACGATGTTCCTTGGGGCGCTGGATCAGGTAGGTCAGCTTTCCACACCGTAGGGTAGATCTGATGATGGGGATTACAAGACTATCGTCGCAACCGCACTCCCCACCATCGTAGCTCGCCTTCAGGGGGGCAACAATTACAGCTGGGTTGGAAGGTGTGACACGTATTTCATTATCGAGTCGTGGGTTTAACTTAGGTTCCGTCAGCGCATACATGCTCGCAGCTGGCACGTTCAGCCCCCTCTATGGAAAACTGTCTAATATGTTTGGTGAGGTTTCTCATCGATGATGCACTCAGAAGACGTTCCTTACGCATTGCACTAGGGCGAAAACCAGTTCTTTATTCAAGTATCATCGTGTTCTTGGTCTGTCTTCCCGGATTATCGCGTGCGTACCCTTCTTGCTCATGTCGCCATGACAGACCGGATCAGCGCTCTGCGGCGCCGCACAAAACATGACCTGGTTGATCGTCTGCAGAGCGGTCCAGGGGATAGGTGGCGGCGGTATTATGCAACTCTCAATGATAACTATTTCGGATATCGTTCCGTTGAAAGAGTAGGCATACAAGGATAAAAAAAGGTCCACTCCCCCATTGATCTGACGATCTTGTAGCCGAGGGCGTTATGGTGGTTTAGCCGGTGCTACGTATGGTATTTTGAGGTAATCCTGTTGCACGTCTCCCGTTTCGGTCTGCTAACGTTCTCCTGGTCAGTCTGGTTGGACCGCCTCTTGGTGGCGTAAGCTTATGCCATGTTACTTTTAAATGTCTGTCATAACAACTAGATCTGCCAGGCTTTAGCGCAACACGTCTCGTGGAGATGGTGTTTCTTCATTAACTTGTAAGTATGTGCCACGGCAATATCCAATTCAGCATATCTAATCACTAGTTTCAGGCCTATCGGCGGAATTGCAGGACTGCTGTTGTTTATCTTCCTTAACGTTCATCCACCTCCCAAACTCCCACTTCGTGACCAGATTGCCGAACTAGATTTCATCGGACTTTTCAGTCTGATTGCAGGCGTTGCTTGCCTCCTCCTAGGGCTCAACTTCGGTCAAGAGAGTTGTCAGTCACCTTTGTTGAGGTATCCACCCAGCTGACCAACGGAATTCTTGACTTTTAAAGGGTTAGAACCCGGACAATCGGCATGCTCGTAGCGGGAGCCACTCTACTTGTTGTCGGCGGGGTCCATCAAGCGCTTACAAAACGTGCGGCTATCCTCCCTCCTCGTTTATTCAAGGTGAATTTCAGGCTTGAGCTTTGCATGCTGTTATGAGTCTTGCAAAGACACGAACCACTGGATGTATTTTAGCAGCTACATTTCTTCAACACGCCGCTTACTTTCCGACAGTATTGTGAGCACAGACCCCCGAACCAAGTATCGGTGGCGTCGCGCTAATTCAATTACTAGTTACCTTCCGGCGTTCTACCAAGGTCTTGCTTCCTAATTTTATCGCATGTGGACAATTGTCTAACACTTATTCAGTCCTTGGTGCTTCGGCTACTGGTGCAGGCATCATGTCCCTATTTTCCTTGTGCCCGCGTCCATGACCTTCTCACCCTTTGTATTCAGGATACTTCCGTACATACTCATGACTTCTGCATCCTGCATTATTTCTGGATTCGTTGTTTCAAAGACGGGAAAAAATCTCCCATTGATTTGGTTCGGGAGTATGTTGTTAACCGTCGGTCTGGGTCTCTTCATAATACTGGACTACACCTCGAGCACGTATGTTTCATTCTTTTCTGTCGAGTTACTTTACTCAATGGTTCAAAGTGTCGAGAAACAGGTTCTTCCTCTAGTGACAGCAATTGGTGCAGGCTGTGTATTCCAGGTTCCGATGGTAGTACTTCAGGCAGCAATGCCTCTGAAAGACATGGCTACTGCGACGAACGCCTTGATGTTCCTTTGGTGAGCGACCATTTCTTTTGTGTTCAATTTGACAGATACGACTGAGCGTTCAGCGTGCTGGGTGGTGCCGTAGGGCTTTCCATCGGTGAGGCGATCATCGCCAGCGTGCTTCCCCGGAAACTTGCCGCCATCCCAAACTTCGCTAGCCTCGGGTTTGGTGACAACATTTCAGTACTCAACGATAACATCGGCATGATCCACTTGATTCCTGTGTGTCACTACATGTTATTCCCTTGTCGTTGGCTGACAGCACTGAATTCGGACAGGACGTCGCTCTTCGTCATGCCGTGCAACACGCGTGGGCGCGTTCGATCGCAATGATATGGATAGTGATGACGGTATTCGCTGGGGTTGGTTTCATTTTGACGTTGTTCTTGCGGGAGTACTCGGTGGATCGCAAGACGGTGTACAGCGGCGACGTTTAGACTTCGGGGGGGAACGAGAATACGTCAACGGAAAGTGATTTAGAAGTGAATGACCAGCCAACGGTCGTTTGTTCACACATGGTCAAGTAGCATGTAATAAAGCTCTTCCTCAGTACGGTACCGACTGGAGTTTTGAAAAACACTGGATCATCCAGTGGCATGCTTCCTCTACGTACTGTAAGGAGGAGGGGTGTGTGATCCTGTTTAGGAAAGAGATTCACACAAGCGGATGGGTACGCAAGCCAAGGTTTAGGTTGTTGAGCGAATTTACCAGGGACTCTTTTACTTTTAAAAGTGACGCAGTCCACGACGGCTCCTCAAATCTCTGGGCAGCTGCGTTCGTCTTTGCGAGCGGGGCGAGTTGGAGATGGCAAAATCATTTGCGCAGTATGCCTCGCAGTTTTTGTTGCAGCAGCAGAATCCAGAGTCAAGTCTATCTTCCTCACAGCCTCTTTTCTTTTCGTTCACAACCGACGAGGGGTCTCGTGCAAGCAACGCCCACAACAGCGAGCTCGACGACCTAGACGATCCTCATCTACGTGGTCATACGGGCGGGATGTCAGGCAGAGGTGATCATAGGAGCCGAATACATGAAATAGAAGAGGATCCATATCTCCGTCTGGACGAAGAAGATATGCCGCCAGGGGCCTCTCGACACGCCTCCCAGTCGGTGCCGCTGATAGCATCTGACTACGGTCAGGCGGAATCCCAGGACTTTCCAAAGGGCTGGCTCGCTCACCAGGCATCACCTCCTCGGCGTTTCCGCGCTTCTTCACCCTCTCCTTCAAGGTCCTCCCTCGATTCCCCGGGTCCCATAGCGGGTCCGTCACATCGACCCACCATGCCCTCGCAGTCGCCTCCACCCCCTCCACCTCCTCATTCCCGAGAAGTGGTGTCCTTATCTCTGACTCAATCCCTGCTGCCGAGAGATGGTACCACTCGCCCAATTGACGTATTCTCGCTGCCGGATCCTCGTCATATCTCACGCGCTCGTCGGAAGTTTAACGATTCGCACTGGACTATTCTATGGTGCACGGGTGTCACACTATGTTTCTTTTTCTCCCTCTTGCTCATGTTCGTTGCGCAATTGCCCAAGAAAATAAAGGGACCTGGACCTTTGCCATACCTCACTCTACTGCACACAGTACCGTTACTCACCATCTTGACATTCGTCAGCGCCGCCGTTGCTTACGCACACATCTTCCTGTTGCGGATGTTCGTCAAACCTGTCATGGTCGTCACCTCAGTATTTATACCAGTCACGCTCTTCATTTCTGCAATATGGGCCTTTGTTGGCAGTTTTATGTGGGACAGTGATCAGAAGCCAACATGGGGTGAAAGTGTTGGGTGAGTCGTCTGTCACTTCATCGTCTAAAAATCACGACTTAGTTGAAACATAGATTACGCTTGTTTGCTATCGTCCCCCTCGTATTTTCAATACTTACAGCTCGACGTCTAATCGATCTTCCTCGCAAGATTCATTCCGCATCGTCCATTCTTGACCTCTCGTCACGACTTCTCATGTCCAATTTTTTTCTCATGGCACTTTCTCCCGCCATGCTTCTCATAACATTAATCGCCTCGATCCCTTTCGTCACACTCATTTTCCGTCTCTTGTTAATGGGCTACTTCCCACAAGGCCAGTCTGAATGGCGCATCCAGGAATGGGCTGATTGGGCCATCGTTGGCACCGTTGGGGTGTGGCTCTGGAGCTGGGGTGTTGCACGGGGTATTCTGCGCACTACTTGTGCGGGAGTGATTGGTGCATGGTATTATGCAGAGTGAGTGTCTCTCTTGTCAAGCCCCCTTCTTTTCCTCACTCGCCCCATTTTTCAGCCCAGGTCAAACCTCACCACCTCCCATGGACACGCACGTTATTCACGCTGCCATCGTTCGCGCTACTTATCCATCTCTGGGGTCGATTGTTCTGAGTGCCCTTATCATGGCTGGTATTCGTATCCTCACACTCTTGACGATCGCATTGCGTCTCCTGCCTTCATACTTCCCGCTCGTTTTCCGACCCTGGCTTCAACCACTCACGATCGGTGCGGGCATGGCAGTAAGCTATTTAGAAAGCGTGACCACATCGTTTAGCATGTATGCTCTGGTGTATACCGGCCTTACCGGTGATCCCTTCCTGCCGAGCGCAAGACGAGCACGTGCTCTCACAGCAGCTGTAGAATCTCCAGGAGCAGGGCGCTTCAGACGGAAGTTTAAGACCGAGCGTACGCCTGTTTAACTCGTCCGTCTCGCGATCATCAAAAACTGACCTATTTTCTAGCGGAACTCACGATGCTCACGTATACGCCGCTGACGCTTACGTTTCCGTTTGCGCTGATGACCTATCTGTTCGTTGCTCATACCTTGAGCGCTCCAAATTCTGCCTTGGGTGCTGCTGTGTTGGCTGGTGGCGTGACCGCCCTCGTTGGTTTGTTCTGTGTTGGTCTTGTGAAGGACACGTGAGCTTTTTTCTGTGTCTCTCCGGCATGTCGCTGACCACGCTCCAGTGCGGATGTCCTGTACCTCTGCTACTGTATTGACAAGGATGAGGGTAAGAAACGGAGGGAAGAAGTCTTTGCGGCGGTGAGATGGAATTTGTTCAGTTTTACGGCCTCGTTCTCACTTCCCTGGTATAGTTTGAGTACGATCTCCAACCCAAGCCCCCAAGTAGTGCAACGCCACCGCAACCTCAACCAGCCATGCACACACTGCCGCAGTACAATGTTCCAGCCAAAACTCGGCCGCTGCCCATGTCCTCCCCCCCTCCAGCCACGCTTCTTCCAATGTCTCCGTCGCACAATGTTTCTCCACCGGCACGCACCATTCAGGCTGTTGCTCCTCCAGGGCCAACACAGTCACTTCCACCGGCGACACCGGACACAGATATCGATCCGTTCGAACTTGATCCATATGTGCACGAGGAACAACACCCGCCAGAAATGCACCCGGCCACGCCCTATAGTCTCTCCCCCGAGATAGAGCCCTCGGTTCACGCTGATCACGAAGAGGATGACCGAGATACAAACGAGGAGTCACAATTGTTCCCTGGCTCTGGGTTGTTTTGAGCGATGGCGAACGGGTCGCTCATTGACGAAAGAGAGACACGGGCATTCAGCCTAGGTAGTAGATGGTACTATTGGGTGATCGTGCCGGACTGTGTCGCTGGCCATAGTTTTTCTTGTATCTATTGTACATTCGCATACATATTTTTTTCTTCCTTTGCGGGTGTAAAACGCTAGATCATAAATCTCGCGTGGCGCCACGCCCCGAAGTCGCGACTCGTCCAATTTCGTTTTCATACACATTGGCATGTCTCTACTTGCCCCTGCACGAAGGACGTTCCGGACAACACTTTCTCTTTGGTCAGCACGTGGATACGCGTCGACGTCGAGTAGCGAACCCAGCTCAAGCCAACCACCCAAACCCGCGTCGTCCGAACCGTCTAAAAGTACGTCCTAGCCCTCCTTGAACGTCGTCATTCCCCATTCCAATCCAGCCCCCTCCCCCGAAAAAAAGAAGACGTTACCTCGTCCTGTCCAGCCGGGACTATCATGACCGGTCTCAACTACCTCAAAGGCGAACCGCCCATCCTTGCCAAGCCAGACGAGGAATACCCCGCGTGGTTGTGGGAGCTCACGAAACCAAGGCAGCTCATGGACGATGGGCCGGGTGGCAAGGCGGAGAAGCGGCAGTTGAGATTAACGCATCGGCAGACGCTCAAGGACAAGAATATGTTCAAGACCAAGTAACGTCGGTCTCGTACTTTTTTTGTGAGTCTGATCGGCGAGATGGTCCGCTTCACGCTGACGCATGCGTACTCGGACTAGGTAGTTCGTCGCTAGAGCATACAATACATTTACCCGTCTGGATCTTCTAAGATGCAGAGTGTAACGACGATGTGCTGCTATACCTCCTCGTCCGACTCGTCCGACGCCCCCTCGACTTCTTTTCTCATCTTGGGTACGCTCACGTACGGCGTCCTATCCTTGATCCATCTCCCCAACAGCCAGTCTACGCGACAAAGCCCCGACGCTGTCGCCGAGGCCAACAGCGGTGCGCCCCCGAGACCGTTGCCATTGTTCCACGCCACGCGGTGGACCCCAATCTCGGACGGCCATACGCCGGTGTTGGTGCTGCGTCCCTTGGTCTCTGCGTCAGCGTCTGCATCTTGCTTGTCTTTATGTTTGTCTTTGCCTTGCGCTTTGCCTTTGGCGCTGGTCGTCTTTTCTTGCATTTCCTGGAGGGGCTCGGTTCAGCGTGACCAAGATGCGAGATGCCATGGATTGACGTGACCTGCGGAAGAAAGTGTTCGAGCATGCGAAACTCGCCCGTCTTGCGGCCATAATCGAGCTGATAGATCTTGTGAACAAGAAACGGCTGAGAAAACGGATGTTTGGGTCAACGTGTGTAGCATTGGACGGGAGGTGGACATTGGACGCACGACGATGCCGCCCCTCCGTGTCGATTTGAGCGTGTTGGTGGTCGTACACGATCCGTCGGCCGATCCGACAGCGAGTTGAGGGTGGTAGTCCGACGCGCTCACGCTCTATGGCGACTTGTCAAACGTATCCTGCGAGAGCAAACGTTGGGACAGACCCAAACCGGCCCGTCTGGTTCTATCAGGATATGACCGCGCCCTAACATGCTTGGCGACACGGAGTACGACTTGACAGTATTGTCATGGTCGATCATGATCGGACCTGTCGCAAACATGGAATAGGTCGCGCTGTTGATGACGTCTGTTGATGACGAGTGTGTTCAAAACGCGAGAATGCAGACTAACGGCAGGGGACGTGCCTCTTGTCCGGTTGACGACGTTGCCGTGTGGTTCCCGGATGTCAGTGAGACACTCTACGCCGTCGTACCCACCGCTCGCGATGACCATTGGATCTTCGGATAGATTGGGCACGCCCGATCCATCTGTAGGAGGCACGCGAATCCATGCAAGTGCACGAATGGCAGACTGGTGTACGGCGATGAAATGTGTTGGAAAGATGTCTGCGGCAGTATCAGCACGCTTCGAGGTGACGATGAGGTGAGAGACCCGATGACCTACTAGAGGTTTCGCCGCTCTCCAATGCCTGCTTGACGTTGTAGACAGCGAGACAACCTTGAAGCACGTCACACACCGTGGCAAACGTTCGGATTCGGGTCCTGGAACTTACCGTTCGTGAGACCAACAGCGATGACCTCGCTGTTGGCCCAATCCAGGGACCAGCATGACGCTCCTTCGTGTTCGATACGTAAGGCCGGCTCAGGCAACCCGACTGGCGAGATAAGGCCTTCTCACCGACGGTGAAAAAAAAGGCTCACCAAAGACGGGCCTAGCGGCATCGTGTTCTGGAGGTCTTACATCCTCGGGATCTGGTACGACGTATATGGAGAGTGACCCGTCTTCGAAGGTTCCGGCCAAAATACCCAATCTGCGCGGATTCCTAGGTGGCGCGCCTTCCCACTAGATGTGATGTCAGTTAGCATGTGGAGTCAGTCGATAAAGAGGGGAGCTGACTGGATCATGAGCCGGTAGAGGGCACCATTTGATTTCTTGAGCCGGTCCGCTTTCCAGGCACAACACCATTTCACAACGAACTTCGGCTGGATCTCTCTGGGGATGGTCGTCGTCCATCGTGTTGTCCTCTCGGGTTCTGGGTTTCAAGGCCCATATCTGGACGCAAGCAGGGGAGGGACGAGCAGTTTTAACACCGATACCTGGCGCATGTGAGCGCGACGGAAAGGGGGCGACGGCCAGATGATGTCTAAACTGCCGGACTGACTGCTGATAAGTGTGGGTCGTAAAATGGCGTAAAATTACATTCCTACCAGGACGGTCTGCTTGATAAGTAGGACACCAATCTATCCCCCACACAGGAGAGCCCGCATTAAAGACATATCCTGTACCATCCTCGAAATACGCGGCTTGAGGCGTTGAGGTTATTATCGATGATCGGATGAAGGAAATTCACATACAGGTAGCGACGCTATCGAACATATTGAAAGAGACACGGGTCTGTCTATCACACGGGCCCAAATAGCAGTCGACTTGAGGTGGTGGCTTAAATTGCCCATCCTCAGTCATGGTCGAATCTGTGGGTAAATACTTTAGAGCATCCCTGTGATTTTAGTTCAAGAACGACTTGGATAGAGATTGTAGAGCCAGGCATTCGTCACACACCGGGTGATCAACACCTGCCAACCAGGTCGTACGGATACATCCTGATACACCCTGGGACGCCGCAAGGACTCCTTCTCGGGACCGGGACCTGAACTGATACTTTCTTTGTAACAAGATCGATCCTCCATAATTTGCCAGACAGGACCAGCACCGACATTAAAACCCCAAGCTTTGCTAACCCTGTTAGTGAGGGAATGGTCGGCAGTCATGCTGTTCGTCGGAACGATGCGAGGCTCGTTGAATAGCGCAGGAAGTTCATCCAGTCGTTCGACCATCTCCTCCCTGAAGAACACCGGTATCGCTCGGTGTCGATGATGTGCGCTCGGACTTGGTAACGCATACGTCTTGGCGGCCCGAGGAGCGGCTACAAGTGGGGTAGCCTCAGAGGGTGTACAAGTGGCCTGTTGCACCCTGGGAGGAAGCCTACGCGATTGTTCTTTGCGTGTTTTCAAGGATACGGACATGGTCGGGCTACCCGGGTAGGTCGCGCTCGTGATGGGTGCTTGAGGCGGCTTGATAGAAGAAGCCGTCTTGCGACGCTGTTTCGGTGTTTCCTCCACCTCCATCTCGGACCCTGGTTCTTGGATATCGTCCATGGCGACGTCATATTCGTCCTCGTCGCTGGACAGAACTTTGTTTGAACCTTTGGGATCCTTGTCAGGTTCGAATTCGTTTTCGCTGTCATCCGCTTCGTCTTCAAGGTGAATGTTTGAGGGACCTGCGGCGCTTTCATTGTCTTCGATCCCGTTACCTGCAATGTCTGCATAGCTTTTGCGTGGCTTTCTGGGGCGAAGTTCACGGGGCATGGTGTGGTCTGGGCAAGAGTATGATTGACAGATGGTCGCGGTTTTCCGTGATCCGACACCGAGATTATAGCGATGTACATGTAAGTTTAACTCTTCCCGCTTTTACATCACCCTGTATCTCCACGCTACGATACCTTGCGCGGATGATCCACAACCTCTTTTCGCGCGTACCCCGGACCGTCAGGATGGCTCCCGGCGAGGCTGTTGAGCAAGGACATCTAGTAAGTGTCTATAATTCTTTCCATGGGATTCTCCTCATTTTCCATCGATGGCGGAGCCCTTTCCCTCGTATCTCCACATTCCCATCGGAAGGGCGCCGCTGGTGAAATTTTAAGAAGAAAGGCAGACCCAGACTCGGGCTCAGATATCGACACGGACGAAAACTCGGATCCCACGAGTCAAACGCGACGCGAACACGGTGCCCTAACCCGAAGGATTGACGGAATCGAAGGTGAAGCTCGCGTATCATGAGGAAGCCTGTAGACACGTCAATTGGTCTCGTAGCGCCTCCAGCGCATGACGAAGTCATGCAAGGTTCGGGGCCAGCGAAGCGGATGAGGCGGTATAAACTGAGCAAGGCAATCCTTTTCGTTTACGCTGATACACATGTCAGACGTGCGGAAAACATATGGGTCAATATGGGATTGGAATTCCCTCGTGGTGAACGTAGAGGTATACCTTTATCCTTTCGTAACGGATTCGAATACATTGATGCACTGGGTATTATCAGAGGGGAATACTCAAACAATGCTGATCTTGCATGTGCCTGAATTGTTACGGGTTGTCACATGAACAACGGGACAAGCAGCTCCAAAGAGTGTGAGTGAACTAGTGCGACTGTACTGTGTTGAACCTGACAAACCTCATAGCTTCGGACTGCTGGTGATTATTATAACAAGCACTCAATGTACGTTCATCCTCGCAGTCCGTGTGGAACCTTTGTCGTTCCCGTCAGCTCAGCTTATTGTTCGAATCAGGATACCAGCCTGCGAAATACAAATAAAGGGAACGGTGAAGAGATATATCATTCAGCTCGTGATATCCAATCCACGTTCGCCACCGACGACTTGAAGGTCATGAAGGAACTAAACGGCTACCTGGGAACGACGTCCGTATGGGAATTGGCGAGCACACTGGCGCAGTGCAAGTTGTGGTGAGTCGGATGGTATGCTGCTCAGTCGTTTTGGTTGTATCGACAGCCTCTCGTTTTCTCAGTGTTTACTGGTCGCTGTTTTAGAGCGTGGACGAAAACGGCGTAAACGTGGCGGAACCGACGAAGAGCGACAGAGGGTCTGACGCTGAGGGAGACGTGAGTGATGAGGACTGAGGGCTGTCTAGGCTTGCTTCATGCTAATCGATGCACCGGGTTTGCTTCCTGGTATCGACTCAATATGCAGCTTCGAAGCCAAGTTGTTACCTCAGACTCATATAAATATTTTATGACTGCAAATCGCGCGCACTCTGTTTTGATGGACAGCGACCTGAAGATAGCATCGTTCGAGACGCAATTAACGATCCGATCTTCTTTAGTGTAGCGACTCTTGGCGAGAACATCCATGCGGGTCGGAAATCGGAAAGTGGGCTGTCTGCGAAATTTCTTATCCTGTCCTTGTTTCCTCGCTTCCACCACCACTCTACAGCCCTTGGCTCTAAACTGCACTTGTCTTCACGCTCGCCCTCCAAGAATGTCTGCAGAAAACACAGGGAGCTTCAAGAACCTGCAAGAGAAGTTTGGTCGTTTCAGAATCCTTATCGTCGGGCGTGCGAACGCTGGCAAGACCACGATTCTTCGGGCCGTTTGCAACACCACGGAAAATCCAGAGATCTACGATGGCAACGGGAACAAGGTATGGATCTTGGTCGATATATGTCGTTGTGCGACAACTTCTAAAGTGTGCGATTAGGTCGATCTATCGCAAGTCGATCCATGGGGGTGAGCCCGAGTGTCGTTTTATGGTGCATTCAACCACTGAGGGCGATGGATCGATCGTTATCAGCGCGGAATCCACAATGTCGAAAACGAACTGGTTTTCCGGGGTAACGATAAACTCATCTTCCACGACTCTGGAGGCTTCGAAGCTGGAAACGAAGAAGAGTTCTTGCAGATGAAGAAGTTCATTGCAGATCGTGCGAAGACGACCATTCTCAAGGAGCGCATTCACGCGATATGGTACGTAGGATTGTCGCGTCATGGAACTTTAATCATGTTTCGTGCAGGTATTGCATTCCGATGGACAAGATCGAGCGAGCAATCCAACGGTCTGAAGAGAAGTTTTTTGACGAGTGCGATCCTGGGAATGGTGAATGCTTTGCCAGTGCTGTCTTCTCGAGCTGATGCAAGTGATCTTCCAGTTCCAGTTGTAGTGCTATTCACAAAATTCGATGCCCTGCTGCCTAAAGCACTGGGAAAGTTGGCACCTGCTGATCGGAAACTGCCTTTACAAGAGCGGCTGTCGAAGGCTGAACCGCTCATTGAGGAGATATTCGACAAAGCTGACGTATGGGGTCGTCTTACTCCCATGAAGTATGCTCCAAGGTCTTGCATCCGGATTAAAGGCTTGTATCATGCCTTTTCTTGTCCAAATACTGGATTCCACATTATTAACCACATAAACTAGACATGCACAAGTCTAGTAATGAGGGATCCAGCAAGCTCTTGGATGTTACCACAAATGCCCTGAATGAAGAAGCATTGCAAATGCTACTAGTCTCAGCCCAGGAAGTAAACATAACACTCTGTGTGAGATATGCAGTCGGAAAGTGGGTTTGTGTGGTAGTCTATTGTGCCTTGACTGGCTAACACTTTTCTTCCAATGAAGGTTGATAAGAGATACAGACAAGGTGTACAACTCATCACTTTCAATAGTTAATATGAGTGAGCAAAGGCTTCAAGAGCTTGCATGGTGGTTTCCTCATGTTCAGGTAAGTGAAATTTTCAGTGCAGGCAGATAACTGAATCTTTCTGATGCTATCATTGTGGTGATAGTGAGTTTCTTATGTTGGGAGTGATTCTACTAATGATCCCATATAATTATTAATGCTGGTGCATTGAAAATCATAGAGTGTAAGTCATACATCATCATGCCCAAATGATTAACCTGAAAATCATTTTTTGTTTTGTTTTGTATCCTGCCTTGGATAATATAGAAGGTGAGTTGTGAACATGTAGATTTCAAAGAGGTGAATATGTTCATGGATATACCTCCACCTTTCACCCCACTTGAAAATATAGTATATGAGTTGTACATTGTGCCATGTTCATGGGGTGGTCATGCTGATGATGCCTTCTCCACTCTTCATCCTGGATTGGAAATCATAGAAGGTGAGTTGTACCCTGTGGCATGCAGGTGGGGTGACCATGCTGATGATTCCATCTCCACTCTTCACCCTGGATTGGAAATCATAGGATGTGAGTTGTGCACTGTGGCATGCAGGTGGGGTGACCATGCTGATGATTCCATCTCCACTCTTCACCCTGGATTGAAAATCATAGTCAGTGAGTTGTGCACTGTGGCATGCAGGTGGGGTGACCATGTTGATGATTCCATCTCCACTCCTTATCCTGGATTGGAAATCATAGTTGGTGAGTTGTGCACTGTGGCATGCAGGTGGGGTGACATGCTGATGATTCAATTTCCACATTTCATCCTGGATTGGAAATCATAGTTGGTAAGTTGTGCGCTATGGCATTCAGGGGGGTGACCATGCTAATGATTCCATCTCCACTCTTTGTCCTGCATTTTAAATGATAGTGGGTGAGTTGTGCAGTGTGGCATTCAGATGGGGCTGATGATTCCATCTCCACTCTTCATCCTGGATCGGAAATGATAGTGGGTGAGTTGTGCACTGTGGCATTCAGGTGAGGTGACCATGCTAATGGTTCCATCTCCACTCTTCATCCTGGATGGAAATGATAGTGGGTGAGTTGTGGCATGCAGATTGGTGAACCATGCTGATGATTCCATCTCCACTCTTTACTCTGGATTGGAAATGATAGTTGGTGAGTTGTGCACTGTGGCATGCAGGTGGGGTGGTCATGCTGATGATTCCATCTCCACTCTTCATCCTGGATTGGACATCATAGGGGGTGAGTTGTGCACTGTGGCATTCAGGTGGGGTGACCATGCTGATCATTCCATCTCCACTCTCCTGGATTGGAAATCATAGGGGGTGAGTTGTGCACTGTGGCATGCAGGTGACCATGCTAATGATTCCATCTCCACTCTTCATCCTGGATTGAAAAACATAGAAGGTGAGTTGTGCACTGTGGCATGCAGGTGGGGTAACCATGCTGATCATTCCATCTCCACTCTTCATTGGAAATCATAGTTGGTATGTTGTGCACTGTGGCATGCAGGTGGGGTAATTATGCTGATGGTCCACTTTTTACCCATCTTTGCACCAATCCTTCTTTACAATTTTATAGCTGGTATGTCATTTTGTCGACATTTATGTCATATTTCCTGCTGCAACACTTTCAACAGGATGTAAGTGTATTTAAAAAAATTTGTATAATAACTGCTTTTGCTATTTTTTAAATTGTTTTAGAAGGTAAGACTTTTTATATGCCAAAATGTCTTCATACTCATCATTATTCAGGAGGTTGGTATATATAACATATCATTATATCTCTTATTGATTTTGTGCTCTTGCAACATACAGCTAGTCTTTGTGAAAGGAGTATGTCTCTTTACCAATTTAATATTTAATATTAATATATCATGTACAGATTCCTTTTACCCAAAGTGACCATCAGATTCTGAAACCCCACAATGTGGTAAATTGACTAATATTGTGTTATGAGTATGCAACTAAACTTAGACAAGATTCCATTTTCTACATGGAAACAGATCCTTCAAGCTGGTGTTGGTATGTTTTAGATGTTCATATGATAATATACCATTAAGATCATACAAACAGATATCATTTTGATATCAGAGCATTCTTTCTTTCTATGTCAGAAGAATGATCCTCAGCCATTCTCTTCTGCAGCCCAGAAGTATAAGGCATCAAATTCTCCTGGCAGGGCTAAGAAGGCATTGGAGGAGGTCTTCAAGAAGTATAACCATGCATCTTATGACCAAAAAGTGGAGATGGTTACTAATGTTATTCTCCAAAACCACATGTATGTGTTAAACACACTTTCCAGCATGTTATCTGTTAATAGTTTTATTCAGGGCCTCTACCAACTAAAGAAGAAAGAGGCTCCATATCAAGTTGTGATTGCAAGTTCTTCCAGTGGTAGAATGACAAAGAGAAGAGGTAGACAGAAGGATCATATGAAGAGAGTCTCAGAGGCAATATGTTGTGTAAATCTGGTGAAATTCTAGTGTTTACCCATCTATGAAATGTATTCTTGATTCTGTGATGCCAAGTTTTCCACTGAACCATCTGTACACTTGGGCTTGAGGTAATTTTGGAAATGCGACATTGTAATTCCTAAGCACTCCATACACATAACTATATCATATCCTTGATTTCAAATTTGAAGAAATCAAATTAGTGCATATCATGTATTATAATTACCCATTCAACACCAATCTGATTGAACCTCTACTTAAATTTGTAGACTAGATATATATCAAACATGAATACTAGATTTGCAAGAATATCTATACAGCATTCTCAATGAAATGCAAGAGGGTGATCTGTGACATGGCTGGGAGAACATATGGTTGCCGGGTAATTGAGCTAGTAGGAATCAACAGTGCTCACTCAGTGTGGAATCCCATCTCACAAGAAAGCAACATGGAAGTGGAACAGATTCCTGGCAGAACCACATCAGCATCATGCTGTCCATTCAAGCTAATAGTCATGTATGTCATCAACACATCAACCACTCCACATTCTGATCCCTTCATTCTTTATGCACACATCAGAGACTTAGACATGCAACTAATTATTGGCTGACACACTGGATCTGATGCCTCAAACCAAAAACATATGGAATCTCATCCCTGTTCAGCATCCTTTACCACACAAGGATCACTCTGGCATGATCATCTGGGGACTAGTATGTTACCTTTTGATTATTGTATGATCACCCTCATGGGCTAATATGCTCATTAGAATTTGGTTGCATTTGCAGCCAAGGGTGAACCAAACCATTGCAAATGCAAATGCTGATGCCCTGCAGACTCTGTGGCATGAATTTGACTGTTGTTAGGAACCATCGATTAGAAAAACACAACAACAACCATGGACAACACTGCACCCTTGCATCAGCTATTAGCCCACCACCACACACATGTAAATGAAGCTTTTGGAACATACCCCATTATCCAACCCATGTACACAGCATGCTCAGCCAGTCGTACACGAGACACTGGCATTCAGCAGCCTCAGACATCTAGCTCATTCCCGAAATCACACTGACAGTACCTTTCAACATGCCTAAGTCAAAAAAGGATTGAGAGGCACGACATTGGACGAGAATAACCAAATGAATATACGATACAATGCGTGGACAGTATAGGCGTGATGACTGTCTCCTAGAGTTCCATACCTACCCAGACATCACCTCCATGAGACACGAGTACTGAGAACCTGCGCATGAGTATAAGTACCACATCCCGAAGACGTGACGAGTAGAACGGGTTCGAACATGGTGAAGAGCACACCACATAGCACGCCGCGTCATCTAATAAATGTAACAACAAGTTGCGTGCTCTGCGGTTTTTTTGTGATGACTTGGCTTGAAAAACTTGGAGCAATGATCGTCAATGTAACCCGAACCCTCGGCATATGCTGCGCGCTAGAAGACGAGCCAACGCTCCGTATGGCGGTCCGCGCAAAGAGGACAGAAACGCCAGGAGAGCGCACAGTTCAGCGGCAGGGAAGACAGGCCAATCAGAGTACCTTTGCAAGAAATGCAATGGTGGCCTGTCCCGAGCTCAACAGAATGATATACTGGTCAGAGAAGCGTGTATCAGCGATGTTGCCTGTTGGACATATCACCCATATTATATTCAGGCCTGCGACGCACTGTATGTCTTTGACTAAGCTGTGTATATGAGATGGGACGTGTCTTCATTCCTTCCGAGTATATTTCTGAGCAAAGGAAGGGTCTGGCCGTGTGGAAATGGTGGTCTGCCGGGGTGTGCCGGTGATCGCAGCCGTCCGATTGAGCTTTCGTACACCTTCGGTGGCAAAGCGCATGTTCCTGCCCTACAGGGTGATGTCAAATTTCAAGAACCATTCATCAGAACAAATCGATTTGACCCTACCACAGGCTGGTAGATAGAGTCAAATGCGAATCAAGATGCACTGAGGTGACGCTGTGGTTGGCAGGAGTGTACGAAAATGGAAGTGTTGTTTGGCAAAAGCTTTAGAATCAAACAACCACCCACTCCATTTTGCAATCACGCACACACGAGTGCCTGCTCTTGTCTTCCTCTTCGTTCTCTTCCCTAAGGTCATTCGTTCCACTATGGATTGTCTACCTGAAAAGCCTCCGAGTTCTCGCAGCGGACGTGATCGTGACAAAGACCGAACAAAGAACAGAGACAGGAACCATCGTCGATCCCGACACAGCGTTCGGGATGGAGACAGGGCCAAGGACAGGGACAGGGATAGAGATAGGGAGATTGTAATCATAATCGCCACCGCCATCACCATCGCCGACGTTCCTCATCCCAACACAACCCTCCCCAAAACGACCACATACGTCCGACGCGCGTCACAAGAACAAAGCGCCCATGCGCAACGGAGACCCAGAGTCAAGCGAGATCAATATGAAAACGCCGGAAATTGGTGACGATTTTATTCCATTTCGAGTGAGCGAGGAGGAAGATTGCCCACAGGGAAAGCCTCGTTCCGAAATGGCAGGTCAAAAAGAAAAGGCGACAGAACGGGAGTGGGACGTAGGCAAGCCACCGAGGACGGATGAGGAGGAGGGTCGTGGAATGAAGAGGAAGTACGACCCTGCGTTCGATGACGAAGACAACGGTTCGAGCGGTATGACATTAGGAAGACGCCATGGGTGTCCCAGGTGGGCTGGGACAGTTGTCACAACGTCGCAGAGATGTAAGTACTTCCTAAATTGACATGATTTTCGGTTCCCATTCAACGCGTGTAGGCTACATCGTGAAGTGGAGGTTCTCGTCAAGTACATGTCGCCACCACCCATCGAAGACGGAATCCGTGGCCTCGTGATACAGCTCGTCTCAAACGCGATTACGTCTGCGTTTCCAGATGCACGGATATTACCCTTTGGGAGCTATGAAACAAAGTTGTATTTACCCAGTGGGTGTGTGCTCAACTCCATAAAGGCTGGACGTGACCTGACTGTAACTAGGGACATTGACTTGGTCATAGATTCGGAATCCATGGCACGCAGCAACAAGGTGCACGTTTTGTATGTACTCGCCCATACCCTCAAACACGCGGGAATTACATCCAAAGTCACCGTGATATCGAAAGCAAAAGTACCCATAGTCAAGTTTGTCACGCACTTTGGACGTCTTCACATCGATATCAGCATCAACCAAGTCAACGGTGCTAAAGCAGCAAAGATCATCAATGGCTTCCTGCGAGATATGCAGGGTTGTGGATTCGTGTTACATTGCCTGATCGTCATCGCGAAAGCGTTTTGAACCAGCGGGGGATGAACGAGGTGTATACTGATGGCCTAGGGAGTTACAGCATCGTCTGCCTGGCCACCAGTGTTTTCTCCAGATGCATCCAAACATACGGAGGGTAGAAATCGAGCCGGAGAAAAATCTCGGCGTGCTGGTCATGGAATTTTTCGATCTCTATGGTTGTTACTTCAACTACGAGGAGGTCTGGATATCGGTCAGGAACGGAGGATCATACTTTAGCAAGAGCCAAAGGGAGTGGTATGATTCGTCCAGGGCTCTGCTTTTTTCCATCGAAGATCCTACGGATATCAGTATGTTTAGTTTGTTGTGGTCGATGACTTTTGATCGCATGTTTTTAGCAAACGACATTTCCAAGGGCTCGTATGGAATCAATAAAGTCCGGCAAACGTTTTCCGGTGCCTATGGGATCATGCAAGCCACGGCGTTCATGAGGGCTGGAATCCTGAGTTCGCGCCTAGAGGGCCAGTCGTATCGTCTGCGCATGGTCACGAATCCAGAGGACACGAACATCCTGTCCAGCATCCTGGGTGTGACGCAAGAGGTGAGCACTGCCATCGAGTCCCAAATGACATCGGATTTCTGATCGGATCCTAGACATAAACAATCGACGTCTCCTTCAAGAGGTATATGATAAAAGGCTGTTGCACAAGCTTCTTCGTGTTCCATTACAAGCTACTGTCATAACTGCCGACGTACCCATCGACCGGGACGCGAAGGTCAAGACCTGCGTGCGAGCAGCGTGGGATGGAGATATGGAGCTCGAGTCTGACGACGACCGGACCACACGAGGGAGATAGCGAGGACGAGTTTGATGTTGTACGATGATACCTACCTATAGCGCGTGTTGTAATAATTATGCAAGTGTTGTATCAAACGCTCGTAGCACGCCGCTGCTCCATTCCATCGTTGCCAATCCGTCCATCCGTGCCAATCTTCAATCGACAAGTGGTATGCAAGACGAAGTCAAGTTGCATACAGAGCCGGTCGGAAGAAGCGTCAGTGCCGAGATCCAACAAAAGTATTTACAAGGCCCTGGGTTGCATGCATTAGATACTATGTAAATACACGTCATGATCTATCTATGAATACATCTCATCCCAGTCATCATCATTAGTCGCGCGAGAAGCATTTCCACTATCCGTACTGTCCAGCGAAGGTATAAGATTCACCCCGGATACTGGTATCCGGGGTGAGATCGGTTTGCGCTGTTGCTCTTGTTCCATCTCGTCGACGATATTCCACATGCCCTCATCGTCGTCTACGGGTGCGGAGGGTGGGGGACCACTTTGTGGCGGATCAAGCATAGCCGGTGGGTCGTCGAAAGATTCCCAGAGACTGGCTTCGTCGACGTCCATCGCCTCCGGATTGCTGTTAGATGTAGGGACTTTCTCGGGGAGTGTTGGTGGGCGAGACGTGTGCAGCGACTCAGAATCTGTCGTCGCTGCACGGAGCGTAGCGAGTCGATCTTCCTCAGCCCTGATCACGGCGTCAATATCAAAGTCATCGTCATCCGCCTCCGAAGATGCGGGAGGGAGCGAAGGAGTACGCTCGGACGCTCGGACACTCTTCAACTGGGGATCCTCTGATTCTTTATCATCACCATCGTCTTCTGTCCCGACAAGTGTGGGTTCGGCGAGATCGATGACATCGGGGTCATCATCCAACTTTTTGCCGTTTGTGACGCCTTTGAATTCATCACGCCAGACGCTCAGGCGAACCTTGTGGTGTATGTAGGTCAGAGAACTCAACCCCGCCAAGTACGCGGGCGTCTTTACCTGCATGCGCTTAGAGTGACACAGTTTCTCGACACGGTTGACCGTATCTTTGAACGACGTCTTTGGATACATCTTGTGTGTCCAGAACTGGTATACCTGCAATAGCCGATTGAGGTCCACATGCTAAAGGAGGCGTATGTCAGCGCGAGCCTACAACGCGCCAAGACAACGAGAAAGCACCTCGTTTCCTTTTCCCTTTGGCTCAAATCCCTTGATCTCCTTGATAAGCAGCGGAAAACCTTCAGGTCCTACCAACCTCTCCTCGTCCAACTTTGGCAGGACCTTGCGACCCTTTTTCTCCCCATCCCCAGGATTTCCCTTTCCTTCGTCCTTTGCAAATGAGTCCCAGCCAGTGCTACCGGTGGTCCCTGTTTTCGAACCATTTGCCAAAGTCTGCGAAGGAGCCGTTTGACGTGCACGCGCATGTCTCGCCTCTGCTTCCTTGGCAAGATTCTCAAGGTCCAACGCGGGAGCAAGCGGCTTATATCTCAAACCATCGTCTTCCTCGTCCTTGTCGAGATCCTCGAACAAGGCGTCGACATCTGGTCGAGCTGGGGGTGGAGCAGGTGTTGCACGTTTTGGGGGTCGTTCGTAGTCGCTGTCGCTGTCGGAGAGAAATAGGGATTGGCGGGGACGTTTTTGAGGGCTATCGGCTGGGGCGGGTTTTGGTGGGGACGCGCTGGGCTCAACCCAGATGTCATCGAGAGACATGATGAGCAGAGGGCACGCGTTATTTACATTTGTTTGCACGACGCGATCTCCATCATTCTCATTAAATTATTCGAGCGAGAGACAGTGCAGATATTAAGTAACAAAACCCTCCGCTACGCACGTCGCATTGACCCCATCATCCACTTAGACTTCTAACGACCTAGAGTATTCAACGTCCTGTTACCCTCGCCCATCAACGCCGCACGTAACCAGGCCCGAACGTAACCAGGCCCGAACGTAACCAGGCCCGAACGTATTCAGGTGTGGCGACAACTAACAAGACATCCGCAGCGCATTGCACAAATGCCTCCTGCCATGACACCAGATGATGAGAACCTATACATGAACTGAGTACCACATCCCCGAGATGTGAAGAGTGGAATGGACACGCACGCAAAGACCGAACCATGCACTGATGGACATATTACGCTTTCTGGCTGTCAACTCAAATGAGCAGAACTGTCGGGAAACTTGTACAGGGTGCGATTCCCTGGCTCGCTGCTGAGACTGCCCTTTTAAATGATATTTCAAACTTGCAAGGAACCCAAGGTATGCGGAGTGGTGATTCTACATGTATTAGGTGTAAGGTAGTAAACAGTGTTGACAGAAACGCCAGATCCTGATGTTTCGAGGGGCGAATGTCGAGGTCAACGACTCTTGTGGATGTGCTATGAGTAAAGTAGGCAAGCGTATCTTGAGATGAACAGCCAGCTGCCTATATATCTAGCAAGCACGTCAGTCCGGGTTCATAGCGTCGAAGAAGAAAAAAGCTGTCAGAGTTAAAAGGCAATATGAATGTTGTCTCCACGAGGGTGCAGAACAGGTCTGAGAAAGAGTTCATCCCAGAAAGACCATCACGGTCTTCCTCAAAAAGAGACTGTTTTGACTCACCATGATACTGCGTACAATGGAAGACAGCGAATCATGGTTGCATGACAGAATAAATAAAAAATGTGCGCTCGAAGATTCTGTCGTTGTATCACGTGATCGAAACCCACATCGGTTGCCAGATGAGATCAACTCAATCTTTGAACATGACCTCGTCAGCAGGTGCAAGAGACGGGGCAGTCGTACAAGCAGGACTCCAATACTGGGAAACTCAACCCGCAAGTCTAGACGGTGTGCTCGGTGCGTCTCTCATTTCATCCTCCAACTCGCGCTCATAACTAATAGCGCGTCCGTAGGAGGGTTTGGAACCGGGGTGTGCACGTTCCCTCTACCTCGAACAATAGTAATGATACCTGATGACCGATACCCCAGTCCCTACCTCGTGTCGATGCGCTTGGATCTCGTCAATTCCTCCTCCATCTCATCCCAGAGCTCCGCATCGTCCCCTCCGCGATCCGTCCACTCCAATTGACAAATCCCGAGCCCCCAAAGCGATATCGCGCGCTGGACGTCGGTGCAGGGATAGGCCGCGTCACAGCGGACGTCCTCCTTCACCTCGTCTCGGACGTCGTGCTCCTCGAACCGGTACAGTCGTTTATCGAGGAAGCACATCGACGTTGTCAAGGGACGTCTACCAGCGAGGAGAGCAGCGCTGCTGGGTGGACTGGTATCGCCGATCGAAGCAAGAGTGTAGCGTTCTTCAAAGGCCCTCTTCAGGATTTCGATCCGGCGCGGCCGAGGCAAAGTACGGAGGAACTACAACGATTGGGGTATATTCCCGAGGGTGAGGATGACGATACGGAGTCGAGATTCGATGTCATTTGGTGCCAGTGGTGTCTTGGCCATTTGAACGACGAGGATTTGATCGCATTTTTGAAGCGGAGCGCCATGGCGCTGAGAGGTCCAACAAGTTTAATCGTGGTTAAGGAGAACTTGTGCTCGGAAAAGAAGGCACCAAGGACTGTTTTTGACGGACAGGATTCGAGCTGGACGAGGTATGCTCAAGGGATAGCCTTTGCTCGGCTTCGTTACTTACAAATCGCATAGATCCGATCTAGCATTCAAGATGATTTTCAAGGATGCAGGGCTGCATCTTGTGCGGGAAAAGATCCAACGCGGGTTCCCCGTAGGCATCTATCCAGTTAAAATGTATGTAATGCCTTGTATGGCCAATCGGCGTTTCACTGACAAAATGTCGTCTAGGTATGCACTACGTCCAAATATGTGATCTGGTCCTTTTCGGCAGACTACCCCAGGCCTGAGAGAAGCCCCGGAAGAGCGAGGCTCAATTGCCTGCTGCATGATCGCGAGAAAATGACTAGCTTGCGGGAAATGAGAGACGAGGGTTATGTATCTCTACCTGCCACGATTCCCCTGTTTGAGAGGCCCCACGACAGTTAGGCTTGATTGCATACTAATCACTGCGAAAATGTAACACTCCCTGTCATACCCACCACCCCGTCGTCATCTGCACACCACATGTCTGCTTTGTTCTCGCCTGTCAACGCTCCGTAGATGGTAGAGTTGCGATTGACAATGACGGGGTTTCGAGCACGATATTTGAATGTGTGTACCTGCGAACCAGGTTTGTAAAACTGCAAAACCTCGAGTAGCATGAGCGCCGTCAGGGGTCCGTGGACGAGCCGTTCTGCAAAGAGAATGAAATGACATGGTTCTTGACAAGCTTCGAGTAACGCACCCGGGTAGCCCTCGCTATGCTGCGCATAATCCTTGTCCAGATGGATGTGATGTCCATTGAAAGTAAGCGCCGAGAAGCGGAAGAGCGTCGTCAACGAAGGCTTGTAGGTAAACGTGAAGTCAGGTCTTGGCAATCCTGTCACTATTATTCGGGGCAGAAAGTCAATCAGTTGCAACTGCCATCACGAACGTTGGCAGTGACTGGCACTAGTGACCCACCTTGTCGAGCATCCCGCCTGTTTCCCCGTGATGCTAGATATACATGCGACCTTTCCTCGACGACAGACGGCTCATCCCGTCCTTGCGCCGTGATGCTGATCATCTGCTTCACAAACACCATCGGATGCGCATTCGCAGTATCGAACCCCTTCTTCTCGACGCTGGCTATCGTCGACATGGCGCAGGCCTCGTCCCCGACCCTCAACCCACTGCCTTGCTTGTTGTTCCATCGTATCGTGCCCGACGCCCACATACGCCGTGTGAACGGTACCGGGGGACAGAAATCAGCATCGGTGCCATCGGGACGGAGTTTGCTCTCGGGATGACGGGGATGGAAGAAGGCGAGGTGGTGGCCGTACCCGAGGGGCGTGCCGTCTGTGGGTGGCTGATATGGGTGACCAGGACGGGATCCGTCGCGTGTGGGGAGAGTGATGTAGAGGTCGGCGAGGTGTGTCGGGGTGAGGGTGTCGGTGAGCACGAGAGATTTGGGTTGGGCAATCCATGCGTCGAGTGCGCTGCTGACGTCGGACGAGAATGGACGTCTGGCGAGTGCTCGAGCGGGTCGTAACATCATGATCGCGGGAGACCTTGAAGATGTAAAATAGTTCTCTCAAACCTCCACCCGTTTCTACCCGTGATTTTTGACAACCGTGACGTCTCTCTTCGTGTCCGCGATCTACAGGCCTCTGCGCCTCACATTCGCTCAGTCCAGGAGAACTCGTCTCCACAGCGCCTTCACCCGACGTTTGATGGCGACGACAATGGCGGACACCTCAAAAGCAGAGGTATCCAAAGAGCCCGAGGGACCACCCATCCTCGTCCCCGAAGGCTTCTCGCTCTACACCGAAAACAATGCCCACATCCTCATCTCTTCCAAGGACGAAGCGTTCCTGAATCCCGTCCAAGAGTTCAACCGCGACATGAGCGTCGCGTGCATCCGGGTATGGAGCGAGGAAGTAGACAGAGAGAAGGAGGACAAGTTTAGAAAGGCTGAAGAGAGACGCGCAAAGAGACTCGAACAAGCTGCTTGGGAGAAACCGAAAGGTGAGGGTCGGGCATGCATTCGTCGAGGGTGTTTTTGATTCATGTAGGGGTGGTACAGCTCAAGGCGAGGAGGAAACATCTCACTCCGCCGATACGACTGGCAATGTGTCGACCATGGACCTCGATACGGTCGAGAATACCGTGAAGCCGCGCGTGGTATGTCGGTAGGACTGATGCGCTGTTCGACACTTTTCGCTCAACTATTCTTCAAGTATCACCCGCACAAACTCGTCCTGTTGGAGGCACTCTCGGCGACAGGGCTACGCTCGATCCGCTATGCAAAGGAAATCCCTCTTGTGAGGTTTGTCATGGAAACTGATCGACCCCCCTTTCCCTGACTGTATCTAGGTTCGTTATCGCCAACGACTTATCACCATCCGCGACTGCTGCGATGAGAGAAATGTGGAGATCAATGGACTTGGCCCAAGCGAGGAAGAGACCACCGCCCCTGACAGTCAACGGACAGTCAAGTTAAACCCGGGCAAAGTCAGAGTCCACGAAGATGACGCATGGTGCGTCCAAATCATCAATCCACAGTTCAAGTCGCCTTACGAGACGCTAGTGCTCTGATGTATAATCACCGCACGGAGAAAGCTCGGGTCGACGTCGTCGATCTTGATCCGTATGGCACAGCTGCTCCATTCATCGATGCAGCCGTGCAAGCCATAAACATTGGAGGCAAGTCAGCAGCTCGAGGGGCGACGTTTCGATACCAATGGCGACTTTTATAGGTCTGCTCTGCGTGACATGCACTGACATGTCGGTCCTTGCTACGACGAATTACTCTGAAAAATGGTGAGCGTGTCGTACACGGTCCGTTGCTGATGACCCAATCTCCTACAGCTTCTCCAATTATGGTGGTATGCCTGTAAAAGCAGAGTACTCTCACGAGACTGTAAGTGTCGTATCGGTTTATGAATTCATGGCCCTATCAAGGTATAGGCACTCAGACTGGTCTTGAACACAATCTCGACATCTGCAAGTAGATACGGACGCTACATCGAACCTCTTCTATCCTTGTCCATCGACTTTTATGTTCGTATCTTTGTGCGAATCCATGCAGCTCCTGTAGAAGTGAAAAGAGCAGCTAGGTAACGTTCTCGTATCGTCTACGGTACTCGCTTGTTCAGCTGACATTGTCAACAAAAGCAAAACGTCCATTTACTACGTCTGCTCTGGATGCGCGTCTTTTCACGAGCAAAAATTCGGGCGGGTCGTAGAAAGGACGAACGAACAGTCTGGCGCAGTCAATCTTCAATACAAAACGGCCGCTGGCCCCCCCGTTAATTCGGCGTGCCCCGAGTGTGGCTACAGTATGCACGTCAGTATGGTGTCTTCTCTGTAGCCTGTCTGTATTGATGTGTGAGATTGGTATGCAGGTTGCGGGACCAATGTGGTCTGGTCCACTCCATAACTCCGACTTTGTTGCGAAAGTCGTCGAGCACGTCGATCGAAACGCCAAGAATTATGGCACGTCGACGCGCATGAAAGGGATGTTGACCGTCGCCCAAGAGGTCAGTGCAGGAGTACATACATGGATGACCACCAACGGTCCTGACGGCAATGCTACATCCCTCGCAGGAACTTGATGTCCCGTTCTACTTCACCCCCGGAAAAGTTGCGGGCACATTTCACTGCTCGACGCCAGCGCTGGGTGACGTTGCGTACGTGTGTCGTCTATCGCCTTACCACGTCCGGCTTATCCAGGTCCTTCGTTTGTTCTCGTTTCCAGTTTTTCCTGTAGCTCGGCACTGCTCAACGCAGGCTACAAGGTATCGCGCTCTCACGCGTCGCCAGGGTCGCTCAAGACGACTGCCTCGCGCGATGTAATTCACGACGTCTTTCGAGCGTGGGCACAGCGTCATCCTGTACGGATGGACCGGATTTCGGAGACGGCACCCGCGGCCAAGTTGTTGAGCAAAGAGATCAAGTACGTTTCTGACGTCTCATTTTATTTTTTCAGTCATGTCCCTTGTTTTTCTCATATCTACCTTTTTTCCCTTGTTATCCGTGTATCACTCCCTCTTTCCCCCGTATCTCACCCGTCCCCGCCGCACATCTCACGTCCCCACGTCCCTTTTCTCATCTTCCATCCCACGTTTTCTGTACTAGGATAACCCACCAACTCACTCCTACTCCATCCAGAACGCCGATCGACTTTACAAAACACCCCGAATCCGTGACGCGCGCGTCAGACGTGCGAATCGTACGGTATCAGCAGAATCCGGCGCCAAATTGGGGACCGGGGTCGAGGGCGGGTGGGAAGCGGAAGCGGGCAAAGTCGGATGAGGGTGAGAGTGACGGTCGATGACTAGGACGGTATGTTGGCATTGGCTGTCGATTGTCTGTGGTCATGGTGTCATGGTGGATGTGACTTCTAGGATTCCGTCTTCTAGTCGTTGTCGTTGACGCTCGATAATTGAATTTGCAGTCTATCGGGAGAGTGTGATCCGGTCACCGTGACCGATCTATTTTTTTGCTCGGCAAATATTTGTTCCGATCGATCGCACCTCTTGACACCTCCGTTTCAACAGATCAACAGATGACTGTCATCCCATCCATTATATTGCAAACGTTTACCATTACTTAAATATCCTTGCCAGGTAGCAAATGCCAAAACGAAAAGTAACAAAACAAATAACAACAGGTCCTAAGAATGCAACAACGAAGAGGAAGAAAAAAAGCCAACTAGATGTGATGCCAAAGGGTGATAAATAGATTCTGGTATCATTCCTATCCAACAAGGGCGGTACTACGAACGAAATGAAAGGCGAAAAATGCATCGACTAGTGAAAGCGTCACATGTCCAGCAGAAAGCAAACGTAAGATGTGGCGAGAAACCAAGAGCATCGACCCACGGCGATAAGCGCCTCGCGCCTCGCTTAATGCGAGGGAATACAGGCATTTGGAGCCGTGGCATCAAAGAGCGAGCGACAAACGTCGGCGTCAACGTCAAAGACAAGGACGTGCATTCTCACGACGTCACCTCGATCGTGGGCACGATACCCTTGGCAGCACCACCTTTCCCGCCACCCGCGACACCTCCAGGCTTCACAGCCAACCACCCCTGAAGGAGAAGCTCACCCGCACTCGGCCGCGCGTGGTGGTCGATCTCAAACGTCTTGGTCAAGAAATCAGCCGCGTCCGCCGAAATATCCGATGGAATCGTGGGTTTCGCTGATTGACCAATCTATATACACCAAGTGGTGAGCGAGATGCGCAAAGATAGATGACAAGGGTGAACCTACTTTGAAAATAGCCTGCATCTGTGTCAGTTGGGCCCATGGATGTTCCCCCGTGAGCATTTCGACGACCAGACAGCCCACGCTCCAAATGTCCGCTGCGCTCGTGTGCGTCTTTTGTTGTACCACTTCTGGTGCCATCCAAAAGACGGATCCTTGCAACGACGGTCGGTTCATGCGCTTTCCTGTCAGGAGGTCTAAAAGAAGCGGTTTCAATCTCATGTTTCACGTTGGTGACGAGATGCCAAGGTCAGAGACGTACTGCCGTCAACCCTCTTGGAGATACCAAAGTCGGATATCTTAATGCCGCCCTTGTTGTCAACGAGGACGTTGGCACCCTTGATAGTCGCGATGGATGATGTCACGTTCGTGGAGATAGTTGAGGCCTTGGAGAATCTGGCGGACAAAGTTTTTGACGAGAGGTTCCTCAAAGGCACCATAGCTACGTAGGAGCGCTGTTACGGAGCCACCTGGCACATATTCCAAGAAAATGTTGAGAAAGTCGTCGTCGACAGAAGAGTCTGTTACCAAGAGTGGTGATTAGACGGGATGGAAGTAGGGGGTCTAGAACAGCTTACAGAGATACTGCACGATGTTGGGATGGGAGAGATCCTTGAGCAAGTCGATCTCGCGCTCGAGTGCACTGAGCATGCTCTTCTTGCGCTCCTCGTTGGGTGCGGACCCAGTTGGCAGCTCGACTTGCTTGACGGCCATTAAAAGCCCATTGACAGCATCCATGCCGAGGTAGACTTTCCCGAACGAGCCTGCGCCGATCAGTGCACCTTTGATCCACTTTGTGCCTATTTTGGAAATCAGCATGTGTATCAAACGAACCGGCCCGACAGCTCGGCTCACCTCCGCTCGATGTCATCGTCCGGCCCATCTCGTCCTCTTCCTCCGTCTCATCCTCACCTTCGTCCTCCTCGTCCTCAAACACCGTGTCCTCAGAGAGACTTGTCACGTCGTCAATGTCCGGTTCCACCTTGGTCCAGTCTTCCGCGCCTTCCACGCCCATATCCACCGCCATGCTCTGTCTCCGGTTCTCCACCTCGGCCGTAATTTCGTCGACCGTCAGTAAACTCGCCGTGTCCGATCGGTCACGTTTGCTCCTCAGCTCCGTCATGAAACTGGTTCGCTTCGACGCATTCGAACTCGTCCGCGACAGTCGCCTGCTCCCCGTCAGATCCTCCATCGACTCGGAAAGCGACTCCGTCGGGAACGTCACCGGTGGCAACAAGTGCGGTTTTGAATCGATACCAGACAGTTTGTCCACGTCGTCTCCCGTGAGGATAACCGAATTGCCGTCCCGGTCGAGATCGACACCCGCGGCGGGTCTTCGATCGCACTTTCGCTGGCGATCGTGGACGCCTTGCCCGTTGACATGACCGAGTTCCGCTTGGACGATAGCCCGTGTGACCCTTGCGTACTCGTGCTAAACCGCGACGGCAAAGGCGGGTTCAACGACATCATACTCTCCCGCTTACTCTGGCCTCCAACCGTCGACGCCCGCAACATCATACTATGTCTCGCCGTTCGGAGCATCTTTTTCTCCGCAAAGGGGAAGTACTCTGTCAAATGTGTCGTGATCAACTCGCTCGGCGGTCGCTGTCCGAAAAAGTTGCGCAGTTTCGAGGGCCGCTTGGCAGATGCTTGTTGGGTCGGCGAGATCGGCGACTCGAGCGCCTTTTCGGGATCGCGGACGCCGAGACCGCTGAGAATGCTGATCGTGCTCGCGCGTTTGATCGACCTGTTCGTTCTCTGGTCATCACCGATCGTAGTCGCATAGTCCGTTGATGACATGTCGGCATCGAGTTCGTCACCAGGCGTAGATTGTCGTGCAGGGGGGAACGGAAACGCGTTTCGTGCAGGTGATGTAGGGCTGGAAGTACGCGGTGAGGCGATCGGTGGGTCTTCACCAAATATCCGCGCAAGGGCCTTGGAACGCTTCGTCCGGCCAGTACGACGCAGCGTTAGACCTTGTTCTTTAATAGAATCAGGCGGACCATGGCATACTGCCAACAGCTCGGCCTCGGAGAGGGGTTTGCCTACAACTTGTCAGTGCTAGTAAACATAGAAGAGACTGCATGCATACCATTATCACACTGGTCCTCACTTTCCAAATACACGCACCATCCATCGATGCTGAGACCTCCGTCATCGGTCTCGATTCGGCTCATGATATTGGGGCCATCCTCTTTCCGCCTAGCGGCTACCTTGTCAAACTTGCGCAAGACTTTTTCCATGACCTCGATGCCTCCTGCGCAATCTGCGACATCGACAACACATGAACGACCTTCGTCAGGTAGGATGAACTTGACGAGTTTTCGTCGGAGGTCGTCCAGAGAGAGTTGTTGGGTGTGCGACGATGGGTGAAACGGACCGCGCCCGACTGTAAAGGCGGGGGATGATGGATTAGACGAAGGGCTCTGAAATGCTTCGACAATGGGAGACAAGGCGGCACCACTTAGAGGTGGCTGTGCAGATGCGTAAGGATGTTGAGTAGTGCCAGTCGTGGATGGACGTGGTGGCAGCTTGGCAGCGGGAACGGAACTCATGGGAGAGCTCACACCACCAAAAGAAATGTTCCTGCCATGGGCAGAACCGTTGACAGGCCGTGGTGACGGGTGTGAGCTGAGGGGAGAGGGAGAACGTATGGTTGGTTTGAGTGTGGAAGACCCCGATCGAGGATCAGTGGGGAGGCCATAAGCAGGCCGGTTACTAGATAAGGGCGTGAGTAAGTTTTGAGAAGGTGCGGCAGTGTGGAGGGGAGAGGTGGTGTAAGAGGAGGGGTCCATTTGACTTGGTGTTCGTGAGCGCGCCCCAGCTAGCGGGTGGAGATTGCGTGGTGTCGGGCGAGTTGTGGGTGGCTGGGGAGGCTGTCCACGGGGTACGGGGGGTAACGGAGGGAGGGCGGGTCGGGTCGCAGAGGCAACACTACTTGCGGAGGCGGATGCAGGGGACGAGCCATTTACTGGTTGTGGTAGAGGACGTATGAGAGAGGCTGCGCGTGCAGAATCACCCGAGTATGGTTCTCGTATGAGACGTGGTAGATCTGGTCTTGACGAGTTTGGGGCGAGGACAAGGGGAGCGGGTCTGTTGTTGTCGAGACGCTTGGTAGCTCGGGAAGAGGGAGATTGATCGCGGGTGTTGCTGTCGCGCGAGTTTTCTCGGGAATGGGAGGCTTGAATACCGTTTTGTTTTGATGGACCGTCGAGAGTGAGATTGCGTGGGTGGGGAAGAGAGACGTTGGGACTGGCGATGCGGGGAGCGCACTTGAGACGTAAAGTTTTGACGGCATTCAAGATGCGAAGTCTGTCGCCGACGCTGGATATGCTCATCTCTCTGAGGGTATCCTGATCGAGTTCGAGGAGGATGTCGCCTCTGATATCGTGTCCTTTGAAGGTGTCGGCGTGGACGCTGCATCTGATGTCGGCGAGCCATTTTGCGACGTGGGTGTCTGACCAGGACTTGAGAAAGTCGGCATTGAAGGAGGTTCCAGAGGGTGGGTCGAGGATGCCACTCATGTTGAGCTGCGAATGGACGACGCCAACAATCAGACAGTCGGAATCGGGACTTGGACAATACAACACTTGACAGCTTACCTCCAATCGGCACCTGGGTTGTAACTTGGTAAAATCTTTGAAGATATTCTCACCACTGGTGGACTACACTGTACAATACGCCAAAATAACCCACTGTGTCCTTCATTTCATGACCAGCACTCAACACTTCCGTCAATTCGCTGCACACGATCATGTCTGTTCAACATGACTTTTCCAACCTCTGTCTCGGTCCCCACCTCTTCAAGCTCGAGCAACTACATGCAGAAGCTGAGGAAATGGAATGGCAGCGCGACGCTGCCAGTTGTTTTGCTGCGGGACAGGTTGAAAGGAAAAGGTCGGGGTGTTCAGGTTCGTGGTGTGATGACGAGTGCCGACGCACGGAAGAAGAAGGTCGAACAAGAGGCAGTACGAGCTGAAAGGAAGGCAAGAGCCAAGGAAGCAACAGCACGGAAGCGCAATGTGAAGTGAGCCTCGACACGAAAGACGAGGTGGACTTGAAGAACATTCGCTATATAGGCTCTCAACAATAGACTTGAAGGTAACGAGGAGCGCCTTGATTAGCTGGACCAAACAGCACCCGATCGACGTCCGATTCACTACCTCCTCTTGTACATCCCAACGCTAACATACACTACGTGGACATTCTTTGTTCACTCTTTAACCTTTGTGCACGAGCAGGTTATTCGGTCATGAATTTAGTTACCTACCAACAGAGTATTTTTTTACCTTTCTTGTACTTACAGGCAAAGTATGTGCAGGCAACTTGACAACCGGACATGAAAGACTTGTGGGAGAGGCAACTGTGCCGTCGGAGTGCCACTGGCAGGACCCTCGTGACTCTATCATACCCTGTCGAACCTAGATAGAGCGAGGCGAACTTGCCCGTGAATCTAGTTGCGTGTCGTCGTGCTGGTGATCGCCTTGTATCGAGTGGTTCGAGATGCTGGCGGAATCGACGAGTGATGGTCGGCGTGTCGTGTTTAAGGAAGTCGCTGGGTGCTCAGTCAGTATTCCTGAACCGGTTCAGGATTGTCGTCCTGTCATCCTCATGTTGCCTTTTTGAGGCTGTCAGCGCCACTGCAGCCCCTGGTTGCTCATCATTCTTCGCATCGTCGTCGTTGTGTGAGGTCGCTGTTCAGTTGGGCTCGTCGGTCACTGACTCGGGATTTAGCAAATTTGTTCCACGGGCACATAACTCTCCTTTTGTTGCTGGTCTTGCCTTTGCGATTACTCGCGTTCGTTGTCGCTCGTCGTGCATTTCCCCCTGTTGCGGTTGTCTGGCATCGTTGCCATAAGTATTATCGAGTGAGTCCATCAATGAGGCCCTTTACGCAATTTGACTCTGCCGAGTGTCTCACCCTCCTGATTTCCGTGTAATGCCTTATCTTGTCAGTTACGCACTCTTGAGGCACATTCTGATCCGATGTCGTCAGGACCGGATCTCCCGCTCTTCGTGCTGCGACAAGTATAAAGATTACATTTTAGTACTCGTCTGCATGTACTGATTTGTTTTACAACACGTGTCACATCAACTAAGCATTGTTCTCGCTGCCTATTCATCAAGGGCTTGGGTCCGTTGGAATGATGGTGGCGGTCGGGTCAAGTACGCGGTTGACGAGATTGCAACGACTTACCATTTTTAGTAAGTACCGTGATCTCATTGTTTGTTGCAACATCCAGTTCGCCTGCAGTGAATGGATGGGCTGGGGGTGGATAGGACAGCTGGCGAGGGCTCCGAAATGCTTTGAACAGCAGGTGGGATGAGAGAGCCGAGGTGGGACAAGCGGGCCTCTCGGGCGAAAGGTTGTTGCGGAGCCGTGCTATCTTTGAGGACGTGCGTGTAGCCAATCACTGTTATCAATAGCGACGGTCCGGCTCTCTCATGTTTCCCACCACTGCTTTTGCATTCTCTAGAGTGGTTGCACACACGGTCTAGACCCCCGCCGCCCTCTAGTATGTCACCGGTGCTCTCATCCTTGTCTCGCGTACCTCTGGTGATCCGACCTCAGGTACCATCTCCAAATTCCCTCGACACAGCCATGAACAAGAGGACGCGCCTTCAAGTGAAATGGGATGACCCAAGGTGTGTTTTCAAACCAGTTTGCAAAGTTGCTCGAGCGGGCCAAAGGATGCGTCGGTGGTCTCGGAAGTAAACACGTTGCAGCCACGTAATCCGATCTGACCCGGTTTGCGGAACTTTGTCACTTCCGTAACAGGTAACACAACGCTCTCATATCTTCGCAGGGAGTCAACAGGGAGTTACACGCTTGAAATGCTAATGATTCAGTTGCCATGCAGACTCGGATGAGCCAGACAGTCCAAGAAAAAGTATGGGAGATTCTGAATCCTCGGAGGTTCTCAAGCTCGGTGCGGTCGAGGGAGGCCGCGTTTAATTTCCCCTGAATTCGATTTGGTTAGTCAACCCGATTCTAGAACGTCGTATAATGGGAAACACCAGATTCGGTTTTGTCCGCTTCTTTCCTCCTCTCCCCACCTCCGCTGGTGGTCACGCAACCTGCAATGATCATCTGCTCCCTCCTCCCCCTTCTCTTCTCATCCCTCGCCATCGCATCCCCCTACCGTCCTGACCTTGTCCAGTACAACCTCAACCTCAACCAAAATGCCCAGGACCCAACCCAGTACTTTACAAACAGGTCAAACACGACATACACCCCATCCCCACAAAACTGGCGTGCCATCCCATTCTATACCATCCTCTTGGACAAGTTTGCAGATGGTGACCCCTCCAACAACCAGTTCTTTGGCTCCATGTACGAGTGGGACTGGAGAGAGACCCAGCTCCGCTACGGTGGCGACCTCAAGGGTCTCACCTCAAAGCTCGACTACATACAAGGCATGGGCATAAAGGGCATATACCTCTCCGGCACAATCTTCTTGAACATGATCTGGCAGGCAGACAGTCCGTCCCTTCCCCTCCGTCCCCAGCTTTTACCCTCATGTTTCCCCTAGGCTACTCTCCCCTCGATTTTAGCGTCCTTGACCCCCACTGGGGCACCATCGCCGACTGGCAACAGTTCATCGACACCATCCATACCAGGGGAATGTACATCATGCTCGACTTCACCGTCGGCACCATGAGCGATCTTCTCGGATTTCAAGGGTGTGTCTCTTCCACGTTGCACCGCCTCATTCACTCACCGGCCATCCTTGTCCAGCTACCTAAACGTCAGCGCCCCTTTTAGTCTCAACCAGTACCAGGTCACCCCCAAGAACCCTAATTACATCCCCTGGGGCTTTTCACAATATGCTGATTTCCAGGTACATCATATTTCCTCCCCCTTGCTTTCGTCTCCCATTCTCACCACATTTTCCCACCAGTACGATAATCAATGGAATTCATCCTGCCAGTTGCCCGACTTCTGGCAAGAGGATGGCTCCATTCAACCCGTCTCCGCAAATGGTTGCTACAACTCCGACTTTGATCAGTTTGGCGACGTGGAGGCTTTTGGTGTTCACCCAGACTGGCAGCGTCAGCTGTCCAAATTTGCTTCCGTACAGGACCGTCTCCGCGAATGGAAACCTCAAGTCATGGCAAAGCTTCCAGTCTTCTCCTGCATGGCCATCACCGCCCTCGATATCGATGCCATCCGTGTCGATAAATCAACTCAGGTCACTGTAAACGGTATGGCCGCATGGTCAGCAGCAACACGCACTTGTGCCACAAATCTCGGCAAGTCTAATTTTTTCATTGCCGGCGAGGTCACGGGTGGTGACACGTTCGGTGCCCTATATTTGTGCGCCACTTGTATTTGTCGTATCCTCCTCCTCCTAAAATATCTACAGGGGTCGTGGCCGCACTCCCATGGAGCTCCCACCTGGCTTCCTCCAAGCTGCAAACGCAACAGAAGCAGATAACCAGTATTTTCTCCGTTCACAAGGTTCAAACGGCCTCGATAGCTATGCCTTCCACTACTCCATCTACCGTTCCCTCACCCGATTCCTGGGCATGGACGGAAACCTCGCAGTCGCATACGATCTTGACACCAATTTCATCACCGCGTGGAACGAAATGTTTGTCAACGACGACTTTCTAAACCCCAACACCGGTGCCTTCGATCCCAAACACATGTTTGGCGCGGGCAATTTCGACGTCTTTCGATGGCCTAGCTTGGAAAACGGCACAATAAGATCCGCATTGGCCCTCTTCGTCACAAACTTGGTCATGCCCGGAATCCCTTTGGTCCGTCCATGTTGCAGTCTTGATCAACCATGTCTCATTTCAGAATTTAGTGGTACTATGGTGAAGAGCAAAACTTTTACCTTTTCGACTCCACCGCGTCCAACTACCTCTTTGGGTACGCTTCTTTCTCAACCAGTATCACTCACAGGCTTACTCATACACACATCCAGCCGTCAAGCCATGATAAGCAACAAGGCGTGGCAGCGCCATGGCTGTTATAAACTGGGGTCAGCACAATACTTCAACTGGCCGATCGAATCCGCCTTGTTGGGATGCTACGATGACTGGAACTCGCTCGACCATTTCGATCCCACTACCGACATGCGTCGCTTGATGAAACAGTTTTTATATCTTCGCGGCACCTACAATGCCCTCCAAGACGGATGGGATCTCGTGCAGCGTGGTAACTGGACAAACGACATTCAACGCCCGGGCTCAAACGGCACCGTCACCGAAATGGGTCTCTATTCTGTATCCCGAGCTGGCATCTCAGGCGTACAGACCCTCACAGGGAACCACACTGATCAAGTATGGATGTTATATTCAAATATGAATATGACGACCACATGGTCATATAACTGCTCGAGTTCTCTGTGGATTTCGTCGCCGTACCAATCTGGCACCACCGTGCAGAACTTGTTGGCTCCCTTTGAGCAATATACGCTCCAGGATTCCTTGTCTTCGTATTTCAATAACGGTAATGCCCCGTGGTATGGATGTTTGAATAACATTACCATGGACCCATATGGGATGAAGATCTTTGTGCCATCCAACGAATGGGTCCCTCCTCCTCCCATGTTGACGCGCTTCCTCCCTGGCCACGACGCCCGCATCACTGCGCAGCCTGGAGACCCGAATGCGACGACCATCAACATCGTGCTCGAGTTTAATACCGCCATGTCGTGTACTAGCGTCACGGACAGTATCATTTTCAACATGTCGTCTTCAGGTATAGGGGGTCCGCCGACGTTGGACACGACTTCCGTGGCGTGTAATACCGTAACAAACCCGGTAATCACGAGTCTCACCGGAGTGGCCCTCTCCGCTTTCTCGTGGTCCGCGACGCTGAACAACGTTCCCGATGGCATTTTGGAAATCGTGGTGACTAATCCCAGCACGACTGATCAGTCCGCCTCGACCGGGGTAAGTCTCTTATTTTGGACGTGGGCAAGGACCGCGTTTTGATTGTACTTTCGACAGGTTGTCGATCACTTGCTTGTGCGCAAAGGCGCTGCTGACAATGTCATGGTGTTCCCTGACTCGGACTACGATGACAGCGCGTTCCAACACTCGCAGGACGGCCAGTACACTTTCGCCCACAAAGCATACGGAGCGGACATGTTTAGATACACTGGCAACTTTGGACAGACTTGGACAAACTGGACAAACTGGGAAAACGTGACGACAATTCCGTCCGACATTGTCAGCAATATAGATACGTGGTGGACTGGAGAGCATATCATGGTTCAATGTGCGCTACATGTCTTACCGCGTCTAGAGTTCGGGACTCATTTCTTTTGATAGATTGGAGTCAAGCAGCTGCAAGTGCGAGTGTCGTCGTGCATGCTGATGTGAACTACAACACTCAGCGCCGCGTTCCTCAGCTTCTTGCGCGTGGTCCGTTTAACAACTGGGGCTATGACCAAGGTATCCCAGCAGTCATGAATCAAATCGGCGATGGCCTCTGGGAGCTCGAAATCATGGCATCTTGGCCAACGTATATGCAGATCAACGTCTTTGGATATGACGACTATTACTACGGTGACGTTGACGCGGATGGCGTCCTGGACCGCCTGCCGCCCAACTCGATTGCGCCAAACTATTTGAACATGTCGGCTCCGCCCTATCCAGCATTGGCTTGGGCGTTGGTGATCGACGACCAAACGCTTCAGTGGTCGTTGCAACCCCGTGGACAAGCCTCCGTTGGCGCCATCATGTATGGGCTCTTGTTATCCATTCCACTCATCACCGCTACGCTCGCCGTGGTCGTCTTTATGTGGACCTTCTATGGCATTCGTCACAACCGTTATGGTGTCCAGGCCAAGGGCCCCAGCAAATACATTCCTATTCTCGGGAGCTTCGGTAACAAGTCGACGACAGATCTCAAGGACAGCATGCACTTCTCGGAAAAGATCTTTCGTCAGAAAGGACCGGCGGAGGTTATTGGTTGGCCAGAAGACAAGGACAAGCGCCGCAAAGTACTCATCGCGACGCTCGAGTACGAGATCTTTGATTGGAAACTCAAGGTTAAGATTGGTGGGCTGGGTGTCATGTCGTCGCTCATGGGCAAAGCTATGACGGACGTCGATATCATCTGGGTCATTCCCAAGGTCAAAGACATTGAATATCCCGCCGGCGAACCTGGCGAACCTATCGAGGTCGTCATCTTTGGAGAGCCATACCTCATCGAAGTGGACACGCACACCCTCGACAACATCACATACGTTCTTCTCGACAGCCCCGTTTTCCGCGCCCAGACGAAATCGGACCCGTATCCCGCTCGCATGGATGATCTCAGTTCAGCCATCTTTTATTCGACGTGGAATCAGGCCATCGCAGCCACCATTCGTAGGTCCCCCGGGATCGACGTTTACCACATCAACGATTACCACGGCTCGCTCGCTCCCATCTACCTCTTGCCCAAAGTCGTCCCTGTCTGTCTATCGTTGCACAACGCCGAGTTCCAAGGTTTGTGGCCACTCCGTACCAAGGAAGAGATGAAGGAAGTGTGTTCGGCGTTCAACATCAGCAAGGAGAACTGCACGAAATACGTTCAGTTCGGGAACACGTTTAACTTGCTACACGCTGGCGCGTCGTATATCAGCCACCATCAAAAGAGCGTCGGGGTCGCTGGTGTCTCTGACAAGTACGGAAAACGCAGTTGGGCTCGGTATCCTGCCCTTTGGACACTGAAACACGTCGATTCGTTGCCCAACCCTGATCCTACCGACATTGCTGCGCTGGACGAGAGCCCGGTGTCCATTCGCGACGTCAAGGTGGACCAAGCTGCGGAGGCTCAGCGTCCCGAGCTGAAACGGCAGACTCAAGAATGGGCAGGTATCACACAGGATCCAAACGCAGACTTGTTCGTGTTCGTCGGCCGTTGGTCAAAGCAAAAGGGTGTTGACCTTATCGCCGACGTGATGCCATTACTGTACGCCGCTTTATTCCACTGACGATGGCCACGTATTTATTGACTCGTTTCAGGCTGGAAAAACGCCCCTCGATTCAGCTCGTCTGCGTTGGACCTGTCATTGACTTGTACGGTCGTTTTGCTGCAGAGAAGCTGGCGAGGTTGATGGAGATGTACCCTGATCGAGTGTACTCCAAGCCCGAGTTTACGGCGTTGCCACCATATCTGTTTGGCGGGGCTGACTTTGCGCTGATTCCTTCTCGTGATGAGCCTTTTGGATTGGTTGCTGTCGAGTTCGGGAGAAAGGGTGCGTTGGGTGTGGGCGCTCGACTGGGGGGTCTCGGTTTGATGCCAGGATGGGTGAGTTTTAGATGCCGTAGCGGTCGTGAGCGGCACATGCTTACGGTCCATTACAGTGGTTCCCGGTCGAATCCACTTCGACGACGCACATGTTGTCGCAATTATCAAAGACGATCAAGTTGGCGCTCAAGTCGACGCACGAAGAACGTGCGATTCTCCGTGCGCGTTCCGCGGTCCAACGGTTCCCGGTCGTCGAGTGGCGTCAACGTATGGAAGACATGCATCGCCGGAGCATCCAGACGAGTCGTCGCTTGGCAGGGCAAAATGCGTGGTGTGCGTCGGATTGCGGTATCGTGCAGAGTCAGGTCATGCATGACGCGGAAGATTGGAGTCCTGTTCATCAAGGCATTCCTTCCCAGCCGGACTGGGACTCGTCTAGCTTGGTGTCGTCTTCACCGAGACATCGGCCCAGTTCTCCTGCGCATTCGCAGGTGTCGACGCCGAATGATGAAACGTATCTCGTTGCGCCACCTCGGCTTCTTGCAGACCCCGGATCGACATCGATGCACTCGGACCAGTCGGACGATGATTATGCATCACGAGGGAGCGTAGTGACGAGCAGACAAGAGTATGGTGATTTCTTGGAGAAGGCCAACAAGGCGATTGCACAGGAGCAACACAGCGTTCCTGATCCGTTCCTTCAAGTGGAGACGCCTCATAAGCCGTTTGGTTCACATTCTCGAGTCGCATCGAGCGAGTCGCTTGGGACCCTCGCCGAGGAAAAGGTCAATTCGCCGCTCAACAAGGCGGTCAGTTCGGTACGTGTTTCTCTCGTCGAGCGTGTTGTGTTGCAGACGCTGATCTCGATCTTGAACACAGTTTACCGATTCCGACGGCGGGGTCGCGCAAGAATTTGTGCAAAAGCTCCAGACGTTGAGTTCCGACAATTCCAAGGGAGAACTGTCTATCGAGAGGTTTTGGTGAAATCCGAGGAAGCGTACTTTGACAGGGTGCGCAAGGACAAGCTGTCCAGCGCTGCGAGTTATATCTCGTCACAACGAGACTCGATATGGAGTTCGCATGGATTGTCGGTGGTGGATGAGCGTTCTCGACCAGCTTGTGCGTGCATTTTTCTCTTGTCATCAGAATGGTGTGCTCATGTGGTGTGCAGCGCCAGGCCCGCCCAGCCCGCATCCACATGGTGATGGGGCATACGGTGGTGACATTGTGATCATGAACAGAGTTCAGATTGCGATGGCCCGCAAGGTTTTCGGTTGGCCTTTGTATACTATCGTTATTGCCCTGGGACAGGCGAGTGGTTCATTCAAGTATTTTGGAACACATGTGTACTGACGTGCATTGATTGCAGATGTTGGCTGCCAACAGTTATCAAGTGACGCTCCTTACCGGGCAAAATTATCAAGATAATGTCCAGCTCTATGTCCTCGGCAGTGTATTCCTAGCTGCTTCGTTTGTGTGGTATGCCTTGTTCTGGTGGAAACCATCCGTCTACGTGCTCTCCGCTCCTTGGTTGTTCTTTGGTATCGCTTTCTTCTTGATCGCTATTCCTTCGTTATCCCCGTCGCTCGCGGCAACTCACACCATCATTTCGGATCTCGCTACCTGGTCTTATGCCGTTTCATCGGCCGCTGCATTTGTCTTTTTTGGCTTAAACTTTGGAGAGGAAGCGGTGAGAGCGTTTCTTCTTGTCGTTTGCTTTTGGATGGCTGACGCGTTTTTGGTTTGGTAGGGCGCTGCCACCGAGGTCTGGGCGCTCCGTGCATGTATCGTACAGGGTTCGCAGCAAGTCTGGATTGCAGCCTTGTGGTACTGGGGAAGTACGCTCAACTCGGCGCAACCTGGTCACTTGACGCCCTGGTGGATCGCTATTGTCCTGTGGCCATTGTCGTTGATGTCGTTTATCTTTGCATATCTCTTGTTCCGTGGGCTCCCAGGTGTGTTATGGTCAACGATGTGAAGTAGGGTCGTTTTGTGTTGACGACGCACTCTAGATTATTATCGTCAGACGCCGCCCAAGGTGCCCAACTTTTTCAGGACGCTGTTCCGGCGAAAGCTGGTTTTATGGTACGCTCATCTGCTTTGGTGCGCGGGTTCTCGGATGTTCATGGATGACGTCTAGGTTCCTTGCATCTGAAGTTCTCCGGGATTATTGGCTGAGTGGGGTACGTGTCCCAACGTCTTTTGCATGTCGTTTGTTTGCGCTGACCAGGTTGCAAACACAGCCCTACGGTCGAAACTGGGGTTTCCTCTGGAACGTGCCCATCTCCAAGTGGCAGATTGCGTTGCTCGTCGCCTTGTTCTTTATTGGTGTCTGGGCTTTTATGATGTTCGTTTTGACGCACTTGAGTAAGACGCATACGTGGATGCTGCCTGTTTTCGCAGTGGGTTTGGGTGCCCCACGGTGGTGTCAGGTGCGTTGCGCTCGTTTACCGTTCGTCAATGCGAGGTTTTGATGGATGTTTGGAACAGACCTTGTGGGGAACGTCTTCGCTTGCACTCTATATCCCTTGGGCGGGGCCCGCGGGTCCTTATCTCGGTCTTTCGTTGTGGCTCTGGCTTGGTGTCTTGGATGCTGTCCAAGGTGTTGGTCTCGGAATGATTCTCCTCCAGGTACGAGACAACCATCGACGCTGTCGATGTATACTCATACATAACCCTTTATCAGACGCTCTCCCGTCTCCACGTGTGTGTGACGCTCGTCCTCGCTCAAATCATTGGTGCGATCTGTGTCATGATCGCGCGAGCGACAGCGCCCAACGCGATCGGGCCCGGGACAGTATTCCCCGACGTCGGCACTTGGGATTTCTCCCAAGGTCTCGCTGGCAGTCCGATGGCCTCTGCGCCGTTTTGGATCGCACTCATCTGCCAACTCGTCATCGTACTCGGCTACTTTTGGTTTTACCGCAACGAACAATTGGGTATGTGCTTGTCAAAGTGGTGATCGTATCGTGTTGACGTGTACGTTTCCAGCCCGGCCGTAACGATGGACCTTTTTTGTTTTCATCATCCTATTCGTTCATCATCATTATCTCGCACGTTTAGTCGTCGGACGTTCTTGCATGCACTCGTATCGCTTGCACATTAGTAGACTTTTTTTTTTTCCCCTTATGATACATCAAATGACAATGAACATCTATAGGACGCTATATATGATAAGTATATATCTATACCCTCTCTCTCTCTCTCTCGGTTCTCTTGGTTTCATCTGGACTTTTTTTCTTTCTTTTTTGGTACTCGTGTAATAGGACATTGAGTCGTCCCTAAAGGGACAAGGACAAGGGGTGTTGCTAGCACATACAGTACTCATCATTAGTACGAAGAATGACACTGACAATGATTTTTCATCTTGGATTGGCGTGATCCGATTCAGACTTCCGTCAAACCCGATGGCGTGTGTTGTGGAAGCGTTGATCCGTGTCCGTCAGTGCGATCATCATGATGTCTCTGGAGAGCCTCGGACCGTTGGAGTCGTCCGAGGTGATGAACGGAGGACGGCTCGGACGGGGTAAAGACGGCCACCCGTCGAGTCCGCAGTCAGAGTGTGCTATTTAAACGGCCGGATCACCCAGGCTCAGCAAAGAGTCCCAGGGCGTAAGCAAGCCGACGACAAACGTGGTTGAGGACAGACTTCTTTCACAGCCAAATAAGTGGATGATCGCACAAGCACATCCAAGGGAGGAAAGGTGTCTCAAATAAACGGAACTAAAATAACAACATAGCGATACACCAAGATATATAAGATTTACTTCGAGCCAGTGGAAAACTCTGACAGACATTGCATGAGGTTCATAGAGTGATAGGTAGCACAAAACTTACTTGTGACCGACTTCGTACCCTCGGAGATGGCATGCTTGGCAAGCTCACCAGGAAGAATCAAGCGAACAGAAGTTTGGATCTCACGAGACGAGATGGTGGATTTCTTGGAATAGGCGGCGAGCTCTGCAGCAGACATGTTCAGACCACAAGGATACCAAGAACAAGAAGCAAGTTGCACATACTCGACGCCTCGGTTGCAATCCGCTCAAAGATATCATTGACAAACGAGTTCAAGATAGCCATAGCCTTGTTCGAGATACCCGTATCAGGGTGTACTTGCTTCAAGACTGCAATACACGTCAGTCAACGACAAGCGACACCAACCACACCTAGTCACTGACCCTTGTAGATGTAAGAGCTGTACGTCTCCTTTCGGACCTTTCGGCGCTTCTTCTTTTCACCTTCAGCAGCCGGTTGCGACTTGCTGGCAGTCTTCTTCGCAGCCTTTGCACCCGCATCAGCCTTGGCAGGTGCCTTGGAGGCGGTAGAGGCAGGAGCTTTGCCGGCAGTGGACGCTGGCTACAATTCCTATCAGTACCTGATCAGCGATAAGAACAAACCAACTTACTTTGGGGGCCATTTGTGAATCTACAGAATGTACACGTATGGAACTGTGGAACTCGAGTATGAGCGTCGTTCGTGCACCAGTGAGTTGGTGTGTACACACCAAAAGTGTTATCTGTACGAGTGAGCCTTGGTGAGGCGAGGTGGTGAAAGTAGGGGGAAAAGTGTTTGAATAGACGCGACGAGCATCACCTCAGCTTTATGAATGGGCACCAACCCCATTTCAAGGTCCGCTTACGAAGTGGACATCACGTGGTTCAACAGACCGCGCCCGTCACGCGTCTGTCACAGTCACACTATATATTCCGCGGGGGCAAGCTTTTGCACAAGGTGAATCAAAAAGGTACCATTGCGGTCCCAAGAATTAAACGAATAGCAACTACAACATAACAGACTACCTACACCTTCAGTACACGAAGCAACCATTACTCGTCCCAACGAAAACAATCACCTCTATGGCAGGCTAGTCACTGTCGCTTCTCGCATGGTACCCTTTGCGTCGACTACCTTGAAGTCAGGTGCATAGTGTGGGTAGGGGCTCAGTAGTGTCCCAAGACGGGGCAAAACTGCGATCTGGAATTCCTCGAATGGGAATGCTTCCCCGTCGACCATCAGCACGCCACTGTTGGTAAGGGGTTTGGCACGGTACGCAGACCCTTTGACGTATCGGTTCTGTTGAAAAGGATCAGCAAGTCGCCTCTCATCCATATTTCATGTACACACAGAGCTGAACCAATAAGAACGGCCAAACTCGGCGCCCTCCATCGCGTCGAGAAGGAATTTCCTGCCGACCTAGGATACCTGTTGAAAATAACGAAAGACCTAGGTAATAACAAGACATACAATCTCTTGTATCGATATGTCGATCAACCCATCATCAGGATGGGAAACAGGAAACTGCATCAGGGACCTGAGAGCATGAGCATAAGCACCAAGGAACATGCAAGCACGCAAACGAAATCAATGCACCGGCTCACATACGGACCCTTCCCAGCGACCATCCACAGAATCGGCTTCTCAAACGTAACCCAGTTCCCCGGAGAGTCCACCTCATCACCTTGCTTGTCATTGACGGGGGTAATGTCGGCCGCCGGCAAAGCAGGAGCGGCACCTTTGGCGGCGCTTTTTCGACGTGCATACAACGCGTCCACCATCTGTGACTTGTCCTGTTCGACGACCTTCATAGACAACTCCATCTTACAGGTCTTGCGCGTGACGACTGCCGAAAGATAAGGTTATACTCTTGGCAAAGGGGCACAGGAGTTGCATACCTCCACGGAGGAAACCCCACACAAAGCGGAGATCACCCATCCATCGAAGGTGCTCAGTTTCAATATCGACATCAGCCATAAGACCGACAGTCTGTGACATGAACGATATACGCCTTTGATTCCCTTGGGTGAACGAAAACAAATCGACTTTCATTGGTTGACCTAAAAACAAGTCAAACATGGGTTCGCGTCACACACACACACACACACACACAAGTCCATGAATACGTGCCTTTGAGGACATTGAGCGCAGCAGCACAGGGATCTAATCCATCAAGCAGACCCAAAATGTTTAACGAGAGACCATTTCCGGAGCCTGCGGGTATCTGAGCGACAGGAATGCAAAACGCCTTGTCGGGCATCGCGTGCTTGGCGAGGCCGTTGAAGACCTCGTGAATGAGACCGTCTCCCGACACGACGACCAATGCGTCATACGTGAGCGCCATGTTTTGCACAATGTCAATGGCATGACCGGCCCTCGTCGTCACTAGGTGGGAATCTGTCAACACATGTGGACACGACAAGACTGAGGATGAAACACACGAGAGACGTCGAGGGTGCACCCGGCTGCTCGCAGTACCGGCTCTACTTTTTGTGCAAAAATTTGGCGCGCTTTCCCCTGCCCGTCGTCAGTCGAGGGCAACCCAGTCCATGCAAGGCACCTACAGGGCCACCGTGGGGATTAATGAGGACCTTCAAGGACTTGGAAGGATTACCGCCTGGGTGGAGAAAGATGAGTATAGGAGGGAGATCTAGACCGGACCGAGACTTGGGTACCTTGGTATGCAAGCTGGGTAATCGACGTGCACCATTCCGTGGCCAAAGGAACGTCTTTCTCCGTCACATCGCCACAGACCTGCTTCATATGAAGACGCTGCTTCGTCGTGCGCGCCAAGTAGGATACCTCGACGGTGGAACCAGACACGGTGGCAGCGATGACATTGTGGAGGGGAATTTCCGAATGACTGGGCTTGGTGGACGAAGAGAAGAGAAATGACTGGTGTTTCAGGGTATCAGTAGTGGTGGAAATAGTGAGAGAGGTGTCTGTCAATGTGAGAGTGGTAGCTACGCCGTTGGAATGCTCGAGAACGAGCGCTCGGCGAGCGTCCATTGTAAGGGAGAGGGTATTAGCGTGCAAGTAGAACTTTATCAAGCAACGCGTCAATTCAGCTGCCACTTTTAGCAACGGTATGTCATCGCCGCAGCAGGCCTGGACTGAACACAAAATTAAAACTGCTGTGTGACCAGCTCTCATGGTCCTGTGATTTCATCGGTTCCGCTTCGTTACTTCATGTCCACCACAGTACATGGCGTCGCCCATGTCGGGTTCGCTGCCGGAACGAACGAGTTGTATGACAGGTAACGTTGTTGCTACGCTTGGCGTGTTGGCTTGTCATGCATACCCGCCAGAGCACGACCTTCATACCCACAGGACAGCGTTCGTTTTATCAAAAAGGCTGTCGACAACGCAAGGCCACTCAACATTGTCGAGTAAGTTCAAGTCCGCCGCAGTCGAGGGTTTACCAAGCAGCACTGCAGAATCGGCGCCGGAACTGGTTTATTTACCCGTACCTTGCTGTCAGACGAGGACAATGCAACACGGATCGCCTCACTAAAGGCAATCGAACCCAGTGCCGGAATGCGAGAGGTGTTCAAACAAAGAGTCAGCCATGAATCCGTGTCCATCAGCGATGGCACATTCGACAACGTTCCATCGGTCGAAAATGGATGGGCAGACTTGATTATCATCGCACAGGTACGCTGGGCCGATGTCATATTCATTCATACCTTAAACGTGTTCATTAGGCTTTCCACTGGTGTCCCGATTATGGCAGAGCATGTGCAGAGTTTGCTCGGATCCTAAAGCCAGGTGGCGCAGTGGCGTTCATTTGGAATTTGGAGAACAGGTGACCAGATCACTCCTAAGTATATGACGACCTTGTCTTGATTCGACCTTCAGGGATGCTGCTGGATGGGTCGCTCAGTTACGCGACCGCATAGAGATCCACGAGAGCGGCTCACCCCAGTTCCGTCTCGGCCTTTGGCGCCAGGCCTTTTCGACAGAACCCTACAACAACAACTTTAAGCCTCCCGAAGAAAAGGAATGGGTCTACCAGGTAGCCACATCGGAGGAGATCTGCATCGATCGTGCACTAAGTAAGAGCTACATCTCCATTCTTCCGCCTGACCAGAAGCAAAGTGTCATCGAGGATATAAATGCTATTGTAACTAGGGGTGACGGAAAGGTTTGGATTGACGAAAGCAAGGGCGTATTCGAATACCCGTACAGAACCTTGGTGGTACTGGCAAGAAAGAAGTAGAGACGGGCTTGCTTATGAGCCTGCTGTACTTTAGACCCATGTATACACCATCGTCGCAAAATAGCGTTCACGCTGGAGGAAGAAACACCGCCCAGAGTACACAGCTCACCGCGCCCCACACGACACTCCATGCAACCCACTGCCTTGCCCCACCACGGATGCTCGACAAGCAGCCATGCCGCCCCCCAATACACGAGCGGGAGGGAGGGCAACACCCGGAGCGCAATTTGCACGTGAGCATTGAACGTGAGCAAAAGCACCAGTGCCACCGCGTGGAGGACGTGTGGGAGGAGCGAGGGTGCGAGAAACAGCGAAGGCGGGTGGGGTTTAGTGGGTATGGTGTGCCTGGGCTTGGGCCCAGGAGTGGACCGCGCCGTCTCTCTACGCCGGGGCGCGGACGAGCTGCGTACAAACAAGCCCGGATAAACCTGGGCCACTCGCGATAGATAAAACCCACAAAACGCGTACACGTTCCCCAAAATAGGCAGCGCAAGGAGAAAATTAGGCATGTTGGACACCGTCCAGTACCGCAAAAACCCAACGTTCCAGTATGCGCGCTGGACGTGCGCATAGATCGAGGGCAACAGGCCGCGATCGCACCACTCTGGGCGACGGTCCGCCGTGGAGGTACAGAAGAGGACGTAGCCTCTGTAGTTGTGATGAACGAACGGGACGAGTGGGATCGCGACGAGAACGGTGCAGTACAGTATCCGGGCTGGCGTGAGCTAGAACCCGATATCAACCATGAGCAACGTCAACGCCCACGCGCATATGATACACACTCACAAGATCTCTCCGACCAGACAAATACGGCACCACCAGCATCCCCCACACAATAAACCCAGAGAGCAACACCCCATTCGACCGGAACGCGCTCGCGAGTGCGAACCAAACCGACGCCGAGACCCACCGCGTGCGTGCACACGCCCACATGCCCTGGTACGAACAATACGTGAAAAACGGCTCGCTGTAGGGCGCGAACCGCAGCGTGGCGGGGCTGCTGGATAAGAGGGAGAGCGCGGCGGCGAGGAACGCGGCAGAGGGCGAACGGAGGTGGTGGAGCGAGAGACGATACAGGACATGGGTGGGGTCGAAGAGCACGGCGAGCATGGCACCACCGAGGAGTGGTGCCGGTGGTATCTGGGGAGCTAAGCCCTGCACGCGAGAGCAAGTGTCCGGACAGGCGCATGATGAACGGAAGTAGCTGGAAACCACGCCCATGTGTGTTCATACGCATGTCCTTGCTCTGCGACGAGTGCAAAGTGAAACGCGTCCCAACGAAGCAGTGAAGAGATCCATGGGGGTGTTGCACTGTTCAGGACAAGTCGTGGAGAGCTATCGAACAAGGGCAGCAAATATGTCGACGATACGATGAGCGCTGCGATGAGGACCCGGCTGAGCAACGAAAGGAGAGTCAGGATCCGTAGGTGAGATTGGACTTTTGAAGACGAAGAAACTTCCGAGGCCATCACGTGTAGTGAGACTAGCTTGTACAAAGTAGAAAAGGGCGCACAACGCCCACGTACATGCAAGTACTAGTACTATCTATCCAAAGATCGACTTGTCCCAAATTCAAGACCGTCCAAAAAAAATGTAATGTACCGAACGAATGTTTGTGTATGCCAAATCCAGCTGCGATGTCACAAAACGAATGTCGAAAGAAAACGAATGGATGAAAAACCCGTCCAATGTCCATACTATCGCGTAATCAATACTCGAATTCCTCGGATACGAGGGTGATAGATCCACGCATGTCGCCTTTGCGTACCCGCCCAGGATCGATTTGCGCAGTGACGATTTTGCGTACCATCGCATTCAGAGACGTAGGCCCACAACCTAGCAAGGCACGACAATCAGCTTTGCTCGAGATGAAACGAATTGACTGACATGCGACGACGATAGCCCCCTTGGATGCCTGCACCTCATCCGCGATCAACTTGTCCAACTTGGGCTTCCCAGGTCTCGCGTGCTCAGAAACGACATGGACATCAATCGCTTCTCGTTCGTCCATCTGAAACGGGACGCCCTGCGTCGGAGTCGAGGGACCAGCCGAATGTGACTCATGAAGGTACGTGTTCGTCGTCAAGCTTCTGACAGGATATACGGGTGATCTCGAGCCGTCATGAACAGTCACCACTGAGACAGTCGACGGCAAATCAGAGGATAACGGCACCAAGTTCAACGGTGAGTGTGAAAGGAGTGGCGAATCTGAGCGGTGAGAGAACGGCGACCACAGGTCTATCTCAGACGACGCCGAGTGTGGTCGTTCGGTCGAGTGGGTGGACAGGGTCAAGATTTTCGGTCGTTGAGGTACCAGGGACGACGGCGAAGGTGTCGTGTACCTGTCGGAGTAGGCTTGACGCGGATCTTGGACATGTCGAGACGTTCGAGCTTCGCTAGTGGCTAGCGGGTGTGGTAACCGAGCATCTTGTTTCATCCCCCACATAGCAGAATGCTTACGAGACTGCATGCGCAGAAGCTTCCCCTCCTTCCCCAGCCTATGGCTAAGATATGCTTCTCCGGGTAACGCCACATCAACATCACCATCAAAGTTAGTGAGATCTAATATATTAGACTCATGAGCGACAGACATCTCATCTGCGGGCGGCTCGTCATCAGGGGATTCGCCAAGATAGTAGCTGAGATCGACGTCGCTTTCGTAGCTCTCGTGGCTCTCTACAGATTCCGTAGACCCACAATGAAGGTGAGTAGCGTCCGAGCGAATGAATTTCGGATGAGGGGGTTGAAATTCTTCGTCTGATTTAGTAGGTTCGCGATTGAAACGCGGACGCAGGGGAGCCAGGGTAGTTGGATGTTTCAGAAGGATAGGTTTGAAATTTGTCACATAAAAATCAACCTGAAGAGCCGATGAAGGGACGGTTGAGGTGCAGCGGCGTATGATGGATGCACACCACTGAAGGTGGCCTGATGATGTAAACCAGCTTAGCTCGGTCCACTCGTATTCAACCATCTAAACTTACTGTATTCGCGGACGAGCCAAATAAACCGCACGCGTTTAGCTCTGCGCCCTTCCATCCCCAGCCACCAGGACGTCCCCCGAGATGTCTCCCATTCCTCCCTGCCAAGCACATACACATGTACTGCATGAGAGACAAGCCGAAACTGACGCCTGAACCACCAGTGATGATGACTGCGGTCGAATAATTTCCCCCATCTCACACGCTTTGCACTCCCAAATGGCCCATCGACGTATGCACGCAAAAGGATACCATTCTTCGGTAACGTGGATGTACGAGATGCGTCACCCCTAGATCGTTCCGCTATCAATCGGGACACGAGATTCCAAAGATCCTGGGTCCAACCGCCTTTCGCGCGTACCAGGAATAGCATTATGCGACCTGCATCCGTCGGCGCTTCTTCATCACAAACAGAGGCGCAGGTGAACGGGTGAGTAGTGAGCCGAGAGACGGATGGAATACAGAGGAGGAAATGTTGGCCTGGTGACCATGGTAAGAAGCCCGGCGTGATGAGACGTAGGCGGACTGTGCGTCCTGACAAAATTTCAGCATGCACATAACCAGGGGGTGGAATGTAATGGGACGGTAAATGAGTGATTGCTGTCCTAGAAAGGTCCCGTTCGGCTAAGTGAGGAAGAGATAGCGGTGGTCGGGCTTGAGATGTGGGTTTGTCATGATTGGGAGGGTCGAGACTCTTATTATCATGAAGATAATAAGCATTGAGGGGGCTAGGAGACCGTCCATCTGGAGGGGGATACGGCAAGGTGGATTCGACGCTAAAACGATGCACATGGTCCATTTCCCAGGTATCCTGTGGTAAAAGTTCCAGATTAGATGGGGCAGGTGATGATGCCCCGATGGTTGTTCCGCCCACTATGCCATTGGCATAGATCCACCAGGTCCCGCGCCAAAGACGTTCACCGATCCAGATCAAAAGAGCTGCCCAACACCACCACGCAACAGTCGGGTGGTGCAACCCTGCCATGACTAGCATAGAGGGGACAAGAAGCACGTGTAAGATATAAAAGTGTTCGTAAAACCGCCTCCGAACGGGATGTAAAGAGAGAAGGATGATGAGTGTGAGGAGCGCAAAGGCCTGTGGTGAGATAAGCACGCCTGCTGCAAGAGGAAGACAAGTTTGCGCGTACGATCCAGCCGTATATAAAGGGCATATAAGACCAGGCATAGGAATATGCTACGCGACCGGTGGATGGGTTGACGTCTTTAGCCAACTGTATGCTCCAGAGTGCGACGTGAATGGAGACGAGAAGCCAAATGAGCCGTCCAGCCCATTTGTGTAACCAAGCGAGTTTGTCAAAGTAGAGCTGTATCATGAAAGGAATGGCGAATATAGCGAAGGGAGGGGCCTTGAGGGCGAAGAGGACGCAGAGGGGGAAAAGAGCGAATGCGATCTGGCCAACCCTGGCGGACGAGGACCAGAGGGACTTTGAGATCGTATGCTGGGGCATGTATGGTTCGTACGTCGACGTGTCGTACAATTGGGACGGAGACGCAGCACGAGCCTGGATCTGCCAGACCTTTAAACTCGGGTCCAGGTAATCCGGACCGACAAAGGCGAGTGCGAGGGACACCAACACAAGGACGGTCAAAGAGAGGAGTTGCACATTCGATGGAAGCGAAGTTGGTTGGCGATGGAATTGGTTTCTGTGTTGAGCGAGATCCAAGGCGTGATTCTTCCGCCATGTTCGACGACGCAGACACCATTTCGACCAGATGGCACCAAGAAAGCCACCTCTGGAGCCAGTCCAGTGAAGGACTGCAAGGCGAGGAATATGACGACGACCGCAAGCCAGAGAAGAAAAGAGTAACGTCTACTGGGGACGCTGAGAGAATGTACGGTAATGTAGGCGGTGATCCATTCCCGACTGTCCGAGTACGGTGGAGGACCCATGAAACGGGGGGGAGAGAAAAGAAAACTAATGCGACATCCGCGCAACAAATCAAGCTCGAGAGCATCCTCTCACGTGCTCGCCCGATAGCAATACACGGAATCGCTTAACACTACACTCAGACTTATGCTTGTACCACCTTGCCGGACACCACCTGCGACGGAACCAGATCAGAAAAAAAAACATATATTGAACCAGAGACGACAAACCTCCTTGCCCGTCTTCTTGATCTTACCCAACACCTCATCATAGGATACATCTCCCGTCACCTTCACCTTCACCTCCTGTTTCTCAAGGCTCACATCGTACGTGATTCCTGCACACATCGTCAACTCCCGTTTCACCACATCGCAACCGTCACGCATACCTTCCACTTTCGCCAGTGCCCGGGAGACAGCTCCGGAACACCCTCCACATGTCATCTAAACACGATATATCATCCCATTCTCGCTAGGAGTTGTATATTGTACTACCTTGACGTTGAACAGGTATTCGCCCTGGGTACCAATCAGCATCAGCATCCCAGTCCCAACATTCATTCTGTATGTCCACACACCATTGTAGTAGATATAGGTTGCAAACAGATGATATGGGCAGATCGATCTTTATATATGTCACGGCACCACGTCAATTGCGCGATTCTAATGCTCCTTGCTTATCAAATTCTCACGCAAGACGGGCAGATGGACTCCCGTGTACTTCCTGAACCCAAAATGTTACGATCCTCCATCAGCGTGTCATATATCTCCTCCCACGTTATATCCAAATGTGATATGTATCAAGAACCACACCAGCCGTACCACCATCGTTATCTACCACTCGTGCGCATCTCAACTTCGTTGGGTTCCGTGGATACCGCTTGCCATCCGGGACCTGCATTTGGCCGGCCTCGTATCCGATCGAAAATAGACCCAAAGAAACCTGATGAATGACATCAATTCGCTTTCCTACCTCCCAGATCATGCGCGATCGAGAGGAACTCACCTAGAAGGAATGGAAACTTGGCCTGTGCGTCTCTATGCGTGACGTAATACACTGGTACACCAGCAAGTACGAAGCCTATCAACGATACCAGTCACCTGAGCGCTCGCACACCTTCCGAGGAAACCTACGTACCAAGAACAGCTACGGCTTCAAGTGGTGCTGCAATGATCGGCATGCACAACAAAAATAACGCAACAGCACAAAATATGAGCGGCGTAACGATCCATGTTTTGTACGGTCTTGTATCGTGAACATCGTTGGCAGCATTAAAAAATCGGGCGAGCGTACCTCTCCAGATTCGGCTCTTTCACCCGTAGTATAATCAGTCCAAGTACCTTGATCTCGACACTCAGCTCTAGAGCATGCCAGATAGCGATGATGACGTACAGTTAAAAAGTAAAACGACCAGGATGCCACCACTGAAAAGTTAACCAGAGATCGGAACCCGCCGCCAATGACGATGAACGCGATCGTCATTGCGGTTTGCAATATAATGGCATTCACTGGTGTCCTTCGCGATTTGTTCAACTTGCCAAACAGAGCTGGGAGGTATCCCTCTCGTCCTGCAGCTCGGATGAGCCGTGCAGTCGTGAACGTCGATCCTTTTCACTTTCGAATAAGCGATGAAATAGTTAGCTAGAGGGGAAATACTACCATTAAGAGCACCAAAACAGGATATTGCCACACAGACGGCAAATGCGACCCCACCCATTGGGCCAAAAAGTGCCCGACCGAAATCGAGAGCGACAGCATTGCTACTACCTACAGTTGCCTTGTCGAGTACCACAAGATACGACACGTTCGCAAGCATGAATAATATCTTTCGTACGCATTAGCCACAACTATCCACATCTGCTTTCGCAGAGAAATCACTCACACAGACGATCGTCATGCTGAGATGGATCGTTCTGGGTATGTTTTTCTCCGGGTTATGCATCTCGCCACCAACGTAGTTTGCTTGATCCCAGCCGTCAAAGGCCCACAAACCAGAATAAAGCGCAAGGGAATATGCTGACGGGCTTTTGCTAGAGTTATCGAATAGAGGCTCCTTGAATGATTCTGATGCTTGTCCTCTTGCCAGTTGTACAAGACCCAGAATGGCAATCGATATCTATCATCCCGGTTGTCTTGGCTCCGTACTCTTTGTATGAAAAAAGGCGACGTACCAATGAACAGACCTATTGCATCCATTAGTTGCATGTTTTCCCTCTTTGAAAACCCGCATACCTTGATAGTAGTAAACAAGACCGCGGCTCTCGTCCCCATATTCCGTGTCGCCGAACATATGACGGCCACGAGAAGCACTGCTATAATCGCGGTGAGTTTGATAGACCATTGCGGGATGCTGTCGGGTGACACCTGGTCACGGGTAGTGTGCCACATGAGTCGGTTGAGGTATTCGGCAAAAATGAGACTAACAGCCGCACTACTGCCTGTATGTCGAAAATTTGAGCATACAGTCAAGGGAAGGGGTTGGGCTCACTGCGAACCTGGTTTTAGCGCAGAAATGGCTGTCCAAGCAAAAAGGAATGATACAAGAGGTCCATAAGCATATGACAGATAGGCCTGTGCACCGCCATCTAAGGGTATACTTGACCTAAAAACGAACGGGTTGCAGCGAGGGGACCACACTTGACAAAGGAGGCGTCTTACCCGAGCTCCGCGAAACTACTTGCTCCCGTCCATCCGAGTAACCCAGATACAAGCCATACCATAAGGCTCGCCCCGACACTATGCGTGTTTGCAACAACGATACCTGGCGAGGAACTACGTAGCGTTGTCAGCTTTGCGGGTAGAGTGAAGCGATGCCAGTCATACAATATGCCTGAGCCAATCTAGCACGACAGTCACTTCCGTGAATCAATTTGGACCAACCACGGAGGAGTGACACACCTGCGACCCAACGACGAGTCCGATACCTGATGTTCGACCATCCAACAACACATAAACGCAAAGGACGACGACAAACGCATACCGTGTATCAAACTGATGCTCTTCTCCGCTCCGGGACTCTCTCTGAACGAGCCATCTGCGTCGCTGACGGTCTCACTGAGTGGAAGCAACTCCGCCTGAAAGTCGAACCCTGAGAGAGAAAAGGATCGTTGTCGGCCGCGTTTTGTCGCTGTCGACGCTAACATGGGCCCATCCGTGAGTTCGAGGTTCCGTAGGGATTCTGTAGAGTCATTGGACGACGAGTGAGAGTGGCGGGTTGCACGAAGGGATGCGAAGGAGACACGTTCGTCGGTAGAGGTTGGGCTACCGGAACGAGCTGACAGCGGCATTCGAGGAGCAATTTGAGAGTGATCGTGTCAACCACCTCTTTTGTAACTCGGGAATGTGCCGAAAAACACGAAATTGCCTCTTCTTCAAGTACTACCAGTGTTGATACATACAGGTTTCTCAATCAGCCCGATGAATGCTTACAGAAACCACACATCCGATCAGAAATCCATCGAGGACATTTTCAATGTCAATTAGAGCTAGCCTTGTTCTCAAGCGCTCAAGAACACCCAACACGTGGACCGATGCTAAATGTATCCGCTGCATGCACGTAACACTTTCTCAAGGTCAAATCTGTCCTCGCCCGCGTTCGGACAGCAGTCGCCGCAACCTCAATTTACTTATGATTGATCACGGCAGGAGCTGTCTCCGACTCCTTGATACGACCCCACACATGTGCAGGATCATCTGGGGTGAACAGCGACACGCGGATCACATGCGTCGAGTTGGCCGTCGATCTTGGTGTGCATCGTCTGGGTGCGCTTGGTAGAAGAAGGCTTGGAGTCCTATGAGACGGGAGAGATGGGTAGACTGTCGGTTGAATTGATGTGGGAAGAGTGTGCTTACCTCTTCGGCTTGCAGGTTCTCCGCAATGAGCGCACGACGTTCTCCGCCCTCCTCAAGAACACTGGATTTCGCCGACATAATGGACAGGGCTTCTGCAAGCTCTTTCAGCTGCTCAGTAGTCATGCGTGCGCTATCCTCTTCCAGAACGAGATGGAACTTGGACGACATCGATCAGTTCGCCATGTCGTACATATGGACTGTCGAGTGCACTTACCTCGCTGTCAGGCAAGAACGATTGAGTCAGATATGCTTCAGTTCATCTGCCTCACGTTCACACGTCGAGCATCTTCTTCCTTTTGCTCTCGTTCTTGCTCAGCTCCTCTTGTTGTTGCAATGCTCCCAATTTCTGTTTGTAGTAGGTGTTGTCCAAGTCGACTTTGAGCTCAGCTACCATACCATATCCATTTAGTAAACCTCCCTTTGGAAGAAAGGACAAGACGCACCAGGTTGCCGCGCAGACCACGCATGACACTTTTGGGACTCTCGACGATTGCCATCTTCTCATCCATGTCGTCATCTTGTTAAGTGGAATGCTCGACCAAGAATGAGAAGAACTCCCAGTCGCGGATATTGGATCCAAGCCAAGAGTTCGTCTCGTCTTCGCTGCGGAGACCCCCGTAGTAAGGATTCCGACCTGTACTGGCAGGCTGTCTGCAGTATGGATCACTTGATCAACCCTCCCGAGTCTCATCACTCGGGAGCGTATACACCCTTGAGGTCGTCCGTGCCAGTGGCATTGGTACCATATATCGACACATCGAGACGAGCTGTTGACAGGCGAGGGTGACGCCGTCGGTGAACAGTTTGATGACCTTGATGATGACGTCCCAGAGAGAGCAACGAACCTTTCAAAAGAACGGGCAAGATATGGGCGTTGGCCGTAAGACCCAATTCTCAAAGAGTAATTTGGTTGTTTCTAACCTAACCGTAAGCTAGGGAGAAAGAGGCCCATGAAAGGTGTAATGACAAAGTGGCAAACGGGATCAGCTTGAGCAGATGCTAACGAGCACCGGGATGGAAGAGCATAAACATATGTCGGAGCTCTCTACAAGTCAAGCTCTCTCCATGAAAATTTTTCCATAGCAATGTTGAGTCGAGCGAGGGTGGCGAGTGGCATATTCACCAGTTGTTGATATGCCAGGGGAGATGTAATTGTGTTACAAGCTGGACAGCGGCACTCGAGGCAGAAAATCGCACTCAAGGAGCAATTTGCGTCGTGCAAGTGATCGTGCATTTATTACCGGTGTTGATGCAGGTTTCTCATGAACGAGTCCCATGGTAGCTTGTATGTACGGCTTATTTTGCCCTCTTTTCGAGCGCTCAAGAATACCTACCACGTGAACCCAACAGCATGCACGCAACCCGCCAAAAGAGGCCTCTCGAAAAGCGCTCCTTGTCCCTTCCCTCCACTGCTATCCCGGTACCGAGCCATGTCCAGCGATGATTCCATTCCAGAAAACAATTTCGATCCAACGTTCCATGTATCAAGTGCGACCATCGCTACTTGGCAGATCCCGCATTCGACTCATTTTCGCTAGCCATCGACGTTAGTCTTGCGAAGGATTCCCATAAAACAATTGAATCCATCAAACTGAACGAGGATGGCCAGTCGATGAGGGATGTTCCAAATCCAATGTGTGTACGTGGCGTACACCGAATCGAATTCTCTCCACCTCTGTAAGTCATTCCATGTAGGTGCATGCGTGAGCTGCGCATTAAGCACTGGCACTCTTCAGTACCCTCAATCCTGAAGAACGCATTTCTGTATCGGTCAATTGTAGCTGGCCGTCACAAGTGACGCGGAAGCGAGTAGCAGAAACCATCTCCATCGGTATCAATTTGCGTGATATCGAATGTATGCGCAATGATCAAGGCGTAAAATGTGGGTTATTGGTACACTCTTGCATGACGTTGTGCATTCTCATCTTTATCGATAGCGTATCGGAAAAAGGAAAGAAAGATTGAAGTCCTGGTCAATGGCCACCACTCGGTACGTCATGTAACGAGTATTTAGACTCATCTTCCATGCATCATGCATTTGGCCAGTTACTTGCGACTACAACTCCAATCATTCAGTCTTGTGAACGGTGAGGCGCACCTCTCATATGTTTCCCTTATTTAATTAGGCCCACTTGTAGATTCCGACTTCTAATCATCGGGAATGTAATTACCGATCTTCCTGGAGGATGGAAATATGCTCACTCAGATCTAGTCCGGCGTTGGTAAATCTTCTTTACTTCACAAGGTCTTTGGCGTTGAAGGCGTCGTAAGTAACTCGACCAAACCATCCGCCGGTTCTCCAACTCACTCTTCGCTTCAAGCACACCTCCGAGGCAAAACGCGGTATTGCTGACATTGACAGGGAGTTCATCTCTCTGACCAACGAGCGATTCGTGGTTCATGATAGCCTCGGGTTCGAGTCTGGTGATGAGGGAAATATGAAGATAGTGAAAGATTTCGTCGCTCGAAGGAAGGCCATGCCTCACCTAAAGGATCAGCTTCATGCAATCTGGTAAGAGCGTTTGCCCCCATCGATCCGTTTGCCTGACGAGGATACAGGCTCTGCCTCGAGACACCTTACGCCGGTGGTCGTCTGCTCGAGGGAGGTGTGGATATGTTCCTACAGCGTAGGGCAAACATCCTGGGTGAAAGTGCGTTGTTTCGATGCGTTGTAGTCGGATAATTCATCAATGCTCCGTAGTTCCCCTCGTCGTGGTACTCACCAAGGTGGATCAGCTAGATATCCAGCTGGAGCTCGACCCACCCGCAAACGAGAATGTAGAGCAGTACAAATCAAGGTACCTGGATAAACATTGCATCGGGCCTCTCCACGCAGCGGCGGGAAGCGACATTACGCACGTTGCCGTTTCCGGTATGTCGGTTGGCGTTGTGGCTTCTTGATGTCTTCACGATGATTTAGTGCAAGACGGTTATTCCGAGTCTCTTTCCAACCTCGTCGGGGCTACGGACAAGAATATGGCTAAATATCATACCGACGAAGCACCGCGCGTCGTTGCATCCATCGCTCAACGTGTCAGCATCAAGGAGAAAATCGAGTTATCAATAATGTATGTACCTTTGGCATCTATCTATTTCCACTTTGTTAACGTGTCCTCACTTAGTGTCGGGAAGAGAAGTACGTCCATAGCAAGGAGATCATTCAGTTTTCTGATAGTATTTACAGAATACTGGAAAATGCTCCTGAAATGTGCTGTTTTTCGCAGTCACACGGTGCAAGTGTATTTGCAAGTCATCCGTAAGGATGTTATCACCATATGGAACTTCAATGACCCGCATCAGGTGCGCTTCGCATCAGCCGCTGGAGTCGATCATGTCTCGAATATTTGTGTTGTAGTATTTGATGGATGACAACATCATTGGAGCCTTACTTTGCACCGATAAACCCGTAGGCACACCTGCAGCACCGCCAAATACGTAGGTGGTCTATCCAAGTGAATTTTTTCTGGCATCGCCTGATGAGATTGCCTTTTAGGACGTCGTTCGCTTCGTTCGCCAGTTTACTCGGTTCGGCCTTGGAAGCGCTGAAATGCCTCTCGGGATCGGGGGAAATCATCTTGTCCCTTGTAGGCGCCACCGCGGACATTGCGATTTCTACCGCACGGACCATGATGGATGCGTATCGGGAGGCGTGAGTGGATATTTAATGCCGCCTAATCCCCATCGCTGAAAGCTGTATCCATTTCTCTAGCAAAGGGGATGTCAGGATCCTCATGGCCTATGTAGTAGACCTGATCTGCATCATGCAAGCCATCTTCCTCTTGACCTCGGGCGGCCGCATTACCGTTACCACCAAGACAATCAATCTCGCTCTACGAGCCTACGAGCAACCCAAAAAGATTGTGCATCTAATGGTGGATGCGTTAGACGGGAACCTAGGGCGCGATCTTGTGTTGGATAAGATCGAGGAGCTGATTTGGCGTTACAGCATTGCGGATAATGAAATTGAAGAGCTCAGGCGGAAGATTGACGAGGTGTTACCTTCAAGTTCTTCATGACTGCTAACTTAGTTCTTTCATCTTTGTTTCATTTGTCTACGTATACTCCACATACTGTACTATATCAAAGCCACGATGTGTACCCTTACTTACATGACTGGTAGTTTACGGGAAGCAAGTACTAGGCTAGTGCTACGTAGAGCGGCCTGTTCGACCGCAACTGATGCTGATGAGAACTCCCTTATCCTCGGAACCTTCCATGAAATCCAACCCGAACTCACCTATGTCATCATACGTATGGACCATCTCAATGAACACCCAGCAGACTGAAGAGTCGGATGAAGACACGTTCAAACGTTCACCCTCCACTACGATGAGTACCCGTCGTAGCTCCTAGGTTCTGATAGTTAGATAGCTGCTGGCACGTAAAATACGGTACAGCTTGCTCATTACTATACAAGTTTCTCAGTTCAGTCAATGGACGACTGGCAATATGCCCTATGATACTTTGAACCACCCACCTGATCAGGAATCCATCCCGGACAGTTCTTCATCGTCTTCATCGATTCGTGTTCAGCTCTGTTCTCGAGCGCTCAAGAACATTACCACGTGAACCACCGCCATATGTATCAACGGCATGCGCACAACACGCTTGAAAGGGCGCCTAGTGACCTTCAGAAAGCGCTCGTTGCTCCCTCCTCCCCTCCATCTGCTCTTGGATCGCTCTACCATTATCCCATCAAGGCATGTCCATGTCCAGCGATGATCTCGCTTCAGAAAACACCCTCGTTCCAACGCTCTGTGTATCAAGTACGAACACTACCACATAGCAGAGATTGCATTCGACTCATTCTCGCTAGCCATCGACGTTAGTCTTGCGAATGCTTCCCGTAAAACGATTGAATCCATCAAATTGATGAAAAACGACGAGTCGCTGAGGGATGTTCAGAAGACCATATGTGCAGGTGGCGTACACCGAGAAGAATTCTCCCCACCTCTGTAAGATGTTTCATGTAGCCCGCATGGCTGTGCAGCGCATTGACCACTCTTCAGTACCCTCGACCCAAACGACCGCATTTCCGTATCGGTCAACTGTAGTTGGCCAGTTCGGCCAGCATTATGGGGGAAGCGAATAGTAGACATTCCCATTAACATCAACCAAGATGACACCGAATGTAAGCGTGATGATGCCATTACATGTAAGTTATTACAGAACATTTTCGTATGGCGTCGTGGATTTCTCACCGGTATCAACAGCGTATCGGAAGAAGACAAGGAATGTCGAAGTCCTGGTCACCGGCAACCACTCGGTATGTGGTGTACAGTGTATTTATACTCGTCCTGCATGCATTTGGCCAGTTCCCTTCGACTACAACTTCGATCATCCAAACATGTTCACGGCAAGTTGCACCTCTCATATGTTATCTTTGTATGCTAAGACTTGCCTATAGATTCCGGCTCCTAATCATTGGAAATGTAACCCCCATTTCTTGGAGGGATGGAAATAAGCTTACCCAGATCTAGTCTGGCGTTGGTAAATCTTCTTTACTTCACAAAGTCTTTGGCGTTGAGGGCGTCGTAAGCAACTCGACCATCTCGTCCGGTGTACCCTTAACCCACTCTTCCCCTCAAGCGTGCCTCTGACACCAATCGTGGTATTGCTGACATTGATCAAGAGTTTGTCTCTCCGACGAACGAGCGATTCGTGGTCCATGATAGCCTCGGGTTCGAGTCTGGTGATGAGGGAAATATGAAGGTAGTGAAAGATTTTGTCGCTCGAAGAAAGGCCATGCCTGAGCTCAAGGATCAGCTTCACGCTATCTGGTAAGAATGTTTGCCCGCATCAACCAATGTCTCTGATGAGGATCCAGGCTCTGCCTTGAGACACCTTACGCCGGTGGTCGTCTGCTCGATGGAGGAGTGGAGGAATTCTTAAAACGTAGGCAAGAAATCTTGGGTCAAAGTGCGCTCTTCTGCTGTGCCATAGTTGGATAACTAATCAACGCTCCGTAGTTCCTCTTGTCGTGGTACTCACCAAGGTGGATCAGCTAGATATCCAACTAGAGCTCGACCCACCCGCAAATGAGGATGTAGGGCAGTACAAATCAAGGTACCTAGACAAATATTGCATTGGGCCTCTCCACAAAGCAGCGGGAAGCGACGTTACGCACGTCGCCGTTTCCGGTATGTCGGGGTGTGTCGCGCCGTCTTGATGCACGGTCTTCATGGTGATTTAGTTCAAGACGGTTATTCCGAGTCTCTTACCGAGCTCGTCAAGGCTATGGGCAAGAATATGGCTGAATCTCATGTCGACGAAGCACCACGACTCGTCGCATCCATCGCCCAACGTGTCAGCATCAAGCAGAAAATCGAATTATCAATAGCGTATGTGCTTTTGGGTATCTTCGATTCCCACTTCTTCTAACGTGTCTTCACTTAGTGTCGGGAAGAAAAGTACGTCTACAGCAAGGAGATCGTTCAGTTTTCTGACGGTATTCACAGGATACTGGAGAATGCACCTGAAGTGCGCCGTCCTTCACATTCAGACGATGGAAGAATACTTGCAAGTCATCCGTAAGGATGTTGTCACCGCTTGGAACTTCAATGACCCGCGTCAGGTACGCTTCGCGTCGCCTGCTAGAGTTGACTGTGTCTCAAAATATTCGTGTTGTAGTGTTTGATGGATGACAACATTATTGGAGCCTTACTTCGTCCCGACGAACCCGTAGACACCTCTAAAGCACCACCAAATATGTAAGTGGTCTATCCAAGCAATCTTGTTCTGGAATTGTCATCGCCTTTCAGGACTTCGTTCGCTTCATTCGCCAGTTTACTCGGTTCGGCCTTGGAAGCACTGAAATGCCTCTCGGGATCGGGGGAAGTCATCTTGTCCCTCGCAGGCGTCGCCGCGGACATCACGATTTCTACCGCACGGATCGTGCGTGAAACGTATCGGGAGGCGTGAGTCGATATTTATTGCCGCCTAATCCCCATCGCTGAAAGCTGTATCCATTTCTCTAGCAAAGGGGATGTCAGGATCCTCATGGCGTATGTAGTAGACCTGATCTGCATCATGCAAGCCATCTTCCTCTTGACTTCGGGCGGCCGCGTTGCCGTTACCACCAAGACAGTCGATCTCGCTGTGCAGGCCTATGAGGAACCAAGAAAGATCGTGCATCGGATTGTGAAGGCATTCGATGGGAAACTTGGACGTGATCGTGTGCTGGACGAGATCGAGGAGCTGATTTGGCTTCATAGCATTGCAGATCATGAAATTGAAGGGTTCAGACGGAAGATTGGTGAAGTGTTGGCTACATGTTCTTCGTGATTGCTAGTTCTTTCGTCTCTGTTTCCTCCGTCTGTGTTGGTCGCCTCTCATACGTATTGTACTATGGTCTCAGTCAACATTAGTGAACGTCCTGTGACTCGAGATACAATAATATTACAGTGACAGTCATTTGCGTGTCGTGTGTCGGCTGCTTTTGTGACTTGCACATCAAAGATGTGAAATGAGCCGAAAACACGCGGGTCAGTTCTTCTCTACTAGTACAAGCCAGATGCATTCTGGGGACCGGTGGTCAGCCTTCCGCTAGTAAGTGTCTATAACGAACATGCAAGACCACTGCCATCTATTCATCGTTTCCGTCGATTGGCCCGGGCCGAAACTGGCCCTATTCTCAAGCGCTCAAGAACACCCTTGAGAACGCCTACCACGTGAACTGCCGCCATATGTACTAACGACTGCACACAACACGTTCAAAAGGGTTCTCAGTGGCTAAGCGCGCTCGTTGTGCCCTCCTCCCCATCGTCTGTCCTTGGACCCCCTCATCGTTTATCCAGACCTCATGTCCAGTGGTGATCCCGCTCCTCAAGTCACTCCCAGTTCGGCGCTCAACGTATCAAGTACGAGCATTGCTACCTAACAGGGACCGCATTCGACTCATTCTCGCTAGCCATCGACATCAAACTCGCTAGGGATTCCCGTAAAACAATTGGATCCATCTCCATCAAACTGAGGCTGAACGACGGGTCACTGAAGGATATTCAGAAGACAGTGTCCATACGTGCAGCGGGCGTACACCGAGAAGAATTCAATCCGCCTCTGTAAGACGTTCCACGAAGCTGCGTGCCTCCATAGCAGACTGATCACTCTTCAGTGTCCTGAAACCCGATGGCGATATTTCCGTATCAGTCAGCTGTAGTTGGCCATCAGTAGGGTGGAAGCGAGGAGTAAACATCCCCATTGACATCAATTTACGTGACGTCGAATGCATGCGTGACGAACAAGGTATACAATGTGGGTTATTTCGGTACCCTTTACATGGCGTCGTGAATCCCTCACCTTTATCAATAGCGTATCGACAAAAGGTAAAAAACGTCGAAGTCCTGGTCACCAGCCATCAGCTTGGCCACCAGTCGGTATGTGGTGTATCAACCATTTATATTCGCTCTACATGCATTTGGCCAGTTGCTTGCAACTACGGCATCTATCATCGAACTTTGTTCACGGTGAGTTTCATCTTTCATATGTTTCCCTCGTACACTTAGGCTCGTCTATAGATTCCGACTTCTGATAATTGGAAATGTAATTGTCCATCTCGTGGAGGATGGAATAAGCTCACCAGTCTAGTCGGGCGTTGGTAAATCTTCTTTGCTTCAAGGAGTGTTCGGCGTTGAGGGCATCGTAAGTAACTCGACTAAATCATGCGCTAGTTCTTCAATTCACTCTTCCCTCCAAGCACACCTCCGAGGCCGAACGTGGTATTGCCGACATTGACACGGAGTTTATCTCTCCGACCAACAAGCGATTCGTGGTCCATGACAGCCTCGGGTTCGAGTCTGGTGATGAGGGAAATATGAAGACAGTGAAAGATTTTGTCGCTCGAAGAAAGGGCATGCCTGAGCTCAAGGATCAGCTTCACGCTATCTGGTAGGAATGTTTACCCGCATGGATCAGTTTTCCTGACGAGGATCCAGGCTCTGCCTTGAGACACCTTACGCCGGTGGTCGTCTGCTCGATGGAGGAGTGGAGGGGTTCTTAGAACGTAGGCAAGAAATCTTGGGTCAAAGTGCGCTCTTTTGCTGTGCTGCAATCGGATAACTTCTGAACGTTCCGTAGTTCCTCTTGTCGTGGTACTCACCAAGGTGGATCAGCTAGATTCCGAGCTGGAAGTCAACCCGCCGGCAAACGAGGATGTAGAGCAGTACAAATCAAGGTACCTGAACAAACATTGCATTGGACCGCTCCACAAAGCAGCGGGAAGCGATGTCACGCACGTCATTGTCTCCGGTATGTCAAAAGCGGTGTCGCAACATTTCGATGCACAACTTTGATGGCGATTTAGTGCAAGACGGTTACTCCGAGTCTCTCTCCGGCCTTGTCAAGGCCACGCTGGAGAACATGGCCAAGTATCATGTCCATGAAGCACCGCGAGTCGTCGCATCCATCGCTCAACGTGTCAGCATCAGAGAGAAAATTGATTTATCAATGGCGTATGTGCCTTTTGGTATCTGTTCATTCCTCACTTCATATGTTTTCGCTTAGCATCGGAAGGAAAAGTGCGTCTACACCAAATAGGTCATTCGACTTTCTAATAGCGTTCACAGATTACTGGGAAATGCTCCTGAAGAGCGCAGTCTTTGGCAGTCACGCGTTGCAAGAATATTTGCTAGTCATCCGTAAGGATGTTATCACTGTCTGGAATTTCGATGACCCAGATCAGGTATGCTTCGCATCGCCTGCCAGAGCCGACTACGTCTCAAACGAATATTTGACTGTAGTGGTTGATGGATGACAACATTATTGGAGCTTTACTTCGTACCGATAATCTCGGAAATGCCTCTGAAGCGCCTTTGATGACTTCGCTCGCCAGATTACTTACCTCTGCCCTGGGTATGCTCTCGGGATCGGGGGAGCTCACATCATTCGCAACTCCCATGGCGGACATTGCGACTTCTGTCGCACGCATCGTACAAGGAGCGTACCATGCGGCGTGAGTGGATGTTTATTGCCACCCAATTCCAATCATTGAAAAGAAATGCCCTACCGTTTTCATCTTTCCAGCGAAAATGACGTGAAGGTCATCATGGCCTACGTCGTGGACTTGATCTGCGCCATGCAAGCTATCTTCCTCTTGGCCTTCGGCGGCCGCGTTACTGCCGATAAGGTGGCTCTCGCTCTGCGGGCCTATGAGCAACCGAGAAAGATTGTGCATCTGAAGGTGGATGCGTTCGATGGGAGACTGGGGCGCGATCATGTGTTGGACAAGGTCGAGGAGCTGATCTGGCGTTACAGCATTGCAGATCACGAAATTGAAGAGACGAGGCGGAAGATCAGCCAAGTGCTACCTCCGGGTTCTTTGTGACTATCTTTGCTTCATCTATCTATCTTACCTCGCATGTACTGTACTGTGTTAACACTCGTAGCCGGGTTTCTACTCTCCTGGCCTCTCAGCTCTAGTGATAGCTCATAGTCAGCCTCATGCTGGGACGAATCCATTATACGTGGTCCCATCGGCATAGCCATTTCTTGTGACTTGCACGGCGAGAATGTGAAACAAAGCCGAAAAACGCGGGATTGCCCAGCTGGTCAGCTTTTCCAATTCACTACCTGGTACAGATTTCTCAGTCACCCCAATAGACAACCGGCAATATGTAGGTATGTAGTTTGAATCACTCATCCGATCGGGAATCCATGCAGGACCGTTCATCATCGTTTCGTCGTTTCCGTCGATAGAGTCGATTCGGAGCTGGCCCTATTCTCAAGCGCTCAAGAAGCACCAAACACGTGAACCGATACCAAATGTATTCACAGCATGCAGATAACACGTTCAAAAGGGCGTTCGCTGGTAACTTTCAAAGAACGCTCGTTATCCCTCCACCATAGTCCCGGGACCAAGGCATGTCCATCAATGACTCCACTTCGCAAAACACCCTCGATTCAACACTCTATGTATCAAGTACGAGCATTGCTACTTAGCAGAGACCACTTTTGATTCATTTCCGCTAGCCATCGACATTAGTCTTACAAAGGGTTCCCATAAAACAATCAAATCCATCGAGCTGAGAAAGAACAACGAATCGCTAAGGGATGTTCCAAACTCCATGCGTATAGTAGATGGCGTACAACGGATAGAATTCCGTTCACCCTTGCAAGTAGTTCCATTTCCACGTAGTCAGATGCATCTCTGACCACCACTCCTCAGCGCCCTCGAGCCCGAAGACCGCATTTCTGTGTCGATCAAGTGTAGTTGGCCATCAGTCCCGCGGAAGCGAGTAGCAGACATCCTCGTTGACATCAACTTACGCGACTTCGAATGTATGCGTAACGAGCAAGGCGCAAGATGTGGGCTATTTCACAACGCTTCCGCATGGCGCTGTGGGTTTCTCACTGTTATCAACAGCGTATCGGAAAAAGGCAAGGAATGTCGAAGTCTTGGTCACCGGCCATCATTCGGTATGTGGTGTACCAAGTATTTATACTCGTTCCTATATACCGTGACATTCGGCCAGTGGCTTGCAACTACAACTTTGATCATCCAGTCCTGTGAACGGTAAGTTGCACCTCTCGTGTGCTTTCCTTGTACACTACGGCAGGCTTCTAGATTTCGACTTCTGATCATCGGAAATGTAATTATTGATCTTTTTTGGGGGTGGATATAAGCTCACCTTGTCCTAGTCGGGCGTTGGTAAATCTTCTTTGCTTGAAAAAGTGTTTGGCGTTGAGGGTATCGTGAGTAACTGGACTGTCGTACGGTGTACCCTTCACTCACCCTTCCCTTCAAGCATACATCCGAGACCAAACGTGGTATTGCTGAAATTGATCGGGAGTTTATCTCTCCGACGAATGAGCGATTCGTGGTTCATGATAGCCTCGGGTTTGAGTCTGGTGACGAGGGAAATATGGAGATAGTGAAAGATTTCGTCGCTCGAAGAAAGGCCATGCCTCACCTACAAGATCAGCTTCATGCAATCTGGTAAGCGCGTTTACCCGCATGATCAATTTGTCTGACGAGGATCCAGGCTCTGCCTCGAGACACCTTACGCCGGTGGTCGTCTGCTCGATGGAGGAGTGGAGGGGTTCTTAGAACGTAGGCAAGAAATCTTGGGTCAAAGTGCGCTCTTTTGCTGTGCTGTAATTGGATAACTGATCAACGCTCCGTAGTTCCTCTTGTCGTGGTACTCACCAAGGTGGATCAGCTAGATATCCAGCTGGAGCTTGACCCACCGGTAAACGAGGATGTAGAACAGTACAAATCAAGGTACCTGAACAAACATTGCATTGGACCTCTCCAGGAAGCAGCGGGAAAGGATGTTGCGTACGTCACCGTTTCCGGTATGTTAGATTGGCGTCGTGGCATCTTGATGCACGGTTTTCATGGCGACTTAGTGCAAGACGGTTACTCCGAGTCTCTTTCCAAACTCGTCGGGGCCACTGACGAGAATATGGACAAATATCATGTCGACGAAGCACCGCGAGTTGTTGCATCCATCGCTCAACGTGTCAGCATCAAGGAGAAGATTGAGTTGTCAATAGCGTATGTGCCTTTTGGTGCCTGTCTATTCCCACTTCTCTTAGCGTGTCCTCACTTAGTGTCGGGAAGAAAAGTACGACCACACCAAAGTGATTGTGGGCTTTCTGATGGCCTTCACAGAATACTGGACGATGCTCTTGAAGAGTGCTGTCTTTCGCGGTCCCACGTTGGAGGAATACTTGCAAGTCATCCGTAAGGATGTCATCACCGTCTGGAACTTCAATGACCCGGACCAGGTATGCTTCGCATCACCCGCTGGAGCAGATTATGCCTCGAACAATTGTGTTGTAGTGTTTGATGGACGACAACATTATTGGGGCCGTACTTTGCATTGACAATCTGGGAAACCCCTCTGAAGTGTCATCAAATACGTATGTGGTCTGTCCAAATGATTTTTTTAATGCATTGCCTGATGAGGAGATTGCTTTTCAGGGCTTCGTTTGCCAGTTTACTTGCTTCAGGCGTGGAGCTCTTGAGAGGCCTCTTGGGACCGGGGGACATTTTGTTGTCTGCCGCAGGCCCGATCGCGGGCATGACGGCCTCTGTTATACAGACCACGTATACAGCACATCGGGAGGCGTGAGTAGACATTTCTTGCCACCAAATTCCCACTGCTGACAGGGAATGGATAACATATTCGTCTTTCCCAGCAAGAAGGACGTGAAGATCCTCATGGCCTACATCGTAGACCTGGTCTGCGTCATGCAAGTCGTCTTCCTTTTGACCTCGGGCGGCCGCGTCACCATTACTGCCGAAACGGTCGCCCTCGCTCTGCGAGCCTATGAAAGACCAAGCAAAATTGTGCATCTAATGGTGGATGCGTTCGATGGGATAGGGCGAGATCATGTGTTGAACAAGGTGGAGGAGCTGATTTGGCGTTATAGCATTGCAGATCACGAAGTTGAGGAGCTGAGGCGAAAGATTGGCCAGGTGCTGCCTTCAAGTTCGTCGTCATGACTACTAGTCGTTTCGTCTGTCTGTATATGTGTGTTCTGTGATCTCAAGGTGGTAGTTTCCGCTACGCGGCCCATCAGCTCAGCATCGTGCTGGGACGCGTTTATGTCCATGTATGCTATAAAGATCTCTCCAATTTCGACGCGCATTTTTGAGATACTAGTTCAGAGTTCGGGGACGACTGGTGAAATACTGGTTTTATGCAAGGTCGAACCCGGGCCGCTCATCCGATCAGGATGGTTCACCCGGCCAGACCGGCGCAATCCCCGAGGGCTCAAAACACCTACCACGTGAACCTGTATCCATGCATACGCGCAACACGTTCACCAGGTGTTCAGAGACTTTCGGAAAGACCTTGTCCCCTCCTCCCCACCACTTTTTCAACGCTCTACGTATCAGGTGCGGACGTTACTACTTAATAGACACCACATTCGACTTACCATCGACATCAGTCTCGCCAAAGGTTCCCGTAAACTCCCCCTCTGTAAGACGTTCCGTGTGGGTGCTTGCATGCGCAGCAGCCTGAGTTTGACCACTAAGGACTGGAGCCGACTCTGTCTTGTAGTGTTGGATGAGAACAACGTCATGGGAGCCTTACTTCGCCCGGACGATATCGATGACACCTGCGAAGCACCATCGAATGCGTAAGTGGTCTGGATCCAGCACAGCTAAATGAAGGCATTACCTGACGATGAGATTGCCTCGTTTGCCAGTTTGCTCGTTTCGAGCTTGGAGCTGAAGGGTCGTCGAATATCAGGTTGTCCGTCACAGCCCCCAACGCGAGGATCGCGATTTCTGTCGCAAGGATCACGTATGCAGTGTCCCAGGGGGCGTGAGTAAACATTTATCGGGTGCACAATTCCCATTGCCGACTAGGAATGCCTGCTGTATATTCGTCTTTCTAGCAGACAAGACGTGAAGATCTTCCCTATATCGTAGACCTGATCTGCATTATGCAAGTAATCTTCCTCTTGACTTGCGGCGGCCGCGTGACCGCCGACACGGTCGCTCTCACTCTGCGAGCCTATGAGAGACCAAGAAGGTTTGTGCATCAGATGGTGGGTTTGATGTGAAACAAGGCGTAGCGCTCGGAGGGCGCGACCATGTGTTGGACAAGATTGAGGAGCCGATTCGGCGTTACAGCGTCGCAGATAACGAAGTTGAAGAATTGAGGTGGAGGATTGGTCGGGTGATTCTTCCGTATGGGGCAGTTGGGGCAAATCTAGCCTTTTTGCTCAGACGTTTTTGAAGGAAAGAACCCCATGATTCAAGAGCTTATTCGTAATGACACGGAATATTGATGCAAGTGTCCATAATGAAGGATAACTGACCAACGGTTATATTGTATGTTGTTTCCGGAGTTTGTGTACAATACAGGGGGAGTGAGGTAGCTTTGTCTAGATGTCGGCGTTCGTGGACGGGGTTCGTGGACGGGGGGGAAAAATAATTACCATTGAGACTGGTTGAGAAAATACTTTTGGCGAGCTTCCTGACTGAGTATATGAACCGCAAAGTTTCCTGCATCAACCATTGCCCAACCGTAGTAACCCCGCCGTTTGGCACTGCGGGGAAGAGGCACGGGTGGGTGCATTTTCAGTAGCTATGACGGGTAAGAAACGTAGATAAGGGACACAGGTCAAGTTGAACTTACCGTTTTTCGCACTAGCCTGACCACGGCCTCGATGGAACCTCGGTTTTCAGTGCCTTCTTTGACCTTGACAAAATTCAGCACCAGTTGGAGTGGGCATCCCAAGGGTGACCTTACCTGTGCGGTCACGACCCAATTCCAGATACCACCCTGATCATCTTGAATGCCCTCTCCAGAGTAAGTTCGACCGCGACCTCGCCGGCCTTTGGGTATGGTCTTTGGTAATGGTGGTCCGGGAGGAATGAGTGACGGTTCCTTGACTTCGAGCGTCGGAAGCTCGAGAAAAGGTGATTGGCTGAGCGTATGGAAGAGCTCTTTTACTGGAGCGGGAAGGTCTGGAGGAAGTTCATGTGATTTTGGGAGGAGGTGTGGGGGAGGTTCTCGATGGTTGATAGGTTCGGAGTCTATGAACCAAGGGCGCGCAGGTGGCGCAACATCTGAGACAAAGTACCGACGTCTGAGCGCTGTCGCAGACGACGGTGTTCGCGCGACGAGCGCGATAGCTGTTCGTTGTGCTGGACGGCGAAGAGCTTGCATGTAGCTGAGCCAATCAGGAAAGAGTCGGAAGCTGCCGATACGGCTGTCCTTGTGATTTTGACCGGAACCGAGTTCTCTTGGTTGTTGGCACACGAGCACTCGATGGGTGTACGGGCCAGCGTCGTCGTGTGCGTCACGTCTTTTCTCCTGGGTAACTGACTTCACCTTCTCTCTGCCAACCCCACCTCATCTCATCCATTTCTAGGGTCTTTGTTTACCCATTGGATCGCCGACTCATTGACGCTCTGGAAGTCACCCGTCACCGATGAGCATCTATGGACTGCCGCCTTGTATTACTCCATACTGACCAAAGGGCCCGTACAAGTCCTCTATATTCTCACCGCCATCGTCATCCTCGGGGGTGCAACCATCTTTTGGAGCTTCCGGGACGGCGAAGCAGGAAACCTCATGTTTGATGGAGGAAGTATATGTACGTATTGCGCTCCATGGGTCCAGACACATGTCTAATAATTTGTTCAGTCCTCTACGGTACGACCGTCATCATGTACATGTACTCTGTCCTTCCAAGTTCGTCCAAGTTCGGTTCTAATCCAGCCTAACACACAACATGACCGTCTCTCTTTAGACCTCTTCGAAAAATTCGCCTCCATCCCATTACACTCAGCAAAGGACGCATTTCCACGTTCGCTCCGCTCACCGACGCTAGACCTCGCATCAAATCACCTTATTTGCAGCGTGGCGCTCACTGGCGTCTTGATTCTCCAAGCGGGCCGATGGTGGGCCGAACTATCCGACGGAGACGATGAACCCTACTTGCAAGAAAAGGATGCCGAGCCACCTGCCGAGAGTGCATCAGCAGCCGTGCGACCACATCAGCATTAAAATGGCATGCTTGGTTACGTCCTTGATGGCCCTTATACTCCACCCCACCCCAATCACACGATTCTATGTACAAATCCCCACGGACATCTCAATGGATTGTTCATGATCATCACGATTTACGCCGTTGCTGTCTTGATATCTCGCATTCTGCATGCTATCCTACTCACTCCTCATCTCCACCCCCTGACGCCAAGCGTTCACCATTCTTGTTCTCTTGTGGCAGAATAAGACGGTCGGGCACCGCACAGTGCTTCCTCTTTGTGGACTTCAGAGCAGCGACTGTCATATACCCAAGTTTTGCTCGCCATTTGATATGTTGAATTCGCTGTCAAAAGTTCGAGCAAACCTGTGGATCGCAAAGTGGATTAGCGTTGCGTTGTACATACGGTTGTATTGGGTAGTATTTACGATGGTTTTCATCATACGAACTTGACTATATCTAAAACACATTTCGCCGCTTGTGCGCCGCAATGGGCGGCGAGCCGAATTCAAACAAGGGTCCAAGGTACCGAACCCTGAGTCGTTTCTAGCTGACCACTTACAAGCCATACCAAAGGCAAATTCTAACCACACCGGACGCTCACTGAGTCATCCTTCACTGGTGGGGATTATACCAATATCATGCTCAGCTACTCCCAAGAACGTGATGCCAACATTGCGCGCAACAAGGAACTCCTCGCGTCACTTGAAGTGGAAAAACTAAAGCCTACGACCGAACCCAAGGAGACGCGCCGTAGGGTTCAAAAGATACCCAAAACTTCCAACGGTACTGCTGGTCGCAAAAGAAAGACAGATGCAGACTCGGACTCTGACTCGGACGTGGACGAGAAGCCCCGCGCAAAGACCGCACGCGTCGCAAACGATGAGAACGCGGTGCCTCAACCTGAGGGTTTAGCTGAGGGTCGAAGGCGAAGCTCGCGCATTGCGGGTAAGCCTGTAGACGCGTTAGCACGCGTCGAGCGGCCTCGTGGCACGCCACGGCCCATGTCTGTGAAAGTGCTCGTCGAGGATACCAGAGGACCAGCGAAGCGGGAGAGGAGACACAATCCGTGAGCAAGGCTTTTTGTTTTTTTTTCTCCCGATCACCGGTGCTGATTCACATGTCGGACTTACAGGAAAACGTATGGGGCAATTCCTGGGATTGAGGTTGGTTCGTGGTGGGTGTCGAGGTACGTTTCCCTTAGTGATCGATTTAGACGCATTGATGAGCTGGGTTGTTATCAGGGAGGAATGCTCGAACGATGCCGTCCATGCGTGAGTCAGGACAGTTCCAGGTTCCGGCATTTTGTTAATCTTCATTTTCTAAATATAAAGCCCGTGGGTGGGAGGCATTGCTCCAGGGCCAGATGGCGCTTACTCCATCGCGCTTTCGGGGGGTTACGACGATGATGTTGACGACGGATATGCGTTGTGAGTTCATCGCTTATATCACGCGTTCAAATCGTTGACATTTCGTTCCATCAGTACGTATACAGGTGCAGGAAAGTTAAAACTCTACCTAAGTATTCCTTGTAGAAATAGCTGATATCTATCACGACAGGTGGTAGGGATCTCAAAGGGACAAAAGCAGCTCCAAAGAACGTGAGTGGATCAGCCCGACTCTACTGGGTCAATCTGACCATGCTCGCAGCTCCGGACCGCTGAACAAAGCTTTGACCAATCGTTCGAACATAATCATAACAAGGCACTCAAGGTAGGCTCATCCTCTCCTTGTCGCTCCTGTCAGCTGACTTTTTTTTTCCTAAGCGCTCCGTGGAGACAGGCAAGCCTATACGCGTGATCAGAGGATTCAAGCTTCGATCGAAGTACGGACCAAGCGAAGGGTAGGTAGAAGCAGTCTTTTGTACGCACGATCTTATCCATCCTTGTCTCAGGTATCGCTATGATGGCTTGTATGTCGTGAAGAAGGTAAGCACCCACCCAGAATGATGTCTGGACGAGAGTTAACTAGCGCATGGACGCAGTATTGGCAAGAAAAAGGCCTCAACAAAGGTGGATTCTTGGTGTGTAAATTTGCATTTGTGGTGAGTCGGCTCGCGTTTCGCTGAGATATCCTGGCTATACTGATGTTACCCCTCTCAGCGTTTACCAGGTCAACCGCCTATCACTGTCAAGGACATGGACGGAGATGAAGCAGACGAGACGACAGTGAGCGGTACGGAGTCTGACGCTGAAGGGGACGAGGATTGAGGATCAGTCGATTGCCCCGGCTCGCATCGGTGCACTAACTTTTCGATCGAGGATATTAACCTGCATAGTTTGTATATATACCCAGTTTGTTATCCTAATCTCTCGTAAATATCTGAAGTGCGATCGTTGAGATGTAGTCCCGTGACCTCAACAACAGTCGGCCGAACCTTTCATTGCGGCAAGCCGCCGATAGCTCTATGACTCATGACACAACTCTACAGTTGCACAACGTTTTCGTAAGTATGGTCAGTCTCCATCCGACTCTTCAGTCTGAATCTAGGGGAAACTTGTAGCATTTGACGTCCGGGGCCCGGGCCGTGGGCCCGTCTGGATCGGAAATCGGAGTGATTGCGCCGGTTCAACCCCACCAATTCTTATCGATAAACGCCCCACCCTTCTTTCCTCGCTTCCACCACCATCCCAATAAGCTTCGACTACCAGACTGCAATCTTCTGCACGCATATCTCAGAATGTCGGCAGGAAATACGGAGGGCTTCCAGACTCTCCAAAAGAAGTTTGGCCGCTTCAGGATCCTTATCGTGGGCCGCGCGAATGCCGGAAAGACGACTATTCTTCAGAGGATCTGCAACTCCACGGAAAAACCAGAGATCTACGACGGTGATGGGAACAAGGTACGTATTCATATCCTTGCGTACTATTTAATCGTATGCTAAAGCATGCGACCAGATTGATCTGTCGCAAGTCGAGGGATCGACGGGGGTGAGGGCCATTTCTACTTTCGAGTCATCCATGAGGATGTCACTGAGCATTGTTAGCGAGGAATCCACACTGTCGAAAACGAGCTGATTTTCCGAAGCAACGACAAATTGGTCTTCCACGATTCACAGGGCTTCGAAGCCGGCCGCGAAGACGAGTTCTTGCAGATGAAGAAATTCATCGCAGATCGTGCGAATACCACCATGCTCAAGAAACGCATTCATGCGATATGGTAAATAGGACAGTCGTGCCGCGGTGGTTTAATCATGTTTCTGAAAATACAGGTTTTGCATCCCCATGGATGAAATTGAACGAGCAATCCAATGTGCCGAGGAGATGTTTTTCGAAGAGTGCGACCCTGGGAATGGTGAATTCTTCGCTGTTCTGATCTTCTCAAACTGATATCAGTGATCAGTGCCTGTTGTGGTCCTGTTCACAAAATTTGATGCACTACTGCCTGTAGCACTGGGGAAGCTGATACCGTCTGATAGACGACTTCCTCCGAAAGAGCAGTTGTCAAAGGCGGAGCTACTCATGGAAGGGATATTCAACAGAGCAGACATATGGGGTCGTCTCGCTCAAATGAAGCATACCCCGAAGTCTTATGTTCAGATTGGGGGTTTGTACTATATCTTTCCTCAGTCACATATGAAGTTTTGCCATAACTTGTAAACTAGGGATGCACAAGTCTAGTGAGGGATGCACCAAGCTCGTGGAAGCCACTACTGGAGTCCTGAATGAAGAAGCATTGCAAATGCTACTAGTCTCAGCCCAGGAAGTAAATATAGCACTCTGTGTGAGATATGCAGTCAGAGAGTGGGTTTGTGTGGCAGTCTATCCTACCTTGACTGGCTAACACTGTTTTTCCAATGAAGGTTGATAAGAGATACAGACAAGGTGTACAACTCATCACTTTCAATAGCTAATATGAGTGAGCAAAGGCTTCAGGAGCTTGCATGGTGGTTCCCCCATGTTCAGGTAAGTGAAATTTTGTTGCAGAGAATTATTATATATTACTGAATCTTTCTGATGCTACCATTTTGGTGATAGTGAGTTTCTCATGTTGGGAGTGGTGATTCTATTAATGATCCCACATAATTATTAATCCTGGTGCATTGAAAACCATAGAGTGTAAGTCATGCATCATTATGCCCAAATGGTTATGCTGAGAATCATGTTATTGTTTTGTATCCTCCTTGGATATTCTAGAAGGTGAGTTGTGAACATGTAAACTTCAAAGAGGTGAACATGTTCATGGATATACATCTACCTTTTTCCCCACTTGAAAATATAGTATATGAGTTGTACATTGTGCCATGTTCATGGGGTGACCATGCTGATGATTCCATCTCCACTCTTCCTCCTGGATTGGAAATCATAGTGGGTGAGTTGTGCACTGTGGCATGCAGGTGGGGTGACCATGCTGATGATTCCATCTCCACCCTTCATCCTGGATTGGAAATCATAGTGGGTGAGTTGTGCACTGTGGCATCCAGGTGGGGTGACCATGCTGATGATTCCATCTCCACCCTTCATCCTGGATTGGAAATCATAGTCGTGAGTTGTGCACTGTGGCATCCAGGTGGGGTGACCATGCTGATGATTCCATCTCCACCCTTCATCCTGGATTGGAATCATAGTCGGTGAGTTGTGCACTGTGGCATCCAGGTGGGGTGACCATGCTGATGATTCCATCTCCACCCTTCATCCTGGATTGGAAATCATAGTCGGTGAGTTGTGCACTGTGGCATCCAGGTGGGGTGACCATGCTGATGATTCCATCTCCACCCTTCATCCTGGATTGGAAATCATAGTCGGTGAGTTGTGCACTGTGGCATCCAGGTGGGGTGACCATGCTGATGATTCCATCTCGACTCTTCATCCTGGATTGGGAATCATAGTGGGTGAGTTGTGCACTGTGGCATCCAGGTGGGGTGAACCATGCTGATGATTCCATCTCCACTCTTCATCCTGGATTGGAAATCATAGGAGGTGAGTTGTGCACTGTGGCATCCAGGTGGGGTGACCATGCTGATGATTCCATCTCGACTCTTCATCCTGGATTGGAAATCATAGGAGGTGAGTTGTGCACTGTGGCATCCAGGTGGGGTGACCATGCTGATGATTTCCACTCGACTCTTCATCCTGGATTGGAAATCATTAGTGGTGGAGTTGTGCACTGTGGCATCCAGGTGGGGTGACCATGCTGATGATTCCATCTCCACTCTTCATCCTGGATTGGAAATCATAGTCGGTGAGTTGTGCACTGTGGCATCCAGGTGGGGTGACCATGCTGATGATTCCATCTCCACTCTTCATCCTGGATTGGAAATCATAGTCGGTGAGTTGTGCACTGTGGCATCAGGTGGGGTGACCCATGCTGATGATTCCATCTCGACTCTTCATCCTGGATTGGAAATCATAGTCGGTGAGTTGTGCACTGTGGCATCCAGGTGGGGTGACCATGCTGATGATTCCATCTCCACTCTTCATCCTGGATTGGAAATCATAGGAGGTAGGTTGTGTGCTGTGGCATGTTGCTTGAGTGATTATGCTGATGGTTCACTTTTTACCCATCTCTACTCTCTCCTCCAATCCTTCTTTACAATTTTATAGCTGGTATGTTATTCTATCAACATTTATGTCATATCTCTTGCTGCAACACTTTCAACAGGATGTAAGTTATGACAACAAATCTGTTTAATAATCCACTTTTGCTATTTTTCATTGTTTTTAGCAGGTAAGACTATTATATGCTAAAATGTCTCTATGCTGATGATTAATCAGGAGGTTGGTGTATATAACATATCATTATATCTCTTATTGATTGTGCTCTTGCAACTGACAGCTAGTGTTTGAGAAAGGAGTATGTGTTTTCACCATCTTAATATTTAATATTAATACATCATGTACAGACTTCTTTTACCCAAAGTGACCATCAGACTCTGACACCACACAATGTGGTAAATTGACTAACATTGTGTTATGAGTATGCAGCTAATCTTAAACAAGATTCCCTTTGCTACATGGAAACAGATCCTTCAAGCTGGTGTTGGTATGTTTTAGATGCTCACATGATAATATACCATTAAGAGCATACAATACAGATATCATTTTGATATCAGAGCATTCTTTCTTTCTATGTCAGAAGAATGATCCTCAGCCACTCTCTTCTGCAGCCCAGAAGTATAAGGCATCAAATTCTCCTGACAGGGCTAGGAAGGCATTGGAGGAGGTCTTCAAGAAGTATAACCATGCATCCTATGACCAAAAAGTGGAGATGGTTACTAATGTTATTCTCCAAAACCACATGTATGTGTTGAACACACTTTCTAGTGTGTTATCTGTTAATAGTTTTATTCAGGGCTACCAACTAAAGAAGAAAGAGGCTCCATATCAAGTTGTGATTGCAAGTTCTTTCAGTGGTGGAATGGCAAAGAAAAGAGGTAGACAGAAAGATGATATGAAAGAGGGTCTCAGAAGCAATAGGTTGTGTAACTCTGGCGAAATTTTGATGTATTCTTGATTCTATGATGCCAAGTTTTCCACTCAACCATTTGTACACTTGGGCTTGAGGTGATTTTGGAAATGCAACATTGCAATTCCTAAGCACTCCATACACATAACTATATCCTTGATTTCAGAATTGAAGAAATTAAATTAGTGCATATCATAACACCCTGATCATCTGCACCGATGACGGCTCCTCGACTTCAAGCAAGCATCGAGGGCTCGAGAAGCATGGTTAGCTGAGTGTATGGAGGAGCCCGTTTTCTGGAACGGTGACCTGGATCAGGGTCTATGGACCGAGGTGCAGGTGATGCAAGGTCGGAGACAACGTGCCAACCATGGAATACCATTCATCGAGCTCTATACATATTGTTAACTTCAAGAGACTCAGAGGTGCTAAGCAGAGTTGAGTATATTATGTCTAGTCTATGGAATAAGCACGTCAGATGGCATACCAGTAATCACTCCTGCACAATATCCTCTTTCCGTGGTTTCGAATCCTTTATCTCTCTCCCTTGACCAATCAATGTCCTCGCCTCATCGTCCACCTCGATACCTGAATAAAGAGACGCCATGCATCAACATCAACACACCCGCGACAGTATTTAAGAGCGGACACTCACCAAGACCTTCTTCACGCACCAACCCCAGCACGTGCTCGATCTCGACAAATCCGTCCTTGTCCACGTCCAATTTTTGAATGACAGCCTGTCCGACTTCGTCGTCGGGCTTATGTTTGATCACTGCGAGCGCTTTCTCCAAGTCCTGGACCGAGATGCGACCCTGCGCATCCGCAGAGATCATCTGGAGGGAGCTGCCGACGCGTGAGTCGTATTCCTCGAGTTGGCTGTCGACCTTGGTAAGCATTGTCCGGATGCGCTTGGTCAACGCGCCAGAAGGAGACTTGGGGTCCTATGAGAGAAGAAATCTGAGGTTGTCGGTTATATAGATGTGAGAAGCATAGGCTTACCTCTTCGGCTTGAAGGTTCTCCGCCATGAGCGCACGAAGCTCCTCCTGCTCCTTGAGAACACTGGACTTGGCCGACATGATGGACAGGGCTTCCGCAAGTTCTTTCAACTGCTCGGTAGTCATGCGAGCGCTCTCCTCTTCCGGAACGGGATGCAACTTGGACGACATTGATCAGTTCGCCATGTTGCACGTATGGACCGTCGAGTGGACTTACCTCGCTGTCAGGCAAGAGCGATTGAGCCAGACGAGCTTCCAGTTCATCCGCCTCGCGTTTCGCACGTCGAGCGACTTCCTCCTTTTCTTCTTGTTCTTGCTCATCTTCGATCATTTCCTCTTGTTGTTGCAATACCTCCAGTTTCTGCTTGTAGCTGGCGTTCTCCGAGTCGACTTCGAGCTCAGCTTCGCTCAACTATTATATCATATCCCTTTAGTAAGCTCTTGAGAGAAAGGACCAGACGAACCAGGTTGTCGGGCAGACCACACATGACGCTCTCCAAACTCTGAATGACTGCCGTCTTCCCGTCTTCATCGTCACCCTGTTTCTTGTCAAAGTGAAATGCTCGTCCAAGAATGAGAAGAACTCCGGAAACGCGGTTATGCAAGTGCAGCTGATCCATGTCGACAATTCGTCTCGTAGTCTCGCAGGGGACACCCCGGTCGTACGGATTCCCCTAGACTGGCAAGCTGCCTGGAGCTCCGACGTGGACAGTTCATCGACGCCCTCGGCATAGATCGCTTGATCGTCCCTCCTGAGGTTCATCAACCGGGACCGAATAGCGCCTCTGAGAAAATTATCTGTTCCGAAGGCATTGATACCCATGTAGCGACACATGGAGACAAGTTGGGGACGGGAAAGGTTGTCGAGGGTGAGGTCGTCGTCAAAGAGTTTGGCGACGTTGATAATGTCGGCCACAGAGGGAGACTCGCCTGTCGAACGAACCTTTCGGAAGAACTCTTTAAAGGCATCTGTACCGACGATATGAGCATTGGCTTTGAGACCCGATTCTCGAAGTGTTTCCTGGAGGAATTTGGCCATTTCTAGCCTTACCCTGAGAAGCTTGCGTTGTTTCTCTTCCTAAACGCAAGATAATCAGAGCCCGTAAAAGTCCAGAATATAGCAAGATATACTCACAGCAGCGAATTTGTCCTCGAAGGTAGAGGGAAGCATATTGGGAAACAATTTGACTGCGACAGGAAGCAGGAGCTCCATGAAAAGGTATGATGACGAAGGCGGAAAAGGGAATAAGCTTGAGCAAATCCTGAGTCGTTCTCCGCAGCTAACACAAACCGCAATGGTCAGATAGCAGCGAGAGAGCGTGCGTATACACACACCTGCCGACGCTCCCTGCGCGTCAAGTTCTCCCCATAAGAATCTTCCACTGCAGTCGTCCAGAGATACGGACCTCGGAGACGAGGAGCTTTGATCCGTGCCAGTAGTGCTGGGCTTCGTGTTTCACTTTCTTCCAAGCGCGAGAGAGGAGAGGCGCGTCGTCTTTTGGCGTGGGCGGGGAGGGTTTGGGGTCTTGAGACGAGCCTTTTGCGAGTGCAGCGCTACTTGATTCACATCTCACGA